>JAZEWT010000085.1:4159-25000 GCA_036362905.1 Mordacia mordax | reverse complement strand
AGCACCATCCTGGCGGCGCTGCACGAGACCGACAAAGCCGACTTGGTGCGCGAGGAGCGCACGCGGCGCGAGCGACAGCGCCAGTCGCGGCTCGACACGGGGCTCGGCACCGCTGAGATGGAGCACGACTCAGAGGTGAGACAAAGGGGGACATGGAGGGGACACGGACGAGACACAGAGTGAAGCACGGGGATGTATCTTGAGAAACGGATGCAGTCGCACTTACACACCTATCTCGCGACCGGAGGTGGTGTTAGTGGTGGTGAGTGTATTGAAGGTGAGCATGGCGGTGAGTGGCGGTGAGGGCTCATAGCGCCGGTGAGCACTCTGGCCATGAGCGCGGCTGCAGTGAAGCGCGGCGGTGAGCATTCTCCATGCCGCGCAGGCCCAGACCCCGCGCCAGACGCTGGATCTGGAGTCGCTGACGTTCGCCCAGGGGAGCCACTTCATGGCCAACAAGCGCTGCCAGCTGCCCGACGGCTCCTTCCGCAAACAGCGGCGTGGCTGCGAGGAGGTGCACGTCCCTGCTCTCAAACCCAAGCCCTTTGGTCCCGACGAGGTGCGCACGCGTCCTCACCGCTCGCTCACCACTTATTCATCACTCACACACAGGATCGTGTCGAAGTGAGAAAGTGTGAGTGGTCAGGAGGTGAGCCACATCTACTCACCACTTACACTCGGACAAGTGTGTGAGTGAGCGAGTGAGGAAGTGGGAGGGTGTGTGCGTGTATATCGGTGTGGAGGAGGGAGCAGTGGTGCGGCTGTTAGCGCGTTGTACTATGAACCCTGTGACCCAAGTTCAGTTCCCGCTCACGGTCACCAATCGACACTGTGACGTTTGTGAACCGATCCTGGACCTAGCTTAGGTCAACTCAGTTTCACGCGAGTACCTGACGCGGTGTGTCTGTGTGTTGTGCCTGTGTCGTTCCCACAGCAACTGCTGCCGGTGGAGAAGCTGCCCAAGTACTCGCAGGCTGCGTTCGAAGGGATCAAGACTCTGAACCGCATCCAGAGCAAATTGCACCGTGCTGCGCTCGAGTCCGACCAGAACCTCTTGCTGTGCGCGCCAACGGTACGGGGGTGTAGGGGCGGGGGCGGGGGGTGCGACATAGGGTGTGCATAGAGCGGGAGCAGGGGGTTCGGGAAGGGAAGTGGCATTGGGAGGTGAGGGGGGCGAAGGAGCATGAGTTCATACACAGGAATACAGACATGGATATACACAGAGATATGGAGACACGATGGGACAGACAGGATAACTAAGATAGAGGAACACGGGAATACCGACCCACAGATGTAAAGATACGGACACTTAGACACGGGGATAGGGACATGTGGACACAGACACAGGAATACACGGGATACTAAATACAGAGACATGGAGACACGGGGACACATGGGAATAGGGATACCATATACAGAGACACAGGGACGCGAGAATACAGAGAGACATGGACACAGGGGAGGTCGACTTGTCCTCCGCACCCGGTCAGTGTCGTTTGTCCCGCTGAGGCCGTGGCGCGGGGGCCTGTGTGTGCGGTGTGGTGCGTGTGCAGGGCGCTGGCAAAACCAACGTGGCGCTGCTGTGCATGCTGCGCGAGATCGGCAAGCACATCAACATGGACGGCACCATCAACACGGACGACTTCAAGATCATCTACATCGCGCCCATGCGCTCACTTGTGCAGGAGATTGTTGGAAGCTTCTCCAAGGTGCACGCATATATGTGTGCCTGTGTATGCGTGGGTGCGTGCATGCGTGTGCACGTGCATTCGCATTCAGTGGACTGGCAGCGGAGGTCTCGCTCCGAATCAGTCGAACCGCGTTATCATTTCATCAGTTATGTAACGCTGTGCGGAAGCTACATAGCCTGTTGCTCCAGATGAAGCTCCGGGACATCTCAGCCACAGTGATGCCTTCCCTTCACTATGGTTATGCAACGTGGGTCCCTCTGAATGAACATTTCCACCGGCTTAAAACTCAGTGTATGAATGTATTCTGTATCCCTGTCTTCCGTGACCTCTCCCCAGCGGCTGGCGAGCTACGGACTGAAGGTGGCGGAGTTGACCGGAGATCACCAGCTGTGCAAGGAGGAGATCAACGCGACGCAGATCATTGTGTGCACGCCCGAGAAGTGGGACATCATCACTCGCAAGGGCGGAGAGCGGCCCTATACACAGCTCGTGCGGCTCGTCATCATCGTGAGTGGCGTCCATCCACAGCACCCACGGCATCCACAAGACTCCCCCCAATGCACACACGGCACCCACCCACGGCTGCTGCTGTGATGATGACCAACTTCAAACCACCACCACCACTCTGTTGTGCCAGTGCACCACCACTACCAGTATTACCGTCATCACCACCACCACTATCAATATCATTACTACCGCCACCATACTCTTCACCGCTGTTATCCCCATGTCCCCACTACTGACCACCTTCACCTCCCATGTCACTGTCCATGCCCCCCACCCCCTCCGTGTGCCCCTGCCCGCGACACCCCCACGCAGGACGAGATCCATCTGCTGCACGACGAGCGGGGCCCTGTGCTAGAGGCGTTGGTAGCACGCACTATTCGCAGCGTGGAGATGACGCAGGAGGACGCGCGCCTCGTCGGGCTCAGCGCCACACTGCCCAACTACGAGGACGTGGCCGCCTTCCTGCGCGTGGACCCCGCCAAAGGCCTCTTTTTCTTCGACAACAGGTGCGGCCTCCTCCACTACGGGACCCCCACAATGGACGGGACCTCGTGGATCCTGATAGGGCACAGTGGGTCCAGTGGGAAATCTAAACGAGACCTTACGGGCCCCAATTGATTTTGAGATAATTTGGGGGGTCCTGTTGGGACACAGCGGGATCTGATGGGTCATGGTGGGCCCTGGTGGGATTGGGTGGGGGACAATGGTCCCAGGAGGAAAACTTAGCAGAATCAGATGGTACCCAATGGAATCAGATGCGTCCTACTGGGTTCTGGTGGAACACAATGGGAACTGATTGAACCTGGCAAAATCTTTACAGCTTCTAGTTGGACCTAATGGAATTTGACAGCTCCTCATGGCTGCTCATTGGACCTAACATCTCTGAGAACAGAGCCCGATAGCTCAGCATGAGGCCAAACGCAGCACATGACTGCCGCGCACGGGATAATTCAGGCTTGCGCCAGCAATCTTAGGCAATACTTACCAACGGCACCGCGTTGCCCCCGAGGGTGCATTAACAGCAGCGATCCCGGGCCTCTCTCCCTGTCGGCGTAGTTTCCGGCCTGTGCCACTTGAGCAGCAGTACGTGGGCGTGACGGAGAAGAAGGCAATGAAACGATTCCAGATCATGAACGAGATCGTTTACGAGAAGGTGCTGGAGCACGCTGGCAAGAACCAGGTGACACCTCGCCCACTGACGCTCGCTCGCCCACTCATATTCTCACTCACCCACTCATTCGCGTAACTCGTCTATGCGCTTACTCATACATTCGCTTGCTCGCTCAAACACTTGACTCACGCTCACATTCACTCATTCATACTCTCACACGGTCGCTTACTCAATAAGCTTGCACTACAACACACACAACACCGTAATATTTCAAGTCCTTGAGTGAGTGGTTGTTCCATCTGCCTCTTGTGTCCCTGTGTCTTCCCGTGTCTGTCCCTTGTGTGTCCCCACACGTCTTCCCATGTGTCCCCGCGCGTGTCTCCACGCAGGTGCTGGTGTTTGTTCACTCGCGGAAGGAGACGGGGAAGACGGCGCGCGCAATCCGCGACATGTGTCTAGAGAAGGACACGCTCGGCAACTTCCTGCGCGAGGGCTCCGCCTCCACCGAGGTCCTACGCACTGAGGCCGAGCAGTGCAAGGTATGACCCCGCGACCCTTGACCCTGGGCCCCCAACCGCTACAACCACTTTATGTCATAACGAGATACTTTCTGTGTGCACACAGAGTTGGCACGCGGGGAGCACAGGTGGGGCCTTGACCAGTCATCTCAGCTTATGGCACCTGGCTGTATCCCATGACCTCTAGTCAGTGAGCTTTTGACATGTTACGTGTTCGCTAACAGCACTTAATCCTACAGTCTGTTAAGGCTATACGGGTGAGATCTTTGTGTTTTTATAGAATCTGGAGCTGAAGGACCTGCTGCCGTACGGGTTTGCGATCCACCACGCCGGCATGTCCCGTGTCGACCGCACCCTCGTGGAGGACCTCTTCGCTGACAAGCACATCCAGGTGCGTGCGTGTGCTTGCACGTCCCGTGTGCTTGCACGTCCATGTGTAAACGTTTGTCAGCGTATGTGCGTGCATGCGTATATGCGTGTGTGCTGATCCTGCTATCGCGGCGCAGGTGTTGGTGTCCACAGCGACGCTGGCGTGGGGGGTCAACCTCCCGGCGCACACCGTGGTTATCAAGGGCACGCAAGTCTACAGCCCTGAGAAGGGCCGCTGGACCGAGCTAGGGGCACTTGACGTGCTGCAGGTGAGCAGGCCATGGCCACGGCATGGCCATTCTTCGAGTGATGATGTTAATTAAAGTTTTCCTGGCTAGCTGGACATGCCGTCTGGAGAGATCACTTGGTTTGACCAATCGTCGCTCCCTGAGCAATCAGGATTTTCCTCGTGCAGTCCCAAGATTATGGGATTTGAGATTCGCCGAGTTTGCAGGCTCCGTGAAATGAGACCAAATACAAATTTATTCCTTAAGGCTGTTTAATCTCCATAACTTGCCATGTAATGTTGAATTTTCGTTTGGCATTAAATTCATTTTACCATTTTATCACTATCATGTTATTGTATACGACACAGTAATGCACTCAATCCTTTCTGGCTTTGGACACAATTTGTACTGTTGTGGATATAGTTTATGAAACTGAAACTCACAACACAATATTCAATGTTATGCTGCATACTGCATGCTGTATAAGGTACACTGCGGTTAATAGTATAGTTTGGGGGCTTGTTAGTGAGTGCAAGCATTGGAAAAGTCAGACGTTTGTAGTCGGAGATTGCCCGTATTATTAATCACAACGATGGGAATGCGTTGGGTGGGTTCGCGATGCAGATGCTGGGCCGTGCTGGGCGCCCCCAGTACGACACCAAGGGGGAAGGCATCCTCATCACGTCACACTCGGAGCTGCAGTACTATCTGTCGCTGCTCAACCAACAGCTGCCCATCGAGAGCCAGCTCGTGTCTAAGCTGCCCGACATGCTCAATGCCGAGGTGGTGCTTGGCAATGTGCAGAACACCAAGGTAGGCCCGCACTCATAAGCACACACCCGCACTCGTGTACCTTGTCTCCCCGTGTCTCTGCACGTCTTCTCGTGTTTCCCCTTGTTTTCCTGTGTCTCCCTCTGTCTCCCCGTCTGACCACGTCTTACCGTGTCTCACTGTGTCCCAATGTCCCTGCATCTTATCGTGTCTTCTCATCTCACCCCGTATTTCACCGTGGTTTCCCCTGTCCCGTTGTCTCATGGTTTTTCCACGTGCAGGGCGTGGTGAACTGGCTAAGTGCCACATATTTGTACTTGCTCTCGCTGTGCTCCCTGCATTTCACCGTGTCTCCCCGTGTGTCCCTGTCTATCTCCATGTCCTGGTGTGTTTCTGTGCAGGACGCTGTGAACTGGCTGAGCTACACGTACCTGTACGTGCGAATGCTGCGCTCGCCAGCGCTGTACGGCATAAGCGCGGACGCGCTGCGTGCCGACCCGGCGCTCGAGGGCCGCCGCCTCGACCTTGTGCACACCGCTGCACTCGTACTCGACAAGACCAACCTGGTGAAGTACGACAAGAAGACGGGACACCTGCAGGTACGCACATGGTTCCACGCGAGTGCGCGCGAGTACACACACGCTGGTACACTGGTAAGAAAACGTTAATCAAACTTTTAGAATGTTCTTGATTTATGCAAAATTTTCACCTAAACTGTGACCATATCTTCATCTAAGCAATAATATAGAGAACAGATTAAGCAGCACACTATTGAGCAAAATGATCCAGCATTCAATTTCTTCCTCAGAAAAAGTATATGAACCTCTATATTAATGAGCTCAATTAAGGGTGTAATTAGAGTCCAGGTATTTCAATCAACGGGATGACAATCGGCGTGAGTTTTGGTGGCCCTGCCCTGTATGAAACACATCAACGTTGGTCATCGTCATTAGAGTCTCATCTTCACCACACAGGGTTGTGGATGTGTGTCGAGCCACGATCAAAAACACTTTTTGAGAACTTCAGAAAAAGAGTTGTCGATGTGCATCTGTCTGAAAAGGGTTACAAAACCATTTCTAAATATATTTCGCGCCATCATTGCACTGTCAATCAGATACTGTTTAGATGGAGAAAATTCAACACCATTGTTACTCGTTTTATAAAATCACTGTTAAGAGCAAGGTGTACGCTAATCCAGGAGGTCACAGAGAACCCTGGCGTGATGTCTAAGCATCTGCAGACCTCTCTTGCATTGGCTAACGTCAGTGTTCACAAGTCCATCATGAGGAAAATACTGAAGAAGAACGGTGTGTATGGCAGGATAGCAAGGAGGAAACACCTGCTCTCCATCATTGCCACCCATCTTAGGTTTGCCAAAGGTCACTTGGATGATCCAGAAGGTTATTAAAAGAATGTTCTGCAGACAGATGAGTTGAAAGTAGAAGTTTTTGGCTTAAATGAGAAACGTTATGTTTGGCAAAATGCAAACACTGCATTCCCACATAAGAACCTCTTCCCCAACCGTGAAGCAAGTGATGGAAGTTTCATAATAATAATTGCACTTCTGGAACACTTTTCACCCGAGGGTCACAAAGCGCTGCACAGAGCTGTGGAGAGAGCGGCTTGTCAGCAACAACGACGACATGAACGGCAAAACAACAACGATTTTTTTTGTTTCAAATCTGAGCTCTGGAGAGGAGGGCATGCCAACAACAAATTTACAGAAGGACGTGAAATAAGCGATAAAAATAATTATTCAACGAAGGAAGGAATAAGTGTTCCTGAGCAGGCGCAAGTCGGCAGTGAGCCATCATACCAGCATTGTGACAGTGAGACGCATCAACAGTCCTAGCCTTGAAAGCCTTACGGAACACGTAATTCTTGAGACGAGATTTGAAGATGCCCAGGGACTCAACTGAACGAATCTCCAATGGAAGGGCATTCCAGAGTGTGGGAGCAGCGCGTGAAAAGGCTCTGTCACCCATCGAATGAAGGCGCAGTCTGGGCACATCCATCAAGCCTGTATTGGAGCATCGAAGTTGTTGTGTTGAGGTGGGTGCCTGAAGTAGGTCACGGATGTATTTCGGAGCAGCGCCAGTGAGAGCCTTGTAGGTAAGAATCTTGAATGCGAACCTATATTTAACCAGTAGCCAGTGGAGAGACCCCAGTACTGGGGATATGTGATCGTGGATGGGTGTGCGAGTGAGGACTCTAGCAACCGCATTCTGCACATGTTGTAGACGATTGATGCCAGGGTGTAGTGCATTGCAATAGTCGATTCGTGATGTAATGAAAATGTGTATTAGCTTCTCAACATCAGAGGGTGACTGGATGCTGTGCAGTTGAGCTATGTTTCTGAGATGGAAATAGGCTACCTTCGTCACCTTGTTGATGTGTGTCAAGAAGCTGAGTGAGGAATCGAGTCACTCCCAGATTCCAGACTGCCTTGGTTTGGGGCTGCTTTGCTGCCTCAGAACCCAGACGGCTTGCCATTAACGATGGAGCACCGAATTCTAGATTGTACAGTAAATTCTACAGAAGAATGTCAGAATATCTATCTGTGAGCCTATGCTTAACAGAAAGTGGGTCATGCAGCATGATATTTATTAGTCCTAGATACACAAGTAAATATACAAGAGAATATCTGAAGAAGAATATATTTCACGTTTTAGAATGGCCAAGTCAGAGTCCAAACCTTAACACAATTGATCGTGAAATGAGCAGTTTAGGAAAGAAAATCTACAAATCTATGTTAAGATTAAGCAGTTCTCTGAGGAGGAATTGGGCCAACATTCCTCGAAGCCGATGTGCAGCACTGATCAATAGTTACAGGAAACGTTTTGTTAAAGTTATTGCTGCTTAAGTGTTTGCCACTAGTGACTGAAAGTAAAGATTCACATACCTTTTTCGACAAAGAAATTGAATATTGGATCATTGTGCTCAATAAGTAAGACAGTATATGTTTTGAATGCTGTTTTTAACCAGCTTCTCTTTATTATTGGGACTTAGATGACGAGATGATCACATTTTAGCTAAAATGTATGCAGAAATATATAACATTCTAAAGGGTTCCCAAACCCACTGGTACATGCACAGGTATACATGGGCACACACACAAAACCTGGTGCACTACTAGGCAGGCAGAGGTGGCTGGGCATGATGCTGGCCACCCACCCCTTCGTGTGTCATCCCGGCCTTCATCGGTTGGACTCCATAACAGGTTATGACCGACAGTGCGTTAATGTTACGTGGGGATTTGTGTGTTTGCGCGCATACAGGCGACGGACCTGGGCCGCATTGCGTCGCACTACTACTGCACGCACGAGAGCATGGCCACGTATAACCAACTGCTGAAGCCCACGCTCAGCGAAATCGAACTCTTCCGCGTCTTCTCCCTCTCCTCCGAGTTCCGGCACATCAACGTGCGCGAGGTGGGTGCACGTACGCGCGGACACACGCACGTAGGTTCACGCACACATACACACAAACAGACAAAGATCCCCTCCAGGATGAAAATGTAAATGAAAAAGTACAGTTTAAAACACGCGGCACAATATTTGTTCAGTGTGGAAGGTATTCTTTCGAAGAGAATGACTCGGAGTCACGAGGAACTCACAGAGGGGGGGAAGGCATCCACGCAGTCAGCCAGTGCCAATCCACCAGACTATCCTACATATTTTGACCGCTATTGTCAATGGGTGGGAGCACCACCAAGTAGTCAATAGAGACCAGACCCACATGGGTCATGTGGGCCTGGAAGGGCAAAAGGTTGAGAATCACTGTATTACGATGCTATCGGTCAATTAATGAGTCTTTTTAGCTGTGGGAGGAAATTACTTAGAATTTGGAGAAAATCCATGCAGAGCAGAGGGATAATACACACTGCACAGAGAGAGGTGTCCAAGGTGGTAATCTGGTAATCGAACCACCTAAGGTAGTTCCTTCTTTCACTGAGGTAAAGATGTTGCCACTGCATAGCCACCCTGCCACTTTTGCATTTTGAGGCCACATGAAACGTCGATTGCTGGCTGGCAGGAGGTCACAGGAAAGGCCCAGGTGCCATGGGCTAATTCACCAATCTCTAGCCAAAGGACCACCTATGCTATCTACCATGCCAGCTTTCTGATTTTTTTGTACCTGGCGCTCTGCTTGTTCTTAGCGTTGCTCCTCCACCCTCTGTTGTTGCCGGAGATCGATCACCTCCAATCACGTGCCTCCTCAAAGGTGTAGTGCTGGCCACCCACCTCCCATGTGCCATGCTGGCCTTCATAGTTGCTAATTGCTAACACCAATTGCCTCAACAGTCTGTTAAAGATATCTTTGTCTTTGTGCAGGAGGAGAAGCTGGAGCTGCAGAAGCTGCTGGAGAGAGTTCCCATCCCGGTCAAGGAGAGCATCGAAGAGCCCAGCGCCAAGGCGCGTCACCACTCCATCTCGCTCTCTCGCTCACACGCTCACATACATGCTCGCTCACTCATGCAGTCACAGCTTCCCTGAAGATGCCTCCAGTATGGGAGGCTACCGCAAAGGAAACAGGGAATGCTTGACACAGCCATCCCGAAAGGACAGATATTGAAATCAATTCTCACAAACGTGTGGTGATGGAAAAGGTAGTGACTTCTCCAAAGTGTATATTTGGTGTTTGAATGTCTCTACAAACACATTTTTATCGACCTGTGTGTATGCTGCGTGTGTGTGTACTGCGTATGTGCTGCATGTGCGGGCTGCATATGTGCTGCTTGTGTGCGTGCTGCGTGTTGCGTGCATGTGTGTGCTGCAGATCAATGTGCTTCTCCAGGCGTACATCTCGCAGTTGAAGCTGGAGGGATTCGCCCTCATGGCGGACATGGTGTATGTCACACAGGTATGCACACAGCACATGCAAACACACACGTATGACACACAGTACGTGCATATACACAGCAAACATGCACAGCACATACACGGGCTGGGTGTACATGGATGTGAAGGTGAGCGTGAAGGCATGTGTGTGCGAGAAGGTAAGTCTGTTTGACAGCACTTGACCCTGCAGTCTGTTAAGGCTATATGGGGATCTTTGTCTTTGTAGCACAGCAAGGTGCACAGGATGTGCAAATGCTAGTCATTCACCCATGATACCTGGGTCGGTCACATTACTTTCTTGTGAGCCTTCAACACTCCACATGGCCTTAAAATGCATGGCCTTAAGATGAATCTAGCCTTGCACAGGCATCACGGTGATATTACCACCACTTAGTGAAGAACGACGCTTGTTGTATGTAAATGTGGGGAGTAGTGGCACAGTGCTTAGCTCATCACACAAAAATCCCACCGGCCCATGTTTGGCTCCCACTCGCGGCCAGCATCAGTAATGAACTAACCGAAATCTTGTCCTATTCCAAGTGAACTCGGCCTCAACTGAGTGATTTGTGCAGTGTGCAACCATTGCCATGGAGGCAATGGTTACATTGAGTGACGACGGTGGCCGGGTTTGTGTCTGGCTACCAAAACCATCATTTGCCGTGCTGGCCTTTATGATTAAGCCATGTGGGGGATGTGTGTGCCTACAGTCTGCGGGGAGACTGATGCGTTGCCTGTTTGAGATGGTTCTGCACCGTGGCTGGGCCCAGCTCACCGACAAGGTGCTCAGCCTCTGCAAGATGATCGACAAACGCATGTATGTACATGCACACACTGCTCGTACACACACACACCATGTACACATGTGCGCATTGACACGTGCTCACGCACACCCACGCGTACGCATATTTACGAAAAAGACAAAAACACGCCCCATGTGTGCACACATCTGCCCTTGTGTACAGGCCCTGTCACTATCATTTCACTGTTGTCGACAGCGCGATGTCTCCATGGTTGAATAGGGAGGTGGTGATGACCACGTTTCTTTGGACCAAACTGTGGTTGTGGCAATGGTTGTGGTTGTGGCAATGGTGGTTGTAGTGGTGGTTGCAGTGGCAGTTGCAGTGGCAGTTGTGTCCACTGTTGTGGTGCAGGTGGCAGTCCATGAGCCCGCTGCGCCAGTTCAGGAAAATCCCCGAGGAAGTCGTCAAGAAAATCGAGAAGAAGAACTTCCCCTGGGAACGGTTCTACGACCTCAACCACAACGAAATTGGTGACGAGCACCACCACTGCTACTACAGTCACTACCACCACCACGATCAGCACAACCATCACGACCACAATCACCACTACCAAACACAAATGTCCCCCATAATACCATAATAGACTTTACGATCCAGTGCTCCCATGCCTGACCTTCCCAAGCTCACATTGACCTTGCTGTGACCCTACCCTGTCCTCTATGACCCCCACCATTCTCAATTGGGACCTCTGCGTAACCCTACCCTGAACTCGCCATGGCGCCACTGCACACGGTGACCCCACCCTGACCTCTGCGTGACCCCACCCTGACCTCTCCGTGACCTGCGTGCAGGGGAGTTGATCCGCATGCCCAAGATGGGGAAGACGATCCACAAGTACGTCCACCAGTTCCCGCGCCTCGAGCTGTCCACCCATATTCAGCCCATCACCCGCTCCACTCTGCGGGTCGAGCTCACCATCACCCCGGACTTCCAGTGGGATGACAAGGTGCAGCGCTTGCACACCCGTGAACTCACCCACTCGCTTATATGTCAGCTTACCTGCCCACTGACCGCTCGCTCATCCACTCACCAGTTCGTGATGATGAGGATGATGGGGGAGTAGGTGCATGGGCAGAGCGAGGTGTTCCGGGTGATGCTGTTGATGATGACGATGATTATGTTGATGATGATGGGTAGGTGCATGGGCAGAGTGAGGCGTTCTGGATCCTGGTGGAGGACGTCGACTCGGAGGTGGTGCTCCACCACGAGTACTTCCTGCTGAAGGCGAAGTTCTGCGAGGACGAGCACCTGGTGTCGTTTTTCGTGCCGGTGTTCGAGCCGCTTCCCCCGCAGTACTTCATCCGCGTGCTCTCCGACCGCTGGATAAGTGAGCGGCGCCTCTGCTCACTCGCACAGCCCCTCATGTAAACCAAACAAACTCTAGTGGCGAGTGTTTGAGCAAGTAGTACCTATTGAAGCTTGGCACAGCATTCGAGGGGTTGTTGGCCAGCACCATGCCCGGTTGTCTCGCACACTCGCGTGCATTTGTGTACAGACACAGATGTACAACAACAGCCGATCGCCACTAAGTAGCGACGATTTCACCACGGAGCTGGTGCAATGCTAGGTGCACATTGAGGCCATGTGAAGTGTTGATAGTTTGCTGATAGGAGTTTGCGGACACAGACGCAGGTGTTACCCGTCAACCGACTGAACTGGCTGGCAGATGCACCACTTGTGTTCTCCACCATAGATTTTTATAGACTTTGCCCTTTGCCATTTCTGTCGCTGCGTGTATCCCCATGCAGTGTCAGAGACGCAGTTGGCCGTGTCTTTCCGGCACCTGCTGCTCCCGGAGAAGTACCCCCCGCCCACCGAGCTGCTTGACCTGCAGCCGCTGCCCGTGTCAGCGCTGCGAAGCCCCCAGTACGAGCGCCTCTACCAGAGCGCCTTCCCCTTCTTCAACCCCATCCAGACACAGGGTGCGTCCCACAGCTACCCTACTGGCCACGCTGCACCCTTACAGGCTGCTTATACACTCCTACAGTCTACTATACACCCTGCATTCTTCTATACATTACTACAGTTGGATATACACTCCTACAGTCTACTTTGCACGTCTACAGTCCACTATGCACCCCTACAGTCTACAATAATAATAATTGCACTTATAGAGCGCCTTTCACCAGTAACAAAGTGCTGCACCTAGCTGCGGCGAGAACGGCATGCCAACAACATCAGGACAGTTCAACTGAAAGTGAAATAGTAGCAATAAATTATAGGACCTGAAGTCAGCGGAAAAAAATATAATTCTTAAATGTTTCCGAGCAGGTGCAGGTCAGCAGGAACCATCATCCCGGAATGACAACATTGAGCCACGTCAACAGTCCTAGCCAGAAGGCTTGAAAGCCGTACAGAACTACTATACACTCCTTCAGTCTACTATGCTCTCCTACAGTCTGCTATACACCCCTACAGGCTACTATACACTCCTACAGTCTATTATATACTCCTACAGTCTACTAAACACCTACAGTCTATTATACACTGCTACAGTCTTATACACCGTTACAGTCTACTCTACACACTTGCAGTCCGCTGTGCGTACGTGCATGCAATGCTGGTCGCTCCGTGTGCTCACGCCGCGCCCATAAGTGGCACTGGCCGACAACACTTTCCCCGCGGGTATGCCGAGGCTGCACAGGGGACCTTTGCCTGTGTATGCGCGTGTGCGCAGTGTTCAACGCCGTGTACAACAGCGACGACAACGTGTTCATCGGTGCGCCGGCCGGCAGTGGCAAAACCATTTGCGCGGAGTTCGCCATCCTCCGCCTGTTCATGCACAACCCGGAGGGGCGCTGTGTGTACGTCACCCCGCTGGAGGCACTCGCGCAGCAGGTGATGCACGCGTGGTCACGCACACGGTCACTGTGGACTTGTGTCGTGCTGGCCTTCATGGGTGCTGCTCGCTGAGAACACTTGACGGTTTGTTAAAGCTGCACAGGGATCTTTGCCTTTGTAGGTCTACAGTGAGTGGGTCGACCGATTCCAAGGAGCCCTAGGGCGCCGTGTCGTCCTGCTCACAGGTATCAACCACAACCTCAACCGCACCTCCACTACTGTGACCTCCAACACACCGACACTCCCATCACCACAATCACACCTACCCCTACCCCCACTACCAACGCACTGACACCTCCACCACCACAACCACACCTCCACAAACACAACCATGCCTCTACAACCACACCTCCACAACTATGCTTCCACAACTACGCCTCAGCAACCACAGCTACATCACAACAATTATACCTCCGCAGCCACCGTCACACCCACGCAACCACAGCTCCACACCCACACCTCCACCACCTCGTCGAACACAACCACAGCTCTCCCACCACAACCACAGCTCCATCCCTAGACCACACCCTCCACATCACTACCATTGCTCCAGTGTGTGTATTGTGTATTATTGTGTTTGGATTGTTTATATATATGTGTGTAAGACTGTGTGACCTTGTAATTGTGTTTATGTGCCTCCGTGTTATAATAGGGAATGGTGGCTTGGGTTAGCACGCTGGGCTGTGAACCTAGCTACCTGAGATCGAACCTTGCTCACGGCCAACGCCGGTGACGATTTTTTTTTACCATTCCTGGGCCTCCCCGAGGTGGACTGAGCCTGAAAAATATACGAAGTGCATTATGTAAACATTGTTTCTGGGGAGACAAAGGCGGCCGGGCGTGGTGCTGACCACCCACCCCCTCTTATGCTCTCCTGACACATATAATTCACAAGTGCTCGCTAACGATACATGACCCTGTCAATGCTGCACGGGGGATCGTTGTGTGTGTGTGTGTGCAGGTGAGACAGCCGCAGACCTGAAGCTGCTGGCGCGCGGCCAGGTGATAGTGAGCACGCCGGAGCACTGGGATGTGCTATCGCGCCGCTGGAAGCAGCGCAAGGGCGTGCAGGGGATCAACCTGTTCATCGTTGACGAGACGCACCTCATCGGCGCTCAGAACGGGGTGCGCGCCAGGAAACAGCGCGTGCCTGTTGGCTGTGTGTGGGGTGTGTGTGTGTGTGGGGTGTGTGTATGTGTGGAGTGTGTGTGTTTGTGCCTGTTGGCCGTGTGTGGGGTGGGTGTGTGTGTTTGTGCCTCTTGGCTGTGTGTGGGGTGTGTTTGTGCCTGTTGGCTGTGTGTGGGGTGTGTGTGCCTGTTGGCTGTGTGTGGGGTGTGTGTGTTTGTGCCTGTTGGCTGTGTAGAGTTCGTGTGTTTGTGCCTGTTGGCTGTGTGTGGGGTGTGTGTGTTTGTGCCTGTTGGCTGTGTGTGGGGTATGTGTGTTTGTGCCTGTTGGCTGTGTGTGTGTTTGTGGCTGTTGGCCGTGTGTGGGGTGTGTGTTTGTGGCTGTTGGCCGTGTGTGGGGTGTGTGTGTTTGTGCCTGTTGGCTGTGTGTGGGATGTTTATTTTTGTGCCTGTTGACTGTGTTGGGGTGTATGTGTTTGTGCCTGTTTGCTGTTGGGTGTGTGTGTGTGTGTGCCTGTTGGCTGTGTGTGGGGTGTGTGTGTTTGTGCCTGTTGCCTGTGTGTGGGGTGTGTGTTTGTGCCTGTTGGCTGTGTGTGGGGTGTGTTCTTGCCTGTTGGCTGTGTGCTGGGTGTGTGGGGGGGGTGTGGTGTGTGTGTGTGTGTGTGTGCCTGTGTGCCTGTGTGCCTGTTGGCTGTGTGTGGGATGTGTGTGTTTGTGCCTGTTGGCTGTGTGCGGTGTTTGCGAAACGTGGAACCCCCTGGTGGAATGTCGGCGCCGTTTAGAAACTCTCCGGCTGGCCTGCCTACAATCCATCCTGGGTTTAACCAGGTTACATTCTGTGAGGAGCTCACAATTTCTCGAAAGATCTGGACAAAGTCCGTTGGTGAGCTCCTCTGACAGGCGAGGCTGCGGTAGCTCGGTCATTTTGCCCACATGCCCAGCCACCGCATGCCCAAGCAGTTGCTGTTTGGCCGGGTAGAGGGGGTTAAATGGGCACAGCACGGGCTAGAGAAGAGATGGACTGATGTGGCACAGGAGGACGTGTGATGGAGTCGACCTGATGAAGACTGCTACCAGCGGTGTCAAGATTGAACTCTATGGAGGAGGATCGTGAAGGACACTCGGGGGCAGTTGGAGGCAGTCGCCCTTCAACAGTAATGGAGGGCAGAGGAGCGACGCTCACAACAACGAGCGGAGCGTCGGGCGGCTTAAACACAGCAAGTTAGCACAGTAGGGAGCATAGGTGGTGCATCTACCAGTCATCTCAGTCAGGCAACCCATAACACCTGGGTCCATCCAGTGACCTATCATCGAGCCTTTGACACTTCACGTGGCTTCAAGGTGCATATGGCCTGGCACAGGCGCCGTGGTGACATCACCATCACTTTGTGGCGAATGGCGGCTGTTGTTATTGTTTCCTGAGAGTGTGGTGCAAGAGTGTAGGGTGTGTATCATCGTGTGCAATGTGCGCTCCCCTATGTTTTCATATGACTCCATGTGTCCCGATGTCTCCATGTCACTGCTACCAGCCTGTGCTGGAGGTGATCTGCTCGAGGATGCACCACATCTCGTCTCACATCCCCGTGCGTCCGTGTCTCCCCGTGTGTCTCTCCGTGTGTCTCTCCGTGTGTCTCCCCGTGTGTCTCCCCGTGTGTCTCCCCGTGTGAGCAGCGCGTGCTGGAGGGGATCTGCTCCAGGATGCCCTTCATCTCGTCTCACATCCCTGTGTGTTCGTGTCTCCCCGTGTGTCTCCCCGTGCGAGCAGCCCGTGCTGGAGGTGATCTGCTCGAGGATGCGCTACATCTCGTCTCAGATCGAGCGGCCTATCCGCGTGGTAGCGCTCAGCGCGTCGCTCTCCAACGCCAAGGACGTGGCGCAGTGGCTCGGGTGCTCGGCCACCGGCACATTCAACTTCCACCCCAACGTGCGGCCTGTGCCACTCGAGCTGCACATACAGGTGACGGGCACGGTGGATGAAAGAAGGTCGGGATTATTGATTTCGAAGTTGCTGAGGTGTTAGACCGAATCCTCTGTCTCCTGTTGATGGGTTCTTGTGATGGAGGGGAAAGAGGGGGGGGGGGAGGTAGGGTAGGAGGATTTCACAGAGATGTGGATGGAGGGTGAATAAGAGTGCAGAGAGAGCTGGGTAAAGTGGGAGAGCTCGAGGGAGTGGAAGGAATGAGTGATGGAGAGTATGCATTCATGTCAGCCACATGAAAATCGGTTTTATTCCTTCATTGATAATTCTGTGCATTCACCCCCCCACTCCCCTCCTCTGCTCTCCTCTTCCCCCCACTGTCCTCTCTCCACTCCTTCCCACGTTCAGGGCTTCAACATCAGCCACACGCAGACGCGACTGATGGCGATGGGGCGACCCGCGTACCACGCTATCCTCAAGCACTCGCCACACAAACCGGCGCTCGTATTCGTGCCGTCACGCAAGCAGACGCGCCTCACGGCCATCGACATCCTCACATACTGTGCCGCCGAGATCCAGCCGCACCGGTAGCGACCCTCTCTCACCGCACACACTGCGCTCACCACACTCCGCATAGCACACGCCGCACACCACGCTGCATGCCACGCACTGCACAAGACACCTGCGACACCGCCCACACCACCCGCGTAACTCCACGTGGCTCCGTCTGTTTGACCCTCATGTTGCCGTGCGACCCCGCACGTGACCCCACCGTGACCCCGCCTGTTTGACTCCGTGCGACCACGCGCTTACCACTCAGCTTCCTGCACTGCGCGGAGGAGGATCTGGCGCCGTTCCTGGAGCAGCTGTCGGACAGCACGCTGCGCGAGACACTTGCCAACGGCGTCGGATACCTGCACGAGGGGCTCACTGACACGGAGCGGCGCACTGTCGAGCAGCTCTTCCACTCAGGTGGTATACGGACAGCACACGCACGCAGCACACAGCACACTCAACACAGGCATCACACGCGCGCGCAGCACACAGCACACTCAACACAGGCATCACACACGCGCACACAGCACACAGCACACTCAACACAGGCATCACACACGCGCATGCAGCACACTCAACACTCAACACAGGCATCACACACGCACGCAGCACACACGCAGAGCACGCGCACCCAGCATACAGCACATTCAACACAGGCATCACACACGCTTACGCAGCACACAGCACACTCAACACAGGCATCACACACACGTGCACGCAGCACACAGCACACTCAACACAGGCATCACACACACGTGCACGCAGCACACAGCACACTCAACACAGGCATCACACACACGCAGCACACAGCACACTCAACACAGGCGTCACACACGCACACAGCACACAGCAGACTCAACACAGGCATCACACACACGCAGCACGCAGCACACGGCACACTAAACACCGGCATCACACACGCACGCAGCACACACGCAGAGCACGCGCACGCAGCATACAGCACATTCAACACAGGCATCACGCGCACACAGCACACAGCACACTCAACACAGGCATCACACACACGTGCACGCAGCACACAGCACGCTCAACACAGGCATCACACACACGCAGCACACAGCACACTCAACACAGGCATCACGCGCATGCAGCACACAGCACACTCCATACAGGCATCACACACGCACGCAGCACACGGCACACTCAACACAGGCATCACACACACGCACGCAGCACACGCAGAGCACGCGCACGCAGCATACAGCACACTCAACACAGGCATCACACACGCGCACGCAGCACACAGCACACTCAACACAGGCATCACACACGCGCACGCAGCACACAGCACACTCAACACAGGCATCACACGCGCACGCAGTACACAGCACACTCAACACAGGCATCACACACGCGCACGCAGCACACAGCAGACTCAACACAGGCATCACACACACGCGCACGCAGCACACAGCACACTCAACACAGGCATCACACGCGCACGCAGCACACAACACACTCAACACAGGCATCACACCCACGCAGAGTGCACGCACGCAGCACACTCAACGCACTCGGCATACACGCAGAGCACGCGCACGCAGCATACAGCACATTCAACACACGCATCACACATGCAGAGCATACAGCACACACACAACCCATGCATCACACACACAGCACAAGCACAGAGCATATGCATGCAGCACGCTCAACATACGTATGAAGCACACTCAGCACATGCGTCACACGTGCAGAACACAGCATGCACAGAACACATGCATCACACACACAGCACACGCGTAGAGCACACGCATGCAGCACATTCAACGCACGCATCACACACGCAGGGCGCACGCACGCATCACACGCGCAGTGCGCACGCAGCGCACACAAAACACACTCATCACGCATTATGCATGCAGAACCCATGGGCACAGTATAAATACAGCACGCTCTACACACACATCGCAAGCGCACGCAGCGCACTCAGCACATGCGCAGACACGCAGTACACACACACGCACACAGCGCACTCAACACACTCATCGCACGCGCACAGAGACGTAATGCACATGCACGCAGCTTAAACAGTACACGCGCACACAGCAAACAGACCCGCGCAGTGCACACAGCATACAGGTGGTTGCTATAGCGACGGCGGTTGTGGTGGTGCAGGAGCGGTGCAGGTGGTGGTGGCATCCCGCTCGCTCTGCTGGGGGATGAAGGTGGCCGCGCACCTGGTGGTTGTCATGGATACGCAGCACTACAATGGCAAGATCCACGCGTGAGTGCTCACCCTCACCTTTTTTTGTGGTATTACAATTCGGTATGTGTGTGGTGCATAATGTAGTGTTTGTATAGTGGTGTGTAGTGTGTGTGTCTTGCACTGTGTTTGTGCGTGTGTGGTATGTAATGCGGTGTGTGTGTATGACGTGTACCGGTGTGTACCGGTGTGTAATGCGCTGTGTGTGCGGTGCGCGTGTGTAGCTACGTGGATTACCCGATATTCGACGTGCTTCAGATGGTGGGCCGAGCCAATCGTCCTCTCGTCGACGATGACGGCAAGTGCGTCATCCTGTGCCAGGGCTCTAAGAAGGTGCGTCGCCACGGCAACGTACTACGGCAACCCCGCCACGGCGATCCCGCCACGGCGACCCACGATGACCGCTAACGATAAGGTGTGTGCCGGTACCACCTGCAGGACTTCTTCAAAAAGTTCTTGTACGAGCCGCTGCCCGTGGAATCTCACTTGGACCACTGCCTTCACGACCACTTCAACGCTGAGGTGGTGACCAAGACGATCGAGAACAAGCAGGACGCTGTCGACTACCTCACCTGGACCTTCCTCTACCGGCGCATGACACAGAACCCCAACTACTACAACCTGCAGGGTGCGCACGCACGCGTATGGAAGCACAACAACAACCGCTGTTCATCACTCTGTGGCGGAGACGTGACCATGGTGCTTTCCACCCAGCCACACGTGCACAGGCACAGTGACACACACACATGGACGCTTGCATACATAGACACACGTGCACACCGACAAACACATGGACCCCATGGGCACACGGGCACATGAACACCTGTACACACATGCCTGCTCCTCTGCCACACAGATGTGCAGCGGTGACAGAGCAGGTTGCACTGCGCTGCTAAGCAAGTGACCAGAGTTACAATTCGATAATGGTGCAAGCAGGTATTCCAACCTTTCTTGGACCTCCCTTAGATCAACAATGTACCAGGTGAAGTGTGTATGAACGTGGGCACTAGGGAGACAAAGGTGCCGGTCGTGGTGCTGGCCACCCTCGCCCTCGTTCGCTGTGCCGGCCTTCATAGGTGCCACACGATAACAGCACCTGACCCAACCGTCTGTTAATGCTGCATGGGGATCTTTGTCTTTGTGCATGTAGGGGTGTCTCACCGGCACCTGTCAGACCACCTGTCGGAGCTGGTAGAGAGCACGCTGGGAGACCTGGAGCACAGCAAGTGCATCAGCCTGGAGGACGAGATGGACGTCGCTCCACTCAATCTGGGGATGATCGCAGCCTACTACTACATCAACTACACCACCATCGGTACCACTCACTCACTACTACATCAA
>JAZEWT010000084.1:4254-18515 GCA_036362905.1 Mordacia mordax | reverse complement strand
CCAGGACCGTCCGGGCTGCGGCTTGCTTGGCCTGCCGGTACCTGTCAACTGCGTCCCACAGGCCAACATGGTCCGATAGGATTCCTTCTTCAGCCTGACGGCATCCCTTACTTCCGGTGTCAACCACCGGGTTCGGGGGTTGCCGCCACGACAGGCACCAGAGACCCTGGAGGCAGAGAACATGGTCCACTCGGACTCAATGTCCTCAGCCTCCCTCGGAATCCGTGAGAAGCTCTTCCGGAGGTGGGAGTTGAAGACCTCCCTGACAGAGGGCTCGGCCAGACGTTCCCAACAAACCCTCACAATACGTTTGGGTCTGCCAGGTCTGTCCAACTTCCTCCTCTGCCAGCGGATCCAACTCACCACCAGGTGGTGATCGGTTGACAGCTCAGCCCTTCTCTTTACCCGAGTGTCCAAGACATACGGCCGGAGATCAGATGATGGTCTTTGCCCATGGGACCCGGTCAGGCTCAGCCCGAAATGGCGACGTGGGCCCGCCTTCCAGTAGGTTCACCACCCGCAGGAAGGTTCGTGAGGGGCCGGTGCAATGTGGTTTGGGTAGCAGTCATGGCGGGGGGCCTCGACGACCCAATCCCTGGACCAAACTCAAGGCATTGACCAAGCTAATGCAGGTCCATCATGCAACATTGTTTTGGAACTCAGTGAAGCTTTTCTAGGTAAATGAAAACCTTTTAATCATTAAACAACTGTGTTCACGGTTATTCGCTTAAAATGACAGTTCAGCAGATAGCTCAGCAAGAATGCAGCTCTGGTCCTATGAGGAGAGACCAGCCATCTGGCAAGGCAATCGGGAATCCGGTTAAATGATTTAAAAGACACTCGACTTGGGACGGTTTCACTCTGTTTGCTCAGCATGAGAAAAAGACGTAATTTAATGATTATTTTCATCAGCGTCGATCTTAACCAAGCTCCAAGCAAAAAAAGCCATGCTCTTGCAGCTACAAGAACAAAGAACATTTTCTGCACAACTAAAATACATCTGAGAGTTATTCTTTAGGGATAGCTCTGCTAAACGGTCCTCCTTTTGCCTTCCTTTGCACCGCTACTCCGAAAGAGCAAATTGACCAGAGAAATTCCCATACATCGAGCCGTAAAAAACTACATCGCGCCGTGAAAAGCTATGTCGATAAAATACGTCCGACTGCCGTTTAAAAATGCACTCTGCTTCCGCAAACGCAAAGAATAAACAAACAAGCAAACCAACACGAACGCACAGCGAGTGCACGCGTTCACGCCGACGCGTAGCCCCGCGTCGGGACAAACGCCTCGCATCCTCACCAACTGCTCTCACCTGAGAGTGTAACCTGTCCTCCACAACAGAAAGGGATGGCCCTCCTCTTTACGGACGTACAGCACAGGCAGGAGGAGCGCATCTTGGCAGAGACATTGTTCCCGCGTCTGCCGGAGTGTCTCGGGGCTCGCAAAGCCCCAGCGGGTCTCCAAGTGCCGAGGGGGAGGCAGGGCTGATCCACCTATCCATCCCTTCTCGCCCACGTGTGCCCTCCTCCTCCTACTCCCCCGTGAAGACCCCAAGGGATACGACTTGCATGCCGAATCCACCATGACAGCGAAACAAGCTGTCCTTGCGCACTGCAGTCTCACGGCGAGCAGAGCGCTGGCCGTGTATGTTATTGTCTTGGTGTTACTGTAGCAATTCGGCAAGAGAGGCATTGTCCAAGTGGTTAGATTTATTATTTCTCTACGGATTCGCGATCGTTTGATGTTTATGGTGGTGGTTTCGGCAGCAACGTTAAACCGGATAACGGATGTTAAACCGGTTGCTGTTGCTTTGGTTTCCGTGGCGCACGGGTTTGCACATTGTGCTACGCAGCGCATCATCTGAGTTTGACTCCGAGCCGTGGCTAATGTAAACTGCAAGGAATGTCTGAACTCGTCCTGGAAGCCCACTTCATTAACTGCACTGACCAGCGTGGTGAAGTATGGCCAAACAACCCCCAAGATCGACACGGCATCGTGAGGGCTTCACCGAGCCATTGATTCAAAAGATTGCAAATAATTGTTCATAACTAATGACATTCATTAGCCGCAAGGTATTGTGAGTCAGTAGCATACTAGCAGTGCAGTATTTACCCTGCTAAGAATTGGCAGTGTTCATCAATTTGTTCATAATTATTTTCAGTTGTGGGAGGAAACTGGAGAACCTGGATGAAATCCATGCATGGTTAAGACCAGCTATGTAATTGGAGGCCTATAATAACAAAGCTGTCATCTCCAACAGCCAACGAACGAGTCCACAAATACATTTTTCTAAATAAACAACAATAAAAGTGAACTAGCATTATATGTTACTCTAATTCAAACAGATTTTCCTACAGGGACCTGCTCTCATTTTATCAGAAGTTATTCGAGTGTACGATAATAAATTCCAATTATGAGCCGCCTGTGAATAAGGCACTGAAATGAAAGCACATTTTAACACTCTTTTGCAAATGAATATCACCAAGGCACCAGAACCACTTGGCCTGACTAACAATCACGTGAGAATATTCCACGCAATAAAGAATATGGCACAAGGTGAAGCAGAGTTGTGTGCACAGTCTCTCACGGCGATTTCTCAACCGATGGCAACTAAATAATAAAAAAAGAAAGTATTTTGTCTGAAAATTGGATGGGAAAGTACCAGTCAGTCCAGTCATTATCTGTTTGAGCCTGTACAGGGTCGCGGGGGACCAAACCCTATCCCGGCAGAGAGAGGGCACGAGGGGCTATACCCAGGATGTGATGCCAGTCCATCGCACGGCATTTTTTGGGGCAATTTACTCAACAGACCAATTAACCTAGGCAGCAGCGTGTCTTTGCACGGTGGGAGGAACCCAGAGCACCCAGTGAAAACCCACGTGGACAGAGAGAACATGCAAACTCCACACAGAAAGGCACCTGAGCCTGGAACCAAACCCCACCTTTCTTGCTGTGAGGCAGTAGCGCTACTCACTGCACAATCGTGCTGCCCATGTGGAGAAGTGCCATGGTTGCTATTTTGTTATCATATCCACTTGTCCTGGATATGGCAATAAGTTGACAATGTTTGCCATTCACTTAAATTTACAACTTCATCCAAGAGCTTATGTTCCCTGGAAACTCGGTGCATGTAGATTTACAGTTTGCATGTTTCATTTGAGCAACCGATAGCATAAATGGGGCCTCTAAGTGCACTCTTCCTCTTTGGCCAGATGCTGCCGATCACACGAGATGACACAGATGAAGGCACATTCACTTGCTTGATATTCGAATGTCTCACCGGTGCACCTGTCAATCTGACCTCACTTTGACAGCGTGACCACCGCTGGAGCTTTAAGGAGGGAACTCCAGGCCGTGGGGAGAAGCCCAGCTGCACACGCGATAACTGTACCATTAACCCCTTGCGAGCCTCGTGCGCAGTCCTGCCCTTTCATTCGCGACACAAATTACATCGTCGGCTACGCGAAAAAGCCACGATTGTTAGCACGCATGCCCAAACGCCTGTGTCGTACTTGAATTTCCGTTACCATGAGCCTGTGCAAATCCTCGAAACAATCTTAAAACTCTGGTCTGATATATGGGTCAAGGGCATGGCATTGAATAGTATTGGACATATATATTTACAGTGGTGGGAGAGGGGGTTTGTAGTTGTGAAAGTGGTGTATTACGAATGCATTAATGAGCACAAACACTCTAGCTAGATTCATTGAAAGCACGTGAACGTATTTGGCTGCATCTGTCAGGTTTCCCGAGGGAGACTTCTAGGCTGTGAGTATAAATCGCCGGTTCATTTCTGGCCAACATTGCAGCTGCAACTGTACTTTTCCTGCACGAAGAATTCGCAGACGTTAACAAATGCATAAAATTGGTTTCATTTACACGCGACTGTAATAAAAAAAAAGGCACGCACATTCTAACGGTTTCTGCAGCAAAGCTTGCACGAAAGCCCAACACCTGAATAAATGAGCGAGACAATTTGTTCAATAAAATTCTCACCTTGGAGAAAGCTTTCACTTTGATCTCTCAGCAGGGACGTTTCCACGCAGAGCACAATGCCGTTTATTCGTCTCGGCGGCTCTTTGCACGAACTCTGGTTGGGGGGTTTCCCCTCCGGCTCCAAAGCTTTGCTCTCGCTCACCGCAACACAGCCGCCATTCACCACTCTGTCCGCGGCTTGTGTCAATGTGGCCTCCTCAATATCTCGAGTTTCTGCTGTTACCACCTTGAGTTCACTTGCATCGGGGCCAGATTTGTCGCGGACCAAATGGTTGGCTTCACTTTCCGCCATCACCTCTAGCCCGTCCTCATTTTCTTTCGACAGCCCATTCATTGCATCCACTTCATGTTCTGTTGTCCCACATAGTTCTTTGAGGTCCTCGGGGTTCTGTCGACCGATTTCCACTGTCCTGAATTCATCATCTTGTCCAGCGGGCTGCTCCTCTTTTACCGAGGAGATTTCTAGAGGGATGCTTGGGAAAAACGTTTCACTTAAACAACAGCTATCGACGCCAGGCGATTCAGCTACAGCTTTGTTCTCTGACATCTGAACATAGGTGGAGTCCAGCTCATGCCTGCACTCGGTTTGTAAACAATCTCTGACACAGTTACGTTCTGTTTCATTCTGCTCGTCGTCAAAATCGTCGTCGTCAGAGAGACCGAAGTGCGTTTCAGTCACGGGATTCCGTTTGGCGATTGGTGTGTTGGGAGCCGGGCTGCCACTCGGAACCTCCACCGCTGGGACCTCGGCAAGGTCATCCTCAACGTCCTCCTTCACCTCCTCCACCTCGCCGACGGACGAGTCGTCAGACGCCGAGCTGATATCCATCGGGTTCTGCAGGGCCTCGATGTAGGACTTCCGGTAAAACCTGCGTCTCTCAAAGAGAGCCGAGTCCCTCTTCCACTCGCAGTTGCGTTTGGGCGTTTCCTCCCGGAACGCGACAAGCCTGCCGCCACCCACCCGGCTGCCCCCATTCTCGGCGATCTTGCCCGCGGCGCCGCAGTGCCGAACAAGCGAGCTCCTGCTGAGGGCGTCCACTCGCGGCAGGCCTTTCCACGCACTCGCCCTGCTGTAGATCTCCACCAGCTCGACGTAGTCGCCCTCCGGATCTTCGAAAGTGCTCATGGGGGCGTCAGCGTTCCTGAGTACGTCCGTGCATGGTTTGTTTGGGCAGCTTCCTTGAGTGGGCATCTGGAAAGCTGGCATGTCGCCAGGCCTCGACAGTGGATCACTCGGGTCATCAATGGACTCGGTCGGAGAGCCGTTATTTGGGCTATGAACCACGGACAGCTCTCTGCACTTCATGAAGTGAATCTCTGGTTTCTCAAACTCACATGGGGAATCGTTACTCAGGGCCATATCCTCTGGAGTAAATCCATTTGGCACAATGCTGCAGGTTTCTGAGCCGCTCAAGAGAGGGCTTTCAGAGCCATCCTTTGTTGAAGAGGAATCACTTTTCATTGTACAAGCAGCAATGCTTGCAGTCGCCGAGCTTTTACTACAGTCGCTGGCAGAACTTGCCAACGACTCCGATTTGTAATTCACTTTGCAATCGATTCCAGAATCCCTGCAATCGGTACCGACACTTTTCAGAGAATCCACTTTGAAATTTGTCCGGGGGCTCATAACAGAATTCTGGTTGCAGTCTGCGTCACCATCATCACACTCCATCGTAAAAGTTCTGCTCAACTCAGAACAGGAATTCCTGCGGCAATCTATTCCCGAATCTCTGCATTCCGACCTCGGATTTAGGCGCAGCTTTGTGGGCAGCGTCGAGTCCGCGGGCAGTCGCCCGTCGCAGCTGGATAAGAGAATGTCCGTGGCCGATAGCGGCGCCCCTCCGCCGGGCGGCGGCGCGAACTTGACGCAGTCGACAAACTGCGGCTGCACCACCCGCTGCCAGGGGAGGCGGACAGGCCCTACCTCGCTTACCAGCACGCAGTTCTCTAATGGCGTGCCGACGCGCCGGGCGTTCACGCCCGCCAGCCACTCATCGCTGAAGATTCGCGTGTAATCCTCCTCCGACACGGCAATCTCTTGCACGCAGCGGCGGTCCCACTCGTCCAGGCAGCGCAAAACAATCCGCGGAGAGTGTAGCTGCGGAAGCGGTTGCTGTTGCTGCTGTTGCCGCTGTTGCGCGAGCAGAGGCTTGGCGCGTACGGGCGTCGCCGCACTCGGAGCTAGGCCACCTCGCCCGGCCGCTTTGCTCGCAGGGGTGAGCAGCAGGTAGAAGTCGCGGGGTTTGAGAAGCCGTGGGTCGAGTGGAGCCAGCTGGAGGATTATCTTCTCGCCCATGCACAGTGGCCAGCCTTCGTGGCGGAACAAGCGGCTGGGGAAACACGACTGTACGAAGAGAACGGACACACGCTTTGGGATGAGAACGTGCTACCGGAGGACACCGACAGCTAGGCAGGTTCACATTGCTTGAGATATCTATACTAGAAGTTAACCGTGAAGTAACTGTTTTCATTCAAAAATACTATGCAAACAATAACGGCTCTGAGGAAATGACAATGAAGGTTTAATGTTGCTTGGGTACAACTGAACCAATGAAAGCAACATTGCTGGATACACTAGCATCCTCCTTTGTTAAGATAAAAAAAGAAGCTCCGATATGTCTTGATATAGATTTTCATAGCTCAATGTTTGAGAAATGTTCTCAAGAGCTGCTCGACAAAACTATGCCAAAAGAGCAGCTCATGAGAGCAATTCTCAAGCTCTGATATAGTCTCCCATTCAACCCATGTCCATAAGATGCTGGATGCTTCAAGCTACAGTAATACAATACAACAACTTTTTAGAACCTCTCCCAAAAAAATAATTTTAAGAGAACTGCTCTCCACAGCTGTTCTTTCGGGGTGACCATGTCGGGCGTTCCCTCTTCGTCCTTAGTGATGTGTTGCCTCCAACATTAGAGGCACCATCATCGCATTTAAAGATCCCCTGACGATGCCTCTTTGCTGTTTCGATATAGCCACGTTCATACACACCTGACGATGCCTTTAACATGGGAGATTAAACGCTGCAAAGGAGATAGAAGTCACACTCGACACGGATATTCCAAATGAACAGCTACGGAGAGCAATTCTTACACAAGTCTGTGCAGCGCTTTGTGACCCTCGGGTGAAAAGTGCTTTAGAAATGTAAATATGAAATATTACATGGGAATAATAGCTTATCAGCATCCTAGCGGAGCTGATTGTCAGAGAAACTCACACAGGAGTCCTGCTGCACTGTCTGCAGGAGGTGCTTGCCCGGCACGAGGAACTCGAGCAGGTAGCGCAGGCCATCGCCCTGGTAGGCCTCCTCCACGAGCAAGAACACCTGCTCCAGAACGGTGGCGGCCGTGGCCTCAAACGGCGGGTAGAGGGCCGACAGCGTGGCCTGGATGCAGCGATCCAGTGAGGTTGAATCCTAAACGGTGACACATGCGGCAACAGCACAAATGAGAGGGCGACGCCACAGCACTGCGGCAGGGTGGCCACGTGGCTGTAACATCTGCATATTACAGGGGAAAAAAGGTTCCGCCGAGGCGATTCGATTTCCACCTCGGGCACCTTTCTGCGTAGAGTTTGCGAGTTCTCCCCCTGCTCTATTTTGTTTTCCTCCAAGTTCTCTGATTTTCTCCCAAAACTAAAAGAAGACACTCGTTAATAAATTGACCGATAACATCGTAATGTATAGGATGCAGTGTTTGGAATTTGTTGACGCCATATAACCGTGTGTCGCTGCTTTCCCCCCCGCCTCTCTCCGCAGTTTCCTTACGCCTCAAGTACCCGTGTATCGTCAGTGACCAGGCGTACAATCTGCACGTGCTACAAGTGGTATCATTATTGTTACTAACCAAGTCGGACCGCGTAGGCCGCTCTGCTTCACGACGTGTGGCTGTGTCCAAACGTTTCGCTAGGACCGTACGGAGAGTCAGAGATGAAAATAACCCGGTCTGGTCCAGTGCAATGGTAAGAAAGTGGCCAAGCGTGCAGTACGATTTGGTGCGAGGGGGGGGGTTGCGATAGCACCGCACCCTGATCGGAAGTGTAAGTTATTTATACCCCTAGGGAAGGTACATTGATTTAGAATAATGGGCAAGTGGCCCCCATGGGTAGCGTTACTACCTCAAAGACCAATAAAAACCCGGACATAATTTTAGAAGTTTTTTTATTTCAGCTGGAAGGCAACGTTGAAACTGAGCCTTGTGATTTTTTTAACGGTTGTCCAGTGGGGAAGGCTAAGCAGGTTACAACATCTCAGGGCATCGAGGATGATTTAGTTAGGACAATTAACATAGGTAGTATATATGTGGACTGTGGGGGGGGGGGGAGAATCGCAGTACCTGGCAAAAACACACGCGGACACCGGGAGAATATGCAAAAGCCACTGTGTAGCGCTTTGTGGCCCTTGGGTGATGAGCTCTTTAGAAATGCTATTATTACACGATAAATATTAAATGAAACCATTTCCCAATATATGTATTGTATTCACTGATAATTCAGCATTTTTAAATTATAGTTGAAAGTCTGATCATATTTTACTTGTTGCTCTGCAACGATGTGTACATAAAAAACCCCAAAAAATGTTATTGCTGCTGATTTTCCGTTCTGGTGCCATTGTTATTGATGTACCGTTCTCTCCATAGCTCTGTGAAGCGCTTTGTGACCCTCGGGTGAAAAGCACTCTATTAATACCATTATTAATATGTTTATTACATGAGCCTGGAATCGAACCCAGGGCCTTCTTGCTGTGAGGCAGAAGCACTACTTACCGTGCCACCGAAAATTGTTATTAAAAGCTGCTCCATGAGGATAGCCAAAGAGTGCTTTCCTCCTGTTTCACCACAAGTATCCCAAAATAGCAGCTCGCCAGATGAATTTCCATTAATCGAGCCGTGAAAACCCAATATAGACGGATATCTCTCAAAAACAGAAGATGAGGGAACCTGCCAATGCAAGATATGTTTATATTTCACAACTGACAAAAATACAGCATTTACAATATTCCAGGATAAATTCACACAGTTCTCTGAAGCAAATGGCAAAGAAGGACGATCCTGGGAAAACTAGGACACGTTTCATCCCTACCCCCTGGGCCCGCATGTGACTAACCCCAATGTTGATGCAAGGGCAAATCTTGAAACTTGGTTTTAAAAATAAAACACCCTACTAAATCACCATATTTTTGATCCTGTTGCCATTTTTCAGCCACAATTAAAAAACATTTCTACTGATATTTACATTCAGCGAATAGGTTCAACACGTTCACAAGAGCTGTTGTGGACAATTATGAGCCCATATATTTTACATATATTACACAGTATTTTGAGCAAAGTTATAAAATGTGATCTTAGTATAGAAGCCGCAGTAATCAGTTGTTTACGCCTCAACTGGCGAATGAATGGTGTAAGCAGCAATGGCTTCGTATTTTACAGTGTTCAGGGATGACATGTTGTTAGATTGGTACGCATGCACGTAGAAGCTTCCAAATAAACGGTTGTTTTCTTTCAATTCTGCGTGTTATTTCTCATTATGCTAGTGGCATATCTGTTAATGGATCACATTTATACACAGTAAGAATATACTGAAGGAAAATTACTTTCCAAAGCTGTTCTTTTGGGATAGCCGTATCGCACACGCCCGCCTTCTTTGCGGCGTTTCGACTCCCACGTCAGATTTTCTGAGACTGAAGGCTGCCTCCAATTGGGAGGTGGAACGTCGCGAAGGCGAGAGGGGGAGCACTCGACAAGCTATCCTGAGAGAACAGCTTTGAAAAGAGAAAATTCCACAGTTAAACTACAACAATATAAAGGGTGTGTGTATACTTGGAATCGTTCAGCCAGCACACGGTTCTAATCACGACTCTATACGTCTCTGTTTACTTTATAGCAAACATCAAGCTAGATGGCCATTAACTACAATTTGGCACGTTTCCAACACAATTTACATTAGAGTGAAGCGGATTAACTGCATGCATACCAATGTTTCTTTAAAGATTTCTCGAACAATACCAGGCGCTGGTCAAAAGGAGACTTTATCTCAGACACCCACATCCTTCAATTCAAAGTCGTGCTGATGGTGTAACTCACAACACTCAAACAAAAAGGCAAAGTGTACTTGACGCGGTAAAAATAACAAAAACTGGCAGCTTGGGGCTGTTATCTGCTTTACACATTTCAGGCGAATGCTTTGGCCAGCGTTACACTGTTAACTGTCGTTTGTTTTGTGTTTCAAACATTTTATCTGGAATCTGGTTTCCTGAATGAGGCACGGGGAGACTAAAACAAAATACTGTTTTTCTGCTTAAACAAAGGAACTTGAGTCGCAAAGAACATTAGAGACAGAAAGACTGGCCACAGTCGAGCAACTGAAGGGATTTCCACAAACTCGGTCCATTTTCTCCTTGACGCCTACATGACCTTACTTTTCAGTTCAGTACCACTATCCGCTTAATCTTGTACAGGATCCTGGCGGCCAGAGCCTATCCTGGCAGACACAGGGCGCATGGTGTGATGCCAATACATCGCAGGGCACTTTTTTTGGAGGGGGGAGGGGGCAATTTACTCAGCAGGACAATCATACCTAAGTAGCAACGTGTTTTCGGATGGTGGGAGGAAAATGTAGTACCCTGTGAAAACCCACGTGGATACAGGGCGAGAACTCGGAAACTCCACACAGAAAGGCAACCAAGCCTTACCTCTGCGCCACCACCGTGCCGCCCCCTGCTTGTCTGGTGTATAGGAATACACACTCTATGCTTGGAAGATATGATATTTTGAAATAATAATAAATGTGGGCGGCACGGTGGCCCAGTGGGTAGCGCTTTCGCCTCACAGCAAGGAGGCCCGGGTTTGAATACCGGCTCGAGTGTGTGGAGTTTGCATGTTCTCCCCGTGTCTATGTGGGTTTTCGCCGGGCACTCCGGTTTCCTCCCACAGTCCAAAAAACATGCTGCTGCATAAGTTAATTGGCTTGCGGTGATGGACTGGCGTCCCATCGTGGGTATATCCCTGCCTTGCGCCCTGTGTCTGCCGGGATAGGCTCTGGCTCACCACGACCCTGTACAGGACGAAGCGGTTTCTGACAATGAGATAAGATGAGAATAATAAATGCACTTGTACAGTGCTGAAATAGTTTATCAAGCCGTGTAATGAACCATGTTTTAACTTTGGAATCCTAATTCGACATTGGAGTGGAGGTGCAGCGGTGCGTGTGCGACTGCAACGTAAACCTTCTCTGCTGAGCTCGATTCCCAGCATCGATGTGATGTCCGATCTGCAGCGTCGTGAAGGCAAACAATCCAGAACGACTGGTACAACATGGGGAGGGCTTTATCCAGCAGTGGAGTGACAAAGGACTATCATTGTTGTTGTAATGTAATGTACTGGCGGTATTTAAATTACACAATGTATTTATGATTTTACCTATGGTAAACATACACTATACCATTGAATTACAGCATGCTAAGACGTTAACATATTTAATCTCACAAGGCATTAAACAATATTGTTTTTCTTGCGTCGCATATCAGTTGACAATAAAATGCATAGGGTGGCGCAGTGGTAATATCTGCACATCACAGAAAGTCCTGCCCGAGGCGGTTCGATTCCCACCTCGGGTGCCTTTTTGTGCACAAACACATACCCCATATAACCTTCAACACACTACTAGTGTTGTTAGCAAGCACCTATGCAGGTCGGCACGGCACATGAGAGGGTGGGTGGCCAACACAATGCCCGGCCGCCTTTGTCTCCTTTACAATGGTGTGTTTTATTATTATACTGCATCAAACATTTAGTTAAGGCCAAGTCGCCCTCGGGGAGGCCCAGGACTAGTTTGGATCAGTCAGTAACTTTATTATAAGCTGGAAGGAACCGCGGAGCTATTCAGCTCTTTTTAACAGTTGTCCAGCGGGGAGGGGTAAGCAAGTTACATCTCCGTGTGCCGAGGGAGGGTCAATTTAATCGAGACAATTAACCCAGGCAGTAGCAGCAGCCTATCTTTTCTACAATCGTCACTGGTGTTGGCCACGAGCAGCAATCAAATGTTGGGTGACAGGGCTCGTAGCGCGGTGCGCTGCTAACCGCTACGTCACCGTTCCTCACTGCCCCCTCCCCACCCGTACGTGGGTGTGACTCAGGCTGACGGCATTTATTGTCTGGCCTTCTTCGTCTTTACCCACTGCTGCGGTTGGCTCGACCAAGACCGAGTATCTGGTACGGTTCGTCAAGCCGGGCGCTAGGGGTGACAAGGGGGCTTGGTAGGTAACGAACCACACCACCCTCGTGTGACGGCGCTGAGCTTCATCAAATTCTTTCGGCTAGAGCCCCCCCCCCCCCAAAAAAAAAATGGGATTTCCTTGATAGTTACGAGGGGAATAAGATTGAATGGGAATATTTTATATATAATAATTTATAATAATTACATTTCTAGAGCGATATTCACCCGAGGGTAATGAATGTAGGGACCTCAGAATTGCTTTAAAGTTGCTCTTTTGGGATAGATGTTTCGAGTATTCTTCCTCTCTCCATCGCGAAGTTTTGCCTCTCGGGTTGCAGGTATGATTATACCTCTAATGTGGAACACATTTACCAGCATCTGTCGCTATAGACTTATCTCTATGCTGTAAAGCAGAACCAATGGGGTCATATTTATCCAGTAAAATGCCGTAAATCCGTAAATATCAGTAAGCCCCTCAAAAAAAAGTACTGTAATTTAAATCCAAGACAATTGAAAAAATACCGAAGGAGTCTTTATCAAGTACTGGTGCATAATCCCTACAGTAGGAATACAGTGGCCAACCATAAAATAAGCGTCGTGTATATACACGTGCATTGATAACATCCACGTCAATTTTGTGACCCATTAAAGAGTGACGTTGGAGAGAGCAGGAGCTTCCCCTTAGTGGCCATTCTTGCTCGCGTTTGCCTTTCTGAAGATCAAAAACCGACATCTTTGATATATTCGCCCTCTGAAGCCATTCTCCCCAGAGTCCTGTACTCCTCAAAGTAATAAGACCTCTATGACTTTTCAAGCAAGGCTGTGAGCGCGCGTGCTAAATCCAAACGACCAGGCCCTGATTACAAGCAGACTCGCTCAGCTCAAGGGACTGACAGCGACACCTTGGTGGGTGGCAGCGCTCTGCACTACAACGGCAGGCGTCCCTCCATCATCAACACCTTCATACCGCTACCCCAACCGCTACCATGGTCCTGGGATTGCGAAGATGCTTGGAAGGTCTCTCAACATATATGTTCCCAGGTCACGTGTGACAGACATCCTCTGTCTGTCCGTTTGCTTTGGCTCCGCCACGATTATTTTTACATCATCACCCTGAACGCGAACACCAGGGATTTTAACAGAATCTCGAGTCAGGGGTTGGGGGGAGGGGACTTGCACTAAACTCGCACTGATATTGTTGAACTCTGTTTTATCAACAAGACAGATCTGTCAGCGATATTTCCATAAGCGTGAGAATAAAACAGCGTTGCCACTAGTAACTACGATAACATAACGGTGTGCGTAGTCTAGAAGTCTGTATGAACCATACCTGTGAACGGCTACGCGAGACGCGTAAAAAAGAGTTATTAATCAACTATAGATGAGTAAATTGTAGCGTGCAGCGATAATGATTGCAACTATCCTCTGCACTGCTTACACAATCGTAAGCTTTCCACAACCCATTACACCTACCCCGTTGGTATTGGGCTTTGGGACTCTGGGGCAATAAATCACAAACCCTTTTTTGGAGGCTGAGTTATGTTTCCTGCCCATTTTATTTGAGATTCCGCTGTTCACACAATGAGGCAAAGCCTCAGAAGCGGAGCAGATGATTTTAGCTGCAGCTGTAAGCTTTGCTCAAGAATTTTGGTTGCCCCACTTAAATAATAAAACCTTATTGGCCGTTTGCATTTGTCACCGAGAGGCAATGCTCTAACTGAACAAACACGCGCGAGCCAGTCCACCTTACACCACCCCCCTTGCCTTGCGCTGACTATCCTGATGCTGTTTATAGAATGGTGCGTAAAATGGATTGCCTAATTGTAAGTGGTGAACAAACAAAAAAGGCCCGGCGCCGCAATTGCTTGCTGCTGGAAAGAGGGCCTCCTCTATGAATCTAGAGAAAACTATAATGTAATTGGTCTACTCTTCCATGTCAAGCAGATACACTGTAGCCCACTACACTTGGGCGGCAGGTTGGCACAGTGGTAACATCAGTGCCTCACGGAAAGCAAGTCTTGCCTGAGACGGTTCGATTCAATTTCCACCTCGGG
>JAZEWT010000082.1:4032-25000 GCA_036362905.1 Mordacia mordax | reverse complement strand
TGCTTTCCACTGGTGTATGCCACCATGTCGATAACAGCAATTCAGTAAGCGGCAGCCCGCTCTATTCACAGAGCACGTGTGCCTGAATGGGAGTGCCTTAAGCTTGATGCCCGTCTCCTCGTTGGAGAGTGGGGGCTTGATTGGGTCGATGAGCAAGCTGATGTTGATGCTTCTGATACTGCTGCCGGTGCTGATGTTGGTGCTTTTGATGCTGCTACTGATGCATGTCTGCCTGAGGCATTTTTAAGCGGCGGTCGCATTCACTCTCCAGCAGTAATGGCTACTTCGTGACAGACACACATCATTACAGATGCATGTCTCTGTCGAAGTGGAACATTTTGATCCCAAAGTGCTAGGGAGAGGTAGGGGGAGGGCACTTGTTAGAGGCCTTGTATTTTAAATTGCATCCACGCCACCAACAAGCGAGAGTGATGTGCTCGTCATGCCAGTGCTGGACAGTCCTCCCCAGGGGAGGGCGCTGTGAGGGTTGAGTTTCGGTAGCTGGGGTGGGCAAACAGGACTCTTAGTGCAATTGCAGCCCTCAGTTGCTGATACATTTAGAAGGAGGTGAAAGGGACGATCACCTAATGCTGAGCACTCTGTTGCCACCGTCGCTGGCGTAGCTTAGAGGCAAAGAAGGGCGATAGCGTGGAAATGGGCTGGGAAGTCGGGCGCCGCAATCACAGAGGCTATTGCACTCAACAGATGTTGTCGGGATTAGTCTGGCAGTATGCTCGAGGAACTGGCGGATGAAGCCATCGTCACGGTGACTGGGACAGTCACGTGGGCCAGTTGCCATGGCGCTGCCTGGCATACGTTTGCAGCTAGCAAGGGTCGCCATGGTTACCATTACCTCATCAGGGTACAGGGGAGGGTGTGGGAGGGGGGTGGCAGGCGTGTGTTCTCGCAGAGGACAGATGAACATGTTTTATAAAATGGAGAGTGGAGGCACACGATCGTGACCTTGAAAGGATGAGCAGCGTAAAAGAGCGGCATTTATTAGTGGAGCACGTGACAGCGACGCAAGCTCACGGAGCCATGTGAGTAATGGAGCGGCTTTGTCATCCATGGCACTTCTCAGCAGACATTGTCTCGCTTAATTCACCTCCTTTCTCCAAGTGGCATCAGATTCGTGCTCCTGCATAAAATGATTGATCTAAATTCAGAAGTTGGTCGTGGAGCCACGTGTTTGCGATTCCCTCACTTGGCGTTAGAAGATTGCATCAAATTATGTACGTTTGGGTTGTATATATAGCTCTCGCCGCTTGAGTGTTTGTGTATATATAGAAGCAGCTGAGTACATGAGCTGTGATGAATCAGACATGGATGTTATCTCTACGTGCCCTCTGCTTGATGTGATCTCTGCGCTTCTGCCCTGGTGTTGGGAGTGTGTCACCATGTACGTGTGTTTCAACTAGTCATTCACCTTGTGTGTGTGAATGTGTGTGGTGGAGTAGTGGTGTAGTGGTTAAGTGTGTGCTACAAACCCAGCGACACAGATCCGAATCCCACTCGTGGCTGACACCAGTGACAATTATCTCAACCAATCCTATGCTTCCTCTAGGTCGACTCGACCTCAAATGAGTACCTACTACAGTGTAAACATCACTGGGGAGACAAATGCTGCTGGGCGTGGTGCTGGCTACCCACCTCTTCGTATGCCATGTCGACCTTCATAGGTGCTTGCTAACAGCATTTAAAATACAGTCTGTTAAGGCTTTACAGGGGATCTTTGTCTTTCTGTGGTGGAGTACAGAAGTAGAGAACTTCATACAAAACACGAGGATCTTGCTAACCTGACTTTTATTCGTGGCCTATATGCACATCTGTTGCGAATGGTATCGGAACCTGCCTTGGTCTTCTTCTTGGTCAATTTAAATATGTGATGGATGACCATCAGAATTGACAGGATAATGCAGGCAGGCTTGATACTCACCCCACAACCCTCTCGTGCACACTGTCCAGCCTAATGTTTACTCAACACTTGCGCCTACAAGTGTGTAATGCTAACTAGAGTGGGTTGTTTGTCTCTCTCTTTACAGGTCTGAGGCTGGGAATAGGCATGTGTCCCCTCCCCAGGAGGCTGCTGCGCCGGCGGCCCCCTCCTCCCAGCCGACCGACATTCCCTTGCTGCCTGAGGGCCCAGCCCCGGCCCACGTGGCAGCCCACCTGCTCGAGGTGGCTCCTTCCCACCCGATCGTGGAGGCGGCACAGGCAGTCCCTCCCCTCACGGACAGCCACTCGTGCGTGACAAGCTCCGTCCACAGGCCTACGCCGTCCCCCCCAGTGGTGACTCCGCCACTCCCCATGGCCTTGCCGCCCTCGCACCAGGAGGAGATCCTCGGTTCGGACGATGAGGAACAGGAAGACCCTAATGACTACTGCAAAGGTCAGGCTTAGGGGCGACGATGAGCAAGCTATGCTGCGGCACACCCCCTACATGGCAGACGGGAGTGGTGCACATCAGGGGTCGAGTTCTGCACTTTAATCAACTACGCCTTTGATGCCCGGAGAGGAAACCACATCTCTCAGGAGCTAGGGTTGGGACGAGTGCTGCTGCTGCAGGTGCTCTCTCACAGGAGGGTTTTGCGAAAAGGGTTGAAATGTGAGCGAGCGGCACTGTCACTGCTCTCATCACTGCTGGTATCAACAGATGTCAAGAGAGCAGTGCACCATTTACTCTGAATGAAGTGTGTACATATATGTTCATGTGGGTGCTTGTGGTGTGTGTGCATGTTTGTGGTGCATGTGCATATACGTGCGTGCGCGCTTTATGTGTGCATTCATCTGTGTGTGTGTGTGTGCACGCTCTCATGGCACAGGGGGCTATCACGCGGTGAAGATCGGAGACCTCTTCAATGGGCGTTATCACGTGGTGCGGAAGCTGGGCTGGGGCCACTTCTCCACGGTGTGGCTGTGCTGGGACATGATGTGAGTGGCACCCTCACAGGTGCCGTGACTAAAGGTCACTTTGGAGAATGTGAGCAGCGGCTAAGTGCTGCATTTCAGCATCAATTAGCGCTAGCGCTCTCAAGGCCATAGAGAGCTCTCCATGTTATCATGTTCCGTGGAGCTGAATCATTAGCTCAGAATCATCTGACTTGGAATCCTAGGTGCTGCGTTTTTTAACGCAGCACCTAGCTGCGTATGTCGGGCTGGGCACTACTTGTTAGCCTTGGTATGTGGCGATAGGCTCTCATTAGCATTCAGGCTCGAGTCTTTACGAAAAGGACACAGCTGGAGGTGGTTTACTCCATGGCACCATCGCTGACACCGCTGTCGTGCATCAAATGAGAATATAATTTGAAGCGACACATTGAGCGAGCAGCAGAGTGGGAATGATGTTCTCGGTAACTGTCATGATTGTGCTATTCTGATAAATGGACGTCGTGATAATGAGCCAGTTTTGGAGAAAGCAGCAGTGAGCTTTGAGACGGGACCACTCGCGCGTTTTTTTTCTGGTGGCAAAGTGCACCGCACAATACAGTGTCGCAACAAAGCGGTGCTCCCACCGAGCGTGCACACTCACTCGTGCATCGGTAGCACATGAAGCATGTGTGAAGGAGATGCTATTCTTCATCGAGAGAGAGTGGCAGGTAAAATAGATATTGTCCCTTTTGTCAGCAGTGTGGTGGTGGGAGGGTTGTGATGTTGCCACCTGGGTAGTTTCCCAGGGACCAGTTCCTATTTCTGTACCACAGAAGTGAGTGTGTGCTGCAAGCCACTAATGTGAAGCTCACGCGTACGGCTCGCTAATCTCCGGCAAGCCTCACAGCTCCATGTGAAGCCGGTGCAAAGCCGCAGAGGCCGAATTTGTTAACAAGGCGATTCATCTACTCCAGAGAACCATGCAGAAGTCTGATCATATTGTGTTAATGCAGGAGGGAGGGGGGGGTGGAGAAATTATGTAACGAGAGCCCTAATTTATTCGCAGTTGCGGAGAGTGGAGACATCGGAAGGGCGAGCATTGATGCATCAATGGCATTGCAAACGAAATATTTCCTATTGCTTATCTGCCTGTGAGTGGGGATCTGTACAGTGAGTGCATACAGCACGATATTCAGAAAGTGTGGGAGGGTGGCGGTGAAGATGCTCGTATGAGCAAAGGGAGACTCCTAAACTATAGCACACAGTGAGTCTGCAGGGGCGTGAAGCTGCGCGAGCTGAACATGCTCCGTGGTGGCCCCAGGGTGAACGGGAAAGTGAGTGGGGAGGGTGATTTGGATAGAGCTTTAAAAAGCGAAGAAGCACATCTTTGCAGCGGTAATTAGCACAGTTGGGGGTGATTGGCCCATGAGTAGGAGGCCGCTCGACAGCTGGTGTCACTATAACACTTACTCTGCATCGGCTTACACAGGGGCAAGCGGTTTGTGGCCATGAAGGTGGTGAAGAGTGCGCAGCACTACACGGAGACGGCGCTCGACGAGATCAAGCTGCTGAAATGCGTGAGTGATGGCAGCACCATCATGGATTCTTACTCATGGGTGTCATACACACACGATTGATAACAATATGCGAATCGTGTGCAGCGTGAGCAAATGTAAACTGTTAATCTCTCATCTGTGCTGTGGCGTACTGCAGTGTCATAATAGTCATAACATTGCACTATCCATCCGATCACCTAAGGTTAATTTCTGGCCATAGGTATTATGAATGGCAAGTAATATCTGAACCCATCCTAACACCTCTGACACCCTTTACAAACTCACGAATGAGCTAAATGACGTTTGCACAAACAACCTGACTAAGGGTATAGGGAGGCCTGTAAAGTATTTATTAACATTTCTTTTGCTTGTGTCGCTGTCGTGGTGTGTGTGCTGTGTAAAGTCATGGGGTGGTCTGCACGTCAGTAGCCTGATTCAGGTTTTTCCTGTGCCACTTTCAGTCAACAAACAGGTGGCATTCAAGGAGGTGTTATACCTGGCTGTTGCCCTCTCTTATGTGTGGGATTTGTCCGTGTGTTCCATTTTTCTCCCATATCTAAACACTTGTTAATTGGCTGAAGAAAACACCTTCATATGTACAGAACTGTACAGCTTAGGCAGTTCTTAATAGCTCCGGTTCACTCCCTGGCTACCTTCCAGCTTGTGAACAAAGATGTGACATATGTACTGATGATATATAAAACGAAACAATATTCTTATTGGGCTATGTTTCATCCTGCCGTACGCAATAAAAAATGTAGCTGCGGGAAAACAAAAGCAGCACGCTATGTGAGGCACAGCTGTAGTAGACCATATGGTCGGTTGGAACTTAAAAACACTATAGGGTACAGCTCACTAATTGCGAAGCTCATTACTGAAGCAGTCCACAAAACGAGAGGGATAGGACAGGAATATGACTATGCCTACGTGTATTCACACATGCTGCTCCTTTCAAGTCGGATTTCACCCCAGTTGTGCTATCGGCATTTTGTCATAACTTATAATCGATGCATAGCATTGCAAGCCTTTGTATTATAGAACGGCCCACTGAAACGGTTATTACGGAGCTACCTTGGAAAATTAATTTGAATAAACCATTGCCTTCACACTTTGGCAGATAACTTTTTTTATGTCGGCTCCTTCACTATCGACCCTGCTAAGATCAAATCGATATTAAGTCTCAGAGCTGCAATTGAGCAAAATGCAAGTCCAAAACAAAATTTTATGTGGTGGGATGTTTTTCGTGGTGAATGATCTGGCTGAGGTCATCAATTTGTGACACTTGTGAACCCAGTCTAATCACAGGTAGCTGCCTAGATTTAATCTCAGGGTCTCGGCCTTCCAGCATAGTGCTCTAACTTCTAGGCCACCTGGTCACCTCAACCAAGGTTAAGTTCTATCATGACTAAAACATAGTCTTGCTTGGTTGTAAGAGGCAGGTTTTTAGAGCCAGACAAAGTAGCACGTGCACGAGGGAAATCTGCTTTTGGAGTCAAATGAAGCCCAGTGTTATGAATCGGCGTGCGCAAGAAAATTAAAGGTTGTTGCCGTGTGTTGCCACTTAACGACGCAGGTTCGGGACAGCGACCCATGTGACTCAAATCGTGACATGGTGGTCAACCTTCTAGATGACTTCAAGATCACGGGCGTCAACGGCACACGTATCCTTATCGCTACCACGGCATGCACGTTTCGTCCAGGGCGTCACTTCTCGCTTTGTGTTTTCTGGGTTAGTGACTCAGACATGATCAAGTGAAATTATCCCCAAGTCCCACCACCTTGCTGGTAAGATTCAATCATGTGGGACACAGTAAGATCTGAGCAGAAATGTGTAGAGGACCTTTACATGTTGCCTACTCTTTCGATATACAGTACAGAATAGCATATAAATGAATCATTCACTATTTTGAATGTATGTTTACATTTTTAAAGCTATGTACCATGTCCTTTCTCAAAGACATGGGTGATCATGCCCTTCCTTATGTTTACCTCTGTCCATAATATTGCTCGAGAATTTTGCATTAAAAATTACCACTTGCTTCCAGTTTTGTTATATTGCTATTGTAACTTAAGCCACTGTCTTACCTAACTTCTTGTACTTATAATATTCCCAGTTTTGATATAATTAATATTATAATAATACAAACTTAATGTAAAAATACATTGATTTTTGTTTTCCTTATATAAGTGAATTTAAATAACGACATGATTCATCTGAAATATTTAGCTGGCTTTGCCAATAGGTGCTGTAAATAATAATTTGGTACGCAGCTGTTCAGGTATCAGAGTGATGGTTCCTCTGTAACATTCCCTGTCTGAACGGGACATCGAAAGTGGGATTTAAATTTTTGTAAATCAAAGTCAGTCTCGGGCGACTGACCCGAGAAGCGATTGAAGGTTTAATGCTGACGGGTGGTTGGAGCCTTCACGAGCTACGCAGACGTGTGCATGGTGTTTGAGGTGCTTGGTCACCACCTGCTCAAGTGGATCATCAAGTCGAGCTACCAGGGCCTTCCAACGCCCTGCGTGAGGAGTATCATCCGCCAGGTAGGGCGGCTTTTGTTCCCACTTATCTGTGTGCCCCCGCACATTCACTTCGTTGCCAATGCGAGAAAAGGCTAGGCCTTGTTCGTGCGTTGGTAAATTCACAATGTTAAATATGTCTGATTGTGCGTGGAAATATCCTGATGGCTGCATCAGAGCGATGCAAATTCGTCATTGTGAATCTGGCCCTAATTGTTAAAGAAGGCCATCCATTTGCGAGAAGGGTTGTATGGCATGCTGTTTGTAAGATTATGAACGCTTTTGGAGTAGCTACCCTTGCAGTGATTAGTGTGCGTCGCTCTACGAGGCTGACTAACCGAGTTATATTTTCAACCACGGTGGTAAGTAATATCTGAGCCAGTCCTGGAATCCCCAACTTTCACCAACCCACACTGATCAGAGCGATGAACTATGGCCAAGAATCTGACACAACAGGTGAGGCCTTCATCCAGCAGCGGATTGACACAGCTGGTAAAAACATTTTAAAGATTTGATTCTGAATGCCTCAGCAACATCTCACTGCTCGAGGCTGCCGTGCGAAGTGTTAACTCATCCTGATCTGCATTCTGTCTACACTATGTCTTTACAGACTGTCACAGGCAGTTTCCAAGTGTGAACTGGTTATCTAAAACATACCCAACTCCTGCAGAAGCTCATGTTCACAGGAAGCACTCATACTGGTTGATGACATCAAATGACGAGAGAAAGCAGCAGCCCATTCTTATTTATACCATACTGCAACGCATACCTCCCACTCGCGAAGTGCTAAATAAAATGCGTCGCAGAAAATTGCTTTATGACGGACGCGGAACATTTCCGGTTGTTATGGCAGCATTATCTGCGGGGACCGGCTTGCTTAACTGTAACACGTGGACTCGTGTACTTGCATAATATTGCTGCGTTCACAGGGAGCTCCATGGGGTTGTCAGCGTGTGATTGACAGACTAAATGGATTTTTGCGGGGGCTGTTGTGTTGCCTTCGATGTCCTGTCCTCTGGAGATTGGTTATCCAGAACTATAGCAATATCCGTCAGGACAAAAGAACGTGGTGTACAAAGCGTAATAGCCACAGAGTTAAATTTTGCTCGGAAGGGTTGATTTCGGCAAAATCTCCTGCAAAAGCTTGGGATTTGTCCCTGACCCAAAGTTGTGTGCACAGTGTGACAGCGTGCAGCGAGCACGGGTACATCTTGATCCGCAGAGCAGCCTGTCTGTTTGCTCTTATCAACTTTTCCATTAATGGAAGAAAATCGTTAAAATGTTTAAAAGCAAATTTGATTTTTTTTTGTCCCACGTTCAATAACAGTAGCCACGTATCATTTAATATGTTAACCCTATCCTGGTACCTGTGGTCAAAAGAAGAATACGTGACTTGATATTAGTTAGGAAATGCAGACATTTTAAGTGAAACAAAGATGCTGCTCCAGTGTAATGGTCAGCACTCTAAACTTGCAATCCAGAAGTCATCAGTTCCATCTCCCGACGTGGCAGCTGAGACAGTGGTCCACTCGGCAATACAAATGGGTACACCACATTTAGTTGATCGGCACTTCACGTCTGGTAGGGTAAAATATTGGTGCACCCACCTTTTCTGAGACGTTAGGCAGCTAAAGAGGCTCTTATGCTCACTCGAGTCGAAGCTTCTGCCAGCAGTGATGTGAGCAACTACAGAGCTGCACCTCTACCTTCGAGAAAAATACTAAATTGTCTTCAACACCACTGTATAAAGGGCCTTGTCTTTTTCTGGTCGATAAATACAATAATCACTGTTATTGTTTTGTAAACAGTTGTAAAAAAACAGGTAGCACTTTGCAAACAGCATACAAATCAGCAGTCATAAGCCTGCACGTGGCCTGGCAAACCGTGCAGTAGGTCACCTCGGCGACCGCAGCCATGAAAACCCCACTAGGGATCTACGTCGACACCGTGTCAACGAAGAGCAAAGAAGAAGTAGCGGTCATAAAAACTGTTGGATTTCGCATGGATGGGCATCTTTAAGGGCAGGTGCCTGCAGACGTCAGAAGGGGGCACCAACCTCGCCTCGACTCGTTCTGCCAGCACCAGTGCCACCTGGCCCCTGGGAGAGATTTCCATTAGCCGACACGATGGATCGCTGCCTCTCAGCCGGAGCACATCTCTGCCGTACTATACCGTTCGCTCTGCCAGTGGAGGGACAGGTTTTAACACCAGACCTTTGTCTGTTCTTTAATGCTTATTCGCTTTCATGCTTGCTCGGTCAATTGTTGTTTTTACCAAGCAAATTGAAACCATTTTTTTTAAATCACGACTTTGATAATAGGCTGCCTGCAGCTTATATACATTGTCACTTTTTTAGATGTTTCTTAATGGGAACCAAGACAAGGGCTTTATTGCAGCCGGGTCTGCCCCAGTTATAAACATGGAAAATATATCCGTGCACCCAGTACACCACATTTAGTAAACTTTCGTTTGGTTGTAGCTTCTAGTCATATGCCACCTATTCCAGTCTAAAAGCAACCCAGAAAATATTCACCTTAAAAATTAAGCTCTGTGACATTCGTGAGCCATGGTAAGTTGTGTCCCCAGCAACAATCACAGTAATGTCATAATACAGATGGAACAATTGGCTAACGTCCGCACAGACAAAAAGGGCTGTGCTCCACATTGCTGCTATGTGTACTGATGCACTTGCGTTTTTTTTCGGTAATACCAGTGTGGGTGGAGGTGGGTAGCTGGAGCTTGGGCCAGCGATCTCACACTGCCCCCCTGTGGGCTGTGCTGGATTCAAGCAGGGCTTGAGTGTCTATTGCTGCATTAAGGGCCTTGGACTCCCTGCGGGCTGAGAGGGCTCGTGACTCATAAATAATTGTTTTTCTTGCGTCTGCGCCATTCTGTTCCATGGTTTGTTGTTTACAGATGTGGGAGGTACACGTTGTGAGAGTCTCAAGCTGGTTAATTCATTTAGTGGAAATTAAATGAACCAGAAATGCACGTAAAAAACGGGGGTGGGATCAACACTGAGATTTGGTCTTCATCGAATTAATTAAGCAGCCCATGGTGGCAGTTTACTCAAAAAAGAGAATATCTTGTTATTAATTACTCTTATGACCCTCATTAACCAACCAATCGCTCATGCAGTCCCAGCTCGGCTGATGCCATGGCATTTATCTCCAAGTGGATCTTGTGGTGTCATCTTGCAGAATATTGCATTGTTAGCCAGCTATGCTTGATACACACATGACCCGATGCTACTGCATCTTCAAATGCCAGTAATAATAATAATAATCCCACTTCTAGAATACGAGTAATTACCAATCTTTCGCTGCGTAAGAACATTGTCCAGTGTCATCGTCAACTATCATTTAAAGACTGATGGTCCTTGAGCCATTAGCTCCAAATATGGCTAATTGGTACCAGCCAAGGTTGTAAATGCAAACAATAATTACCTCGGGGAATTGTACATCTATATCACCATTGTGCATGACAGCAGGGTCACCATGGATACCATAATGTTTGATAGTATTTGTCATTTTGGCAGAGAGAAACTATGGTTGGCATGTCAAGCAGGTTTATAAAACTGACAGTGTATATGCTCAGCCCGCCATGGTCAACCAGTGGGTTGTGACCTATCAATGGACTGCGAGAACCACCTATTCCTCCGTGGCGACCATACCCAAGTAGGCCTTAAGGTCTAAAAGGTTGAAAACCCCTGCGTTATGCTTTATACCCATAGTGAATGCTGGTTGCATTTGGCACCCTCGGAGTGTACCAACCAACCTCGTTAGCGCATGGTAGGGTTAAGCAGCCGATAACAGATTGTGCTCGTGATCATGCACAATTATGAGCGCAGGTGCTGCAGGGGCTGGACTACCTGCACACCAAGTGCAAGATCATCCACACGGACATCAAGCCCGAAAACATCCTGCTGTGCGTAGACGACGCATATGTGCGACGCATGGCCGCCGAGGCTACGCAGTGGCAGCAGCAGGGGGCACCGCCCCCCTCAGGCTCTGCTGGTGAGTACCTCTCTCTCCTCGGCATCACTCGCACACAGTCGGTGGGGTAGGAATGAGGGGTGGGTGGATTTTGGGTTATGAACTCAAGTGAAGTATTTTGGGTTATAAATTCAAGGGAAGTGGAGCTAATTTACATCGATCCAAGATGTAGAGTTAGAATTTGGGTCCTGAATGGAAGTGGCCGCTTGGATTGTTTGTAACTTTTAGCTGTGCTCAGCAACCTCATCTCATTGTCAGAAACTGCTTAATCCTGTAGATGGTCGCAGTGAGCCGGAGCCTGTCCCGGCAGACACAGGGCGCAAGGCAGGGATATACCCACGATGGGACGCCAGTCCACCGGGTACTGAAGGCAATTTCGACTGCAAGCCAATTAACCTGTGCAACAGCATGTTTTTTGGACTGTGGGAGGAAACCGGAGTGCCCGGCGAAAACCCACACGGACACGGGGAGAGAACATGCAAACTCCACACAGAAAAGCACCCGAGCCGAGATTTGAACCCGGGACCTTCTTGCTGTGAGGCAACAGCGCTACCCACTGGGCCACTGTGCCGCCCGTGCTCAACAACCGTGATAAAAAAATAAGGAGTGGAAGTTCATCTGGACATAGCCTGTTTGATCAATCGGAGTTTTGAGGGGGGCAGGGTAGTCGAGCATTGGTGTGCACTTGTGGGAACAAGGTCCCTAATCCTTGCTGGTGCCCAATGCTCAGAATCGATTTGCTGTGATCCAACGGTCTATCGAGTGAACACTAACATTGCGCACACGATTCTTGCGGTGTGAAGTGCGGGGCCTGCAGGCCCACATGTGCACTAAGGCAGTGAGAATGATTGAGGTCACTCCAGCATCATTTCACAATTGCTCAAATGTCATCATCTGTGATTGCACCTGCCTCTGGCAGCTTGTTCTTGATCTCAATCTAAGATTAATAAACACCAGTGTTTCCATGGCCTTGTACTGTAATATGTCACCTAAATTAAAAACAAAACATGAGTGAAAATGGCATAGGTTACCTAATAGTGTTTCTCTTGGTTGACTATTTGTAACAACATGATTTATAAATACATTTTTTTGGTTAAGTCGTGTGGGTATAATTTTTGACTGTAACTTGCACCACCCAATAGAGCCAAATGAATTAAGTTGATATGGTTTTCCAGCATACCAACAACAATCCTGATAATTCATACAACATTTTGCTGGAGATTATCTCTAGGATGTATTTTTGTCAAGTCGCACTGCTCTATGTTGCCCGGCATGATGTGCAACATTTCATGCTACGTGTTGGAAGCGCCTTGTGAAGCGAAACGCCGAACATTGCATCTTACAACACATGGCATTACCCAAAAACATCGGAGGGCCACAGCAGCACAACTGTGACAACTTGCGTGGTCATTGCGCGTAAGTTATGGACTTAAAATGTGTCTAATATGTCACGTTAGTGCCATGGACCTTTAAACAATGCAATGGCTATCCGTGCATATGAGATATTCCATCTTAGGGGATTTTTCAGATGAAATATATTAATTAAGTCACAGCATCCTCTCTCCATCTCTATTCTGAAGAAATGCCACTGCTGTAAAGATTGGCCTGTTGTATGTTCTAGTGCTGGGTTAAGATAGCGTTTCATGATCCATTTATTTATATTTGATTTTAAGTTTCAACAGGAAGGCTATTGCCTGTAGGTTTGGACTGTGTTGTTCCAAGCTCTCTGACAGCATTTATCTCTGTGCTGTTGCTCCCCCGTGCCCCCACAACTCCCCAATAGTGAGCACGGCTCCACAGGAGAAGCAGGTGGGTGTCTCTCCCTCATTCTGGTAGGAGTTATCCACGGCCAGGCGGGCATCGTCATGTCGGACTAGTTTATCACACTTGAAGTTCATTTTTCTCTGCCGTGTTGCCTGCTACGCCGGAAGTGTGGTCGTTGCGTGGGCGCATATGGAGCATGGTTTGTTTTGACGAGTTATATATAGCTCCCTCTTTGGTACCATTCATAGAAATGGCGCCACAGCGTGCCACTCAGTATTAAGTGCGTCAACGGAGCTCATGAAAATTCTACTTGTCGTGGCATTTGAAATTGAACTTTCATTGTGAGCCGGGCGCCAGTTATCAGGTATACGTCTGCAATTGGTTAAGCGATTAATTCCGTCTCGATGCTGACGAGTGATATTGTGGAGTTTTGTCTAACGGAAGAGCGGAGATTAAATGAACGTTTATAATTGTAGAAATAGGTAATGGAGGCTGTGATTACTATTGTCTCTCAAGAAATCTTGGGGAAAAAACATCAGCTTGAAAATAATGAGAAGGAAATAATTAACAGTCGACCTCTGACGAACAAAGATGAACTGGATGTACCTTATTGAAATGATTGTTCCTGTTCTGTTGTTATAAAAAAAAATAACGTATAAAAAATGAAGACTAAAATAGCAGCCATATAATTATATGGGTTAAAATAGAAGCCACTTGATGAACAGGAAGCCAGTATTGCAGCATATTTTGCAACGATTTTAAATTATTAAACCGATGAGGTTATTCATAGAAAAGGAAATAGTTGTGAAAAATATTTTTGAAACCTCTGCATGGGTTCAGTAACAATGAGGAATGTTTATCTGTCGGAAAAGGCCCTTGTAATGAATTTTCTGCTTGTGGGTATAATATTGTGTGTGTCACTGAATTTGTGCGTCTACTGACGTCCGCCCGCACAACGCTGGCCGATTCTTCCCTCTCCAGATGGGGAAACTTTCGAAGAACAAAAAAAAGAAGCTGAAGAAGAAGCAGAAACGACAAGCAGAGCTGCTAACCCAGCGCATGCAGGAGATCGAGGAGATGGAGCGTGAGGCTGAGCGGCACCGGCAGCTCAATACAGGGCTACAGTCACTCGAAAGTAAGCACGATCAGGATAGGGAACCGGACGGCCACGAGCCTCACTATGCGCCGTCGGCGTCACTGCTCGAGCAGACGGAGCTGCCGTGCAAGCAGGGTGCCTCCCAGGAGGGTCAAGGTGAGGCAGAGGACAGCCAAGAGATATGCACAGATGGTCAGGACAAGTCGCAGCATGGCACAGGCCAGAAGCAAAAAGGCCAGACCCCCCTGAACGAGGTTAAAAGTGAGGGAAGCGAACCGCAGAACCTTCCGCTGGATGGTCCGAAGCTTTGTGACACGCAGCCGTCGTCGAAGCACAAGGCCAGGCCTCAACGATCCCCCCACAATGCTTTGCAAGAGGAAGAGAAAGACTCCCAGACCACGCAGCAGGAAGAGCAGGCAGTAGGCCGCGAGTTACAAAACACCCTCCCAAAAGATGGCACCGACATCCAGCGGCATGCACGCACCGATGACTCTGAGTCGCACGAGTTGTCGAGGCCCCTCATTACGAGCATTGTGCAGGACGCGCCACTAGACTTGCGGGCCGAGGGCCAACGCGCAGCACAGGGTGACTCAGCCACGATCTACACTGCCACCACCATCGCCACCACCGCTGTCCCGTCCCTCGTTGCAAGGGAGGATGAGCAGCCATCAAAGGACACAGTGCCGTGTGACGTGGACCCTCCCCAGCATGCCACCGTGCCGCAGCAGGAGTCAGTGGATGTCGCTGATGAGGATAATGGCGATGAATGTAAGACGCTTCTTCTAACCTGCATCTAACACACCCGCTGTCCGGTGTGGTGGAACCTCCCATGTTCATAGCTCCTACCTGAAACTGTAGCGCCATACTATTGTGGCTTTGACCAGTAATGGCTTCACACAGAATTATTTATGTAAGCCACCTGATAAATAATGCTCACTTCCATTCGGACCGCACTTCAGAATTTTCAGTCGTTAAGGTTTAAAGGTGCCTCAGGGTTTGAGCACCCGGCCGGGAAAAGCTGGAATTTGGTGGGTTATGGTACAAATAATATAGCTCAGTGGCCAGTTTTAAATCCGCTGCACTAATGTGACGAATCATTCTCGTTAATTTTCATCTGCAGGCCCCAGCAGCCATTAATCCCTCACAAAGCCACCTCTGACGCCACGATTTTATTTTAATTTGGCTGCTGCACTTACGAAATTACAGTTCGTTGCGTGGCATTTTGTCAGTTCCGAGATTATATTGTAACAGAGGTTCCACCACACTATGTGGACTAATTTATTCTGCTCGAAATTACGTGTGATTGACACACAGAGCTATTAATCCTCGCATGGTATTGTGAGCAACACGTAATTAACTTTCCGCAGCACTCACCATGCATTGATATGCCTGGTACGTCGTGCCACCGCTACACAGCCATGATCTTGAAGTGGCCAGGCTCATGTGTAATGGATCTCTGTAATGTCCAGGATGCATCCTTAACCCCTCCATAACCACTGCTGCTATGCCTGGGCACAGCACACGTGTTAAATGGCATTGCTTTGTTGCCAATTCGCAAATCTTTAGGGATTCCAGCTTTTGGAAATCATGGAGTTGATCACAACAGCCCTGTCCCTAAATCTGCTCGAATAGAACCTGTGCCGTTGTCTCCATATAAATATCAGTGAGTTGCTGCTTCCAATGAGCGTTTAGGGATTGGTGCTCATCTCTCCTCTAAACCCTCAAACCACTGATGTAATTTCCACGTTAATATGGTGGGGACATGTCTATTCTCAGATAACCACTATTGACTTCCCCACAAAGTGGTGGTAGTCATTTTGTTGACCCCGTATTGAGGAATAATGGCCAAAATCATCCGACGTTTCACGTCCCAATTTAGCTTCTCCAAACAATGCAATGGAAATGCGTGATTATTGTGGCTGACTATATGACTGTTAATTAACACGCAGCATTGGGGAAATATGAGCATGTTCCATGCTGAGCCACCTTAACAGGACCCTCCCCCCCCTTGCCTTGCCTGTATATATCCTCTGGATTGTTGGGGGGGTTCTACTCACACGCTGAGTGGGATGTATATATTATATATTTTTTGCTTATCTAATGTACCCTTGCATGGTGAAGTCATGCCCCACTAGCGTTCCTTACATGGGATTTTTTCTTCCATTCTTTTCGGTGGTCAGACCCCATTTCTCATTCCTCACCCTCCCCTCCCCCCCCCATTGCAATCGAGTGACTCCGCACACCCTGCCACTGAGAGCAGCGCTGTGCAGCAACACGCCCGCCCCATGCCTTTGCCACTGTTTATAAACACCAGCGGTTTTTAATTTCCCTTATGTGTTTGGCCACATGTTGCTGGTGACGGTCAACCGGAATAGGCCAGGTAATGTCAATGAGCGACCACCGTGTGTAAAAGGTCGCTGCGAGGGCGACAGGGTAGACAACAGAGGGCAGTGTTGTACTAAACTTTGATGTTCCCACATCTTAAGCAGTAAGTCTTCACTAACCTACACCAATTGGCGCAGTGACTTAGAGTCTAACAACTCCCGCAGTCCAGATTTAGCTTGAGCAAGTATTCCATCCTGTAGACGTGCATTGAAGTAATAGCAGTGCGCGGGCGTGCACTATCCTGCGAGCACGTCCTTCGGCAAATGGCCGTACGTGTAGACGGCCACCGCACACTGTTCTCTTGACAGGACACGCACCCAGTGCCAAATGGGTGCTGTCGACAGGAAGGTGTCTTACATTCTGATGAAATTCAATTTCGAATTAAGAAAAAAAACATAGGCTTATCGTTAACAGTGCCCTTTAGCATTTAAAAAAATGTATACCAAACGTTAACCGTTTAGATCTTACTGTTAGAAATTGACAACAGATGCAGTGTGAGCTTATAATTATTCTTCATTTACCTATGCCCGTTAACTGCGCTTCCGATGCAGCCTTACCTCTGTGCGTCTCCGTCGTCAGGCAATCGACGTGAGCGAGTGCGACACTCACTGGCGGATGGGTGGCACACTTGGTTTTCCTCCCCGATGTGTGCCTACAGCCGAGTCAAGCGAGACAAATGCAGTCTCCGAGTGTGGTCACATCTCTGCGGGACGCCCAGACTGCAGCGGCAGCAGTGGCTGCATGAATGGCGCCGGCTGTCCGCACGTGCCGGTGTCAACTCTGGTGGCGTTGGCTCCGGTGACCCCAGCGGACACGACGACGATCACGGCAATGCTTAAGAGGATCGTCATTGCCAACGGGAAGACTCCTGGGCAGCTGGTCCTTGCCGAGGAGAATGGCTGCATTGGCGACGACAGCACCGGCAGTTGCTATAACGATGCATTCACCGGCGGCAGTGGGGGTGGCCCGTGCGATGCGAGGTGCCACACGCAGCTGAACATGGGGCCTCGGGCAGGGCAAAACTCCGCACTCCCTGTCGTGGGCTCCACCGGAGTGCCGGCAAAACAACAGCGGCGGTTCAGCTTCCCGGAGGGGTGCGTGCAGTGCAACGGACACCTGCCCAACGGCCGGCACGGCAGCCCCAGCTCGCAGCTGTCGGGTGCCAGCTCCCTCCTCTCTGGCGGACGCTCAGCCTCCATCCTGTCGGGCATGTCGAGCAGCTACTCTCTGTACTCAGAGTGCTCCACCGTGGTGGATAGGGATGAGTTTGGGGACGACGAGCCGGAGCGTAGGAGCCGCACAGTGTCCACTTCCAGCGTCAGTGATTCGGCCCGCAGTGAGTCGACACATGCATTCTAACCGCTCCAACTAATATCCTCCCCTTTTTCTCCCATCCTGTTTATTATAACTCCCACGCTCTCCCCACTCCCTCCCTTCTCCAAAACTATACACTATAACCCCCATGCCTTGACTCTCATATCTCATAATGTCCCTTCTAACTCACATGCTGTTCCCTCTCCATTATGTACTCCCCCATTTTCCACCCACACTCTCCCTGCCAACTCCCAATATATTCTTCTCTCTAAAACTCTTCCTCACTCTGTCACGTGCTCCTTCTGTTTTCCCCTACAATATCAACTCGAACTTCTATGGCTCTCTTCTACTACTCTCACCACTGCTCCCTGTCCCTTCCATACAATGCCCATCTAACAGCCAATAAATTCCTTGTTTAACTGCCCACTCTCCCCTCTCCCTTCTGACATTCTGCCATGCAAATCCCACACTTGCTGTCGCCTATACTGTCATTCTGTGCCTCCCACGTGCTATCTCATAAGCGGCCTGTAACCAGCGGCCTCTGCCTTGTGTTGATGCCAACACTTGCATCACAATGCCAGCCAGGAAAGGTTTTTGCCAATGAGGTCTGCTGAACGCCCCCTTCCCCCCTTCTAATTTGCTGCTGGCAAGAACGTTGGCTTGGCTTTCCCATTCTAACAACAAGCATGCTTTATGTATATGTGTTAGAGAATTTTGCATTGGAAATTGACGTGTTTTACAATAAAGTGATTACCAATGCCAAATTCATAAATATGTAAATACCGCACATGATGTTTTCATCAAATATATTCATCTTCCTCGTCATTTCCTATTCATGCTGCACTTCTCATGCAATACATTTCCAGCCTGAGAGGTCCTAATGAGGCTGTGTGTTGGCAGTACACTATTTACACTGTGTGTATTGTGTGTAATATATACGGTGTATGTGAGTGTGCTGTGTATGCGTATGCGCTGTTTGCAATGTATGCATATATTTTGCATGCTCTGCACTATATACGCTGTGTTGTGTACACTACATATATACTGTGTGTGTACTCTGCATACTGTGTATTGTGTCTACTCTTGTGTGTACACACTGTATGCTGTGTGCACCCCGCAGTGCCTCTGTGCGCTGCCGACCTCCTTGTCAACCCCCTGGACCCGCGCAACTCTGACAAAATCAACGTGAAAATTGCTGACCTCGGCAATGCCTGCTGGGTTGTAAGTTGCCACTTATAGTCTGCGATGGTCCACACACACGATCACTCATGCCTCTACAAAACAGAGGCTTGGCAACGTCGGCACTCTGGTGGTGGGTATTTTTGCCGTGAGCACGCGTTGGAGAGTCTGTGCCGGGTGTTTGTTGAGTGCGCCGCGCGTTGCGAGCGCCGCTCACCATGTTTTCCCATGTTGTCACGTGTACCTACCTCTCCCTCGCAGCACAAGCATTTCACGGAGGACATCCAGACGCGACAGTACCGCTCACTCGAAGTGCTCATAGGAGCTGGCTACGGCACGCCCGCCGACATCTGGAGTACGGCCTGCATGGTGAGCGGCTGACCTTAGCCCTCCCTGGCGTTTGCTTACTTTACCTTGTCGCCTTTCCTCTGCTGTGTCCATTGACCCTCTTGTTTGTTGACAGTCCAGTCGATCAGTTTTCCATAAAACAGCTTGAAAAGAGCAGATAGAACAGACATGCCTTTTTATTGTATCAGAGCCTCCACCAAACCACGATGCAAAACTGTTTACGGTCATATATTTTCCCCCTCGTCACCCAACCCTTTTCTTTCCACCGCTCTTGTGTTTATTAAAGGGAAGTAACGAACAACCCTATAAAATCCCAGCAGTGAGCTCAGGATGCGTATGAGCTGTAACCCCAGATAGTGTGTTTATTATTGGAGTGTACCATACGTGGGAAGTGTGAACTATTGTACAGATATAGGTTTTCACGATGCAATGCATGATAATTGCTTTCTTAAGTTTCGCCTCCCACGTTGGAAGCATCCTCAGGCGTACAGGCCTGAGGATACCTCCAATGTGGGAGGTCAGGTGAAACGTCACTAAGAAGAGAGGGAAGACTTCTAGACATGCTGCACCGAAAAATCAGATTTGGAAAGCAATTATCAATGAGAATAAAAATAATTACTTTAACAAAAGATCAGATGTGGTCCATTGCGCAACGTCACTCGGCGTCACAGCTTGTATGAAACCGAGCAACGCCACCAAAACATTTTTTGATGAAAGACGATGTGAAAAAGACCTATGACCCAATCTTCTGCAACACGCACTGCCTGACAAAGTGACACATGGTCCAGTAAGCCCCCACGACCCACAGTCGTTTAACAGGTGGCTGAACGCCCATGCACATGCTGTGCAGAGAAATGGCACCATGTTGCCTCAGCTCCCCACTCATTTAAATTGAGTTGCGTGCGGGCCCACACTTCCCCCGTGCTCCCCCCACCCCTGCCCTGTGTAGGCATTTGAACTGGCGACGGGAGACTACCTGTTTGAACCTCACTCCGGAGAGGACTACTCGCGTGACGAAGGTGGGAGCGCAAGCGGCAATGACGTCCGCACATGAACGCGAAACCCCACGCAGGGAATTTACATTGCCTTGACACGGTTGTCTGTTTCTCGGCTTAATCCTTGCGACATCCCTGCTGCCCCCTCCAACGTTGCGTGACTGTCCGTCATTATCAATAATCAGGTGCGTGTGGTGCGAGCAGTGGCTTGATTTTTATGACTATAAAAGGTTGATAATGACAGTCGAAGGTCGAGAGGACTGGAGTTGAGAAACACTGCTCTAGCAGGTTGCATGCATAACGATTCTCAGATTAAGGTAAATGTACTTTGAGTTGATATTGCATTTTGGTATCTCATAAATTAACTACTATAATAATAATACATTTTATTTAAAGGCACCTTTCTTGGCACTCAAGGACACTGTACAGAGTACACAAATAAAAACACATTAAAAAGAAGCAACAATAAAAATAATATATAAATATAGAAACAATTCAAAGTGACAGAGCAATTGGCATCAGATAGAATAGGCAGTTTTAAACAGATGTGTTTTGAGTTGTGATTTGAAATGAGGGAATGAATCGACATTTCTGAGTTCGGGTGGTAATGAATTCCAGAGATGGGGAGCAGAGCGGCTGAATGCTCTGCTCCCCAGAGGGGACAGACAGGTGTAAGGAGGAGGAGGATCTGAGGGAGCGGGAGGGAGTGGAAACATGGAGGAGGTCGGACAGATTTGGTGGGGCGAGGTTGTGGATGGCCTTGAATGTTAACAGAAGGACTTTGAATTGAATACGGAACTGAACCGGGAGACAGTTGAGCTGTTGGAGGACAGGAGTGATGTTGTGGACGGAGGGGGTACGTGTAATGATACGGGCAGCTGAATTCTGGACCAGTTGAAGTTTATGGAGGGATTTGTGAGGGAGGCCGAAGAGAAGAGAGTTACA
>JAZEWT010000081.1:0-15458 GCA_036362905.1 Mordacia mordax | reverse complement strand
TGTTGTCAGGCATACCTTTGCCAGCTCTGCTAACCTCCGGTCAAACTGTTTTTCAATCATCTTGATGGTTTCTTGGATGGGTATTTTTGTAAATAAGGAGACACATCAAAACTAACGAGCAGGTCTGGTTCGTTGAGTGTGATTCGTTTCAGCATGTCGATGAAGTGTCTTGAGTTCTTGATATATGAGACTGCGCGCTCCACTGTGGGCTGTAGTTCTCGGGCCACGTATTTGGGTACGGGGTACCGACCGGTACGGGGTACCGATCGATAGTAAGCACTTACTCCCGGTCGGTACGGGGTACCGACCGGTACGGGGACTAGCCACAGACAAAGCAGGGAGGGGGAAATCACAGTTGCGGGGGTGGGAATGGGATATGGAAATTAGTATCAAGGTGACTCGGAGGTGGATTCAGACAACAAAGGACACATGCATCACGCCCACACATATAAAGAGACAATAGAAACTACGCACGCACACTACGCCTGAGGATGCCTCTAACGTGTGAGGCAAAACGTCGCGAGGAGAGGAGAGAGAGCCATCGACGGCGGCTGTCCCGAGAGCAGCTTTTCGAAGCAATCATCATGCATCGAGCCGTGAAAACCTACATCATTACAAAATTGTGTTTGTTATAAAGAATACAATTCCACCTTTCATTAAAGGCACGATAAATATGGCTCATAAACATGTACTGTAGATGGTAAAGTAATCTTGAGAATAAATGTTTTGGTAATCCGATCTAAGAATCTTAACATTTTGTACATTTCATAGGATGACCTTGCTCAAGTTCAAGAACCAGAAGGGAAGAGTTTATGAAACCATGATAAAATTTGTAAACATTTTATAGCTTTTGAGATAAATAATATGCAGTTTGTTTATAATATGTTAATTTATGTACCATTATTTAGTGTAATTCAAATTTTCTCATGATAATTATTGATGTTGACTGGTGTATCGGCCTTCCTACTCTGTAAAATATTGGTATTGATATAGATCCTGTAAAATGCGTATTGGTTAACCTCTAGTTCTCACTGCATTTTCAGCTGAGCAGGAACTCATGCTCAGGGTTTGCTATGTCTAGAGCTCGTTTGGTGATAGCAAAGGGTTCCACATGGGCAGCAAGAAGTCGTTGCTGTTCCTCCTCAAGTTCCTGTCTGAGCTGGTGCCATATGAGCCTCCGCGCTATCTCAAGGTGAGTAGAGCGGTGATTTTATATATGTATACAAAATACTGAACTTATGGTGGCTGTTACAGCCTTGGGGGATGCTGTGATGATGTTTGGTTTAGTAATGGAGTTATTTCCAATTCGGAACCCCTGGGAGGCGTGATTTATGATTGCTGTCGATCCCGCTCTGGGAGAAATTTCGTGATTGTGGGTTTGTGTGGTGGTTGAGCACGAGAGAGACAGCAGAGGGGCTCAAACTGCTTTAAGTTGAATGGTCTCTTGTTCAATTACCCCATTGCCAACATCACCTAATGCAAAACAGCACCCCACAATTTATGTTACACAATGTTACAATGACAACGCAATGCAATACGGTGCAATACAAAACACAACTGTACTACCCTCCTGTTTAACCAACCCCAAGTTCGTATCACAGTTTGTCACTTGTTTTGAGTTAGTGTAGGTATGTGTGTGTGTGGTATAGTAGCCCGCAGCTGGTGCTGAATAGGGCCATGCTGCTTTCTATCAGCCCTGCGCCCGGCTGTGCACAGCCCAATGCCACTCAGTCACTGTAGCACCACGCCGATGCTCCCAGGTCAGCGTTGTTCCCTTGTGCAGATTTCACCTGTGCCACAGTCAGACATAATAATAGTATTTGCACGTCTTGAGTGCTTTTCACTGAAGGGTCACAAATTGCTGCACAGAGCTGTGGAGAGGATGGCATGTCAGCAACGATATCAAAGTAGGGGCGGCGCGGTGGCGCAGTGGTTAGCGCTGACGCCTCACAGCAAGAAGGTCCCGGGTTCGAGTCTCTCGGCTCCGGTGCCTTTCTGTGTGGAGTGTGCATGCTCTCCCCGTGTCCGCGTGGGTTTTCGCCGGGTACTCCGGTTTCCTCCCACAGTCCAAAAGCATGCTCCTGGATAGGTTGATTGGCTCGCAGACTAAAATTGTCCCGCAATGCCCGGCGATGGACCGGCGTCCCGTCGTCGGGTGTATTCCTGCCTGACGCCCTATATTTCCGGGATAGGCTCCGGCTTCACCGTGACCCTGTATAGGATTAAGCGGTTTCAGATAATGAGATGAGAGAGATATCAAAGTAGATCAATTAAGTAAAAATAATGACTAGATCAATGAAGGATGTAAAATAACAATAAAAATTATTGTTATATAAATAAAGAAATGAAGAAGTGTTCCTGGGCGGCGCGGTGGCCCAGTGGTTAGCGCTGACGCCTCACAGCAAGAAGGTCCCGGGTTCGAGTCTCTCGGCTCCGGTGCCTTTCTGTGTGGAGTTTGCATGCTCTCCCCGTGTCCGCGTGGGTTTTCGCCGGGTACTCCGGTTTCCTCCCACAGTCCAAAAGCATGCTCCTGGATAGGTTGATTGGCTCGCAGACTAAAATTGTCCCGCAATGCCCGGCGATGGACTGGCGTCCCGTCGTCGGGTGTATTCCTGCCTTACGCCCTGTGTTTCCGGGATAGGCTCCGGCTTCACCGTGACCCTATATAGGATTCAGCGGTTTCAGATAACGAGAGAAGTGTTCCTAAGCAGGCACAGGTCAACAGCACGCCATCATCCAAGCACACAGCAGTGAGCAGCATCAACGTTCCTAGCCAGAGGACTTCAAAGCTTTACGAAACAAGTGAGTCTTGTGAATGGATTTGAGTGAGCCCAGGTGACCAAATTTAAAATCCAAGGGTGTTCGAGAGTCTGGGAGCAGTGTGCGAGATGTGTCTCGAAGGTGAGTGAGGAATCAATAGTCACACCTCGACTCCGAACTGCCTTAACAACTTCAATAGTCTGGTCGTCAAGCATCAATTGGATAGGTTCAGCTTTGGACAATTGGTGGCGGTTCCGACAAGCAAAACTTCTATTTTGTCGCCATTTAGTTTTAGAAAATTTGAATTGAGCCAGACTTTCACAGTTGACATTGAGGATGACATGCAAAGGCCAAAGGCATTGATGGATGACTTTGCGTGGATATAGATTTAGATGTCATCGGCATAGCAATGGTAGCTGAGTTTGAGGCTGCACAGGATATGGCCAAGAGGTTGTAGGTAGATGCTGAAGAGGAGTGGGCCTAGAACTGAACCCTGAGGAACAACATCCAAAACAGGATGGATTTCTGATTTACATCTTTCAAGGCTGACGAACTGCTTCCAGCCAGTGCAGGGCACAGTCAGATACCCTTATGCCCTTCAGTTCTTTCAGTAAAATAGGGTGGTCAACGATATTAAAGGCTGTACTCAAGTCCAGGAGGACAAGAATATTTGGGAAACCTTCATCATCTGCAACGGGTAGGTCATTATCTATTTTGACCAGAGCAATTTCAGTACTATGGCCAGAGCTTAATACAGATTGTAAGGGATTGATGTCACTGTTAAGAACGTCTTTCTGGAGTTGCATGTCTTCTGCACAATTCAGAACCTTAGACAGGAATGATACATTGGAGATGGGCCGATAATTATCAGGGATGTTGAAATCGAGGCCGTGATTTTTGAGCAGAGGGGTAACTGTGGCACATTTGATTAATGGGTGAATAATGCTGGAGCAAAGTGAGTTTTCGAAGAGATTAGTGATCAAATTGCAAGGAATTTGAAGTTTGCTCAGATGAGTTTGGATGGCAAGGGTTTGAAGAAACAGTGTCCGCGTGGGTTTTCGCCGGGTACTCCGGTTTCCTCCCACAGTCCAAAAGCATGCTCCTGGATAGGTTGATTGGCTCGTAGACTAAAATTGTCCCGCAATGCCCGGCGATGGACTGGCGTCCCGTCGTCGGGTGTATTCCTGCCTTACGCCCTGTGTTTCCGGGATAGGCTCCGGCTCACCGTGACCCTATATAGGATTAAGCGGTTTCAGATAATGAGATGAGAGTTTGTAGGCCAAAATCTGGTAACTAATGAAGAAACATCAGATTCTGTTCACTCAGAAAATTCCAATAGTTTTGAGATCTGGGTAGGAGAAGGAACAATTGCTGAGGTAGTGGGTAAAGGTTGAGACTGAGTAGGGATGTGGTGGGCTTTATTTTGTTTGTGAAAAACTGAATCAACTGATCCACTTGGTCTTTTTTAATGAAGAGAGGCGAAGGTGTATGACTGCTTAAATGAAGGAGCCGATGAATGATCGAGAAGAGGATCTTGGGCTTTTCTCAGGCATCAGCTATAATACTGGAAAGGTGGTTGGTATAGATGCATTCAAGTGCCTTCCAGTACGGATTGAGGTAGTCTTTATCGATTTGAGCATGGACAGTGAGACCCGATTTTCTCCAAGTCCGTTCGGCCCTGCTTACATTCACCTTGATGTCCTGGAGTTGAACAGTTTACTAGGGGTATGCTTTTCCACCAGGGACACTGTGATTTGGGGCCAAAACATCCAGTATGTATGATACCGAGCTGTTGTAAATTTCAATTGTCGCATCAGAGGCAGAGTAAGCTAATAATAATTATGGTATTTATAGAGCGTTTTTCACCCGAGGGTCATAAAGCGCTGCACAGATCTGTGGAGGGAACAGCACACCAACAACAACGATGATGACATCAGAATGGCAAATCAGCAATAATAGCTTTATTTGTTTTTTTACTAATACGAGCTGTGTAGAGAACGACACGTCAACAACGACAGAGGGAAAATCAGCAACAACGTTTTTTTTTTTACAAATCCGAGGTGTGGCGAGAACGCCATGTCAACAACAACATCAGAACAGTTCAACTAAAAGTCAAACAGCAGTGATACATTCTATGACATAAAGTCAGCAAACAATCATTTCTTTAACAAACAAGGAAGGAACATATGTTCCCGAGCAGGTGCAGATCGGAAATGAGCCAACATCCTGGAATGGTACCACTGAGCCGCATCAACAGTCCTAGCTGGAGGACTTGAAAGCTCTATGGAACAAGTGAGTCTTGAGACGAGATTTGAAGACGCCCAAGGACTCAGCTTCACGAATCTCCATTGGAAGGGCATTTCAGAGTCTTGGAAATTGAATGAGGCAGAATAATATGTCTTTCGTGATGGAATTAAGATTTGAGAATTAGATTTGGAGGTTAGTGATGGTAATGGGTGGCAGTACCTGAAGATCCAACCACATAGCGGAGTGATCAGCCATACCAGTATCACTGCTGTCCTGGCTGTCTCGGTGACAACCAGGACATCTCGGTGAGACAGCCAAGGTATCAGTGTCACCGAGACAACTGTTGCTGGCTCGACATTCGCCGCCAGTGCAGCTGTTTTGGTGTCGCTGCTGTGGACATTTTGCTATCACAGCGCCTCATGCCCAAGTCAGGCTCTGGCTGCTGCTGGCTTGTGCTGCCTAGCCGGAGCTACTGCTGCTCTCACCGTCGATCTTGAGACACCCCCGAGTTGTCTCGGGTTCCTTTTCATTGTTTTGCTGCTCACCGCACTCTACCGCTGGACAATATATTTTGCCTTACAATTTTGCCAAGCACTCTCCTCTTCAGAGCTTCATATCGGCTTATGCTACGCACTATGCTATCACAGGCTGTTCTTGATGTCCTCCGTACTTGTCTCTCTCTTTGTTCGCACTGTTCTCCATCAGTGTCTCTCCCAGTGCATTTCTGCACATCCCTATATATTTTCCAGCCACTGTCCTGGCTTCGCCCAGTTTGGTTCAGTTAGTTCTCTGCCCTTTTCTCATTAACCCATTGTGTCATCTTACATTTTCTTCTCCCGGTTTTAACTAGTGCATCTCTGAAGTTCTTTCATCAACAACAGATGCCGTCCAGCAAGTCTCAAAGTTGCTTCAATGAACGTGCTTATCTGCAGTTGCTACTAGAAGTTTTGCTTGTCAGAATTCCGCACCAATTCTCCAAAGCTGAACCTATCCAATTGATGCTTGATAACCAGACCATTGAAGTTGCTGAGGCAGTCCGGAGTCTACGTGGGACTCTTGATTCCTCACTCAGCTGCGGGACACACATCGACAACGTGACAAAGGTAGCCTTTTTTTAATTTCAGAAATATACTCAGACTGCGCATCATCCTGTCACCCGCTGATGCTAAGAAGCTAATACTCATCTTCATCTCCTCACGAATTGATTACTGCAATGCACTGCTCCCTGGCACCCCTGCCTACCTGATCAATCGTCTCCAACGTGTACAGAATGTGGCTGCTAGAGTCCTCACTCGCACACCCATCTACGATCACATATCCCCAGTACTGGTGTCTTTCCACTGGCTACCGGTTAAATATAGGATCGATTTCAAGATCCTCTTTCTCACCTACAAGCCTCTCACTGGTGCTGCTCCAACATACATCCGTGACCTATTTCAGGCATCCTCCTCTATACAACCACTTCGATCCTCCAATACGGGCTTGCATGTGCACGCAAGCCCGTATTGAAAGAATCGCACCTCCTTTCAATGGGTGATAGAGCCTTCTCACGCGCTGCTCCCAGACTCTGAAGCGACCTTCCATTGGAGATTCGGTAAGCTGAATCTCTGGGAATCTTTAAGTCTGATCTCAAGACTCACTTGTCCCATAAGGCTTTGAAGTCCTCTAGCTAGGACTGTTGATGCGGCTCACTGTTGTGCTCGGATGATGGCCGACTATCGGCCGAATTCTCCTCTCCAATACCCTGGCGTAGACCTTCCCGGGGAGGCTGAGAAGTGTGATCCCCCTATAGTTGGAACACACTCTCCGGTCCCCCTTTTTAAAAAGAGGGACCACCACCCCAGTTTGCCACTCCAGAGGCACTGTCCCCAACCTCCATGCAATGTTGCAGAGGGCCGCCACGACAGGCACCAGAGACCCTGCGTCCACAACTTTGAACTGCCGCATCGACAATGGAGGCAGAGAACATGGTCCACTCGGACTCAATGTCCCCAGCACGCATCAAATTAACAATCATTGTTCTTACCCATTTCTGTCTTCACCCAACTGTTCAATTTCATGTCTGCCCCACCATATCCCCCTACACCCTTTCTCTCTCTGCTCGGCAACGTGTGGTTTATTGGTCGCACCACGCGTCTGCTGTCTGGGTCTGAAGCACACTGCTTTGCTCCCTGGTGGGATGATATCCCAATAGAAATCAGGACCACAGAGTCACTCACATCTTTTCGGAAACTACTGAAGACACATCTGCACAGCTATTACATATAGGTCTGACAAAACTTTGATATCTTGTAATGTTGCGCATCCAATTGTTTTTGTTTTGCATTTATTTCGTTTGTATTTAGTTATGAAAAATGTGGGTGTGTGTGATGATGTAAGTCACCCTGGCCTGTTAAATAATAATTAATGATAATAATCTAACCATAATAAAGCACTTTTGAGTTGGGTCAAGCAGCAAGTGCCTCAAACCCACCTCTACCTGACATTGCCAATCAGCAAGGTTTGTTATGTGAACAAAACACATCAACTGTTTACTGCTTCAGCACACTAGTGTGTTGGAGAGCAAATCCACACCATTTATAAAGGTTTGAGGTGCCTGATGAAGCTGATTGCAATTATCGGCAATAATTACTCAATTGTAAATGTTGTATGTTTGCTCTTTCACACGGTAGTTTGCTGAAGTAGTATTTCTGGATTGGAGGTCGGCTCAACCTGTGAAGCTGGTACTACTCCACCACCCACCTGGAGCCCCCACTTATTTTGTCAATGAATTGTCTGAGCTGCTTTCTAAGCTGTGCTTCAGTTCTGAGAGCATTCTGATACTTGGTGATTTCTATATCCACGTTGAATCTCTAAAGTACCCCCTTGCAAGGATCTCATGGCTAATGAACTCAAATGGCTTCATGCAACAGATCAAATTTGCCACTCACAAATGTGGGCATACTCTGGACATGGTTTGCTCAAGGAGCATATCTGTAACCATCCTGTCCGTCACTTATCTTGGTCCGTCTGATCATTCCGCTGTGTGGTCTGATCTTCAGGTACTGCCACCCATTTCCATCACCAAGCACCAAATCCAATTACGAAATCTTAATGCCATCACTCCAGACTTATTCACCACTGCAATCAACAGATCATGACTCTCAGCCTCAGCTTACTCTGTCCCTGATGCGACAGTTGAAACTTACAACAGCCTGCTATCAAGCATTCTGGATTTTCTTGGCCCCATTAAGATCACGCTGTGTCTTAGGTGGACAACTATTCCTATCGTATACTATCAACTCCGCGACCTCAAAGCATATGCACGCATGGCCGAACGAACTTGGAGAAAACCTGACCTCACCATTGACCATCAAATCCTATCACTCATTCACCCTCACCTATCTTTATTCATAAAGATCAGGCAGATCAGTTGATTCAGTTTTTCTCAGAAAAAAACTGAAACCCTCTACCCAGTCTCAACCACCAAGCAATACCGCAATAAATGTTTTTTTCTATACTTTGATCTCAAAACTCCTGGATTTTTACGAGTTAACGGAATCCGATGTCTCTTCGTCAGAGGATGTAGCTCAGAGTTCTGTCCTGTTTTGGCTGGAGTTCCTCAGGGTTCAATCCTCGGCACACTCCTTTTCAACATCTATATTGAACCATTTGGCCTTATCCTGCGCAGCCTCAATCTCATGTAACATTGTTATGCCGATGACATCCATATCTATATCCATGTAAAGCCATTCATCAATGCGTCTGGTCTTTGCATTTCATCCTCACTGTCAATTGTAAAGACCTGGCTCAATTCAAATTTTCTAAAACTAAATGGTTACAAAACAGAACTTTTGTTTGTCCGAACCCCGCACAAATAGTCCAAAGCTGAACCTATCCAATTGATGCTTGGCAACCAGACCATTGAAGTTGCTAAGGCAATGCAGAGTTTAGGAATGACTCTTAATTCCTCAATCAGCTTCGATACACATATCAACAAGGTGACAAAGGTAGCCTATTTCCATTTCAGAAACATAGCCAGACTGTGCAACATCCTGTCACCCTCTGACACTGAGAAGCTCGTACACATCTTCATCTCTTCATGAATCGACAATTGTAATGTGCTACTCTGTGGCATCCCTGCCTACCTGATAAATCATCTCCAACGTCTGCAGAATGCGGTTGCTCACTCGCACACCCATCCACAATCACATATCCCTAGTACTGGTGTCTCTCCACTGACTACAAGGCTCTCACTGGCACTGCTCTGACATACATCTGTGACCTACATCGGGCACCCTCAACAAGAAAACTTCAGTCCTCCAATATGGGTTTGCTGTATGTGCCCAAATCGCACTTCCGTTCAATGGGTGACAGAGCTTTCTTACACGCTGCCTCCAGGCTCTGAAATGTTCTTCCATCGGAGATTCGGTTAGCTGTGTCCATGGGCATCTTCAAATCTCGTTTCAAGACTCACTTGTTCTGTGAGGCTTTCAAGTTCTTTGGCGAGGACTGTTGATGTCATTCACTGTTGTCATGCTGGGACGATGGCTCTCTGCCGACCTGCGCCTGCTCAGGAACACTTATTCCTTCCTTCGTTTGTTGAATAATTATTTGTATCGCTTATTTTATGTCCTCTTAATTATAGCCATTATTTGACATTAAATTGAACTCCTGTGATGTTGCTGACATGCCATTTCATACATAGTTCAGATTTATAACAAAAAAGCTGTTATTATTGTTGTTTTTGCCGTTCATATGTCGTTGTTGTTGCTGGCATGCTTGTCCTGGTCACATGTATAACGTTGCTCATTGGGTGTGTCAGGTGGAGGCGAGTGTGTGACTTCATTTTAACATGACCTTACCCAAAAGTGTTGTGTTTTTATTTCAATTCATCACAAAAGCCTACGTGTTAAATTTGTATATCTCTAAGTCTGTTTATTAAGCCACATGAGTACTTTACTATGCCATTACCATTGTTATTCTCCCCCCTTTTCATGGAAAGATTCACATCCTGAACCCCCCATTTGTTGAGCCAAAGCAGCGCGCTATGCTGATGGAGTACATCACCCTAGCGAGGACCAGACTCATCGATCTCAAGGTGAAGAGACTTAGCACCGCATCTGCATGCCCAGTCTGTGGGCATGCACGATTTACATGCACCACTTTCTGGGTTCCCCGATTTATTTGTGGTCACCACTTGTATCCCAGCTGCTCACACTGCCATCATCTACACTTACCTGCAACCACTAGCATTTTAATATCGATTTCAAAGCAGACTCTCCAATCCAGTGGTCTTGAACCACTCAGTTTGCAGTAGACAGGTTGATCCTAGAGTCTTGAACAGTCGATCTTAACATGCAAACAAATTTGAGACAGAGTGGGAAGGCCGAGATTCTGTATGGTCGTTGCATTTAAAACTGGTGGCCATTGGGTTTCAAATGCAAGCTGCTGGAGATAGTGTGCAAGGTTCATGGAGCCATGTGTGCATGTGTAACTGCGTGTGTGCGCATGCAGCCGTGTGCGTTCGCTGTCTCTACAGATGCGTGGTGGTGGTGGGGCCAGAAAAATAACGTCCCCCTCGTGTTGCCAGTCAGTAATACTGTGATGGCTGTGCTCATAGCCTCCACAGCAGTCAAGGGCGTCTAGATGGGTGTGGGGGGGGGGCTGGTTATCTCGCCACCTTCAATTGAATTACCACAAAACCATACAGAAAAGAAAACCCTAAGCTTCTGATGGAGGCACCGGGATAACAGGCGTTTATCCCGTCTCCTAGTCAAACCCCATTTGGCAGAGCTATATGATTGGATAATAACCCTTGGGGTTTTCTCCATAAACAACAGAAAACTTCTGTGTATGGCCATGTTAAATATTCAAATGCTTGTTGCAGAGAAGAGGCTGCCACTCTGTTGGGAGCTGGACTTGTACTGTATGGACCTCTAGTATACAGAAGGTCTGGTGGACTGGTTCTGACTTTAGTGGTTATGAGAGGTGGATAGTCCTCCACTCGGGATAGGAATTTAACAAAGAACAGGTCGTGGGTCTTCTTTGAGATAACAGAATGAAGGGGGTATGGGAGTCTGGGTAGTGTGTGGAAACCTGTGATTCCTAGGCAACTGTGGGCTCACCTCCCTATAAGTGGAAGGCCAGGAATGGTGGTGGCTTACACCTCCACTAAAAATGAGCATGAGTTGAGGGATGCAAATAAAGCCGATGAGTTGAATTCCTTCTATGACCTGTACCAGGTGTTGGCTAAAGTGGCCTCTCGGTATCGAGTCATCCTGCTAAGTGACTTTAATGACCGAGTGGGTCAATGCATACACCTGGGCTGGAATGATTGGAAGACATAGGTTAGATTAGTTTAACAACAATGTTTGGATGCTGCTAGAGTTCTGTACAGCCTATGAGTTTGTAATTAGAAACATGCTTTTCCATTATTGATGCATTAACACAACATCAGGGGTACATATCAGGTCCAAGCAAGAACAGCAGATGGAGGCCCATGTCCTTGAAACCAAGACTTACCTTGGAGCTGATCTGCCTGCTGACCATCAGCTTGTCATCTGTAAGATGTACCTGACATTCTTTCATAGTGGTAGTGGGTGTCCACCTAGGACCTCATTGAAACTCACAGATGCTTGGTCTCGGCTAGCTGATGAAAGCTGCAAGTGATAGTATAATCATGGTTTGTAGTTGGGGCTGACATCGTCCTCTCCTCCTCCTGATGCCAAGGGGAAATGGGTGAGATTTAGGACTGTGGCTTATGCAGTTTGCATGGCTGCACTGGGTGCACGGTCCAGACCTCCATAGAGAAGCTGACTGAAAGAGGTGTTCCAGCTAGTGTCGGGGTCCTAAAACCTCGACACCTCGGATCTTCTTGTGACGTGATGGCCGACTTTCCTACAGAGCTCACACCACGACTTTGCAACAAGCAAGCGTACAAATGAATATAATTCTCCAATACTAGTACGGAGCAACATAAGCTGTTAGCGGCTAAAAAAAACGTAACTCAGACTCTCCAGCAGCAGGCTTTGGGACTCACTCCAACACCCAAGTTTCTCCCGGCAGACTGGTGTCTTCCAGTTAGTTGCCTGTCAGAGTCGCTTGGGTGCTCGAAGGAATGAGTGAGTCCCCTCCGCTCCGCGAAGGGCGCCCTTTATTCAGCATTCTTCATGTCCTTATCTGGTTGAGCTCCGCTTCGCAATTATTTTTATTAGTCTCCCACAGCATTTATCTCAGTTGTTATTTATCCTTGGCTGGACCCCCCCCCACACACATAACTCTGGCTGCACCTAGTTTTTTTATCTTATTTAATTAGCTTTTTTATTATATGGTCATCCCACTTGTTATCTAACTTTGGCTGGATTCCCCCTTTTAGCCTTCTGGTTTCACTCAATGTCATGAAAATACTCCTCAAAAGCGTTCAAAGAGGTCCCCCACATACACTAAACAAAGATCCCCCTGATAGCCTTCACAGATAATTGGGGCAATGTGTTCTTAGCGGGGCCGGTGTGGCTCATGTCACATCTGACCAACTTTGCACGACCAACCTTTGTCTATGTCTCCACATGCGGCCCCCACACTAGCTGACAGAACGTGGCAGGCCCACTCCCACTGCTTATAACATTCCATGTCCGAGAATGAGGAGGCTTGCCGCAGCCTTTGGTCATAGCTTCTGAGAGCTGTGTGGCATTGCAAGGATGTGTGGTGGTTGGGGGCTGCTGAGGAGATGAAGTCTGCCTCAGCCCGTGATCACAAATCACTTTTTAATACCATCGGAAGATTGGCTTGCAATACCACACCCATTACTTTCCATACAGTAGAAAATGGGATCCGGTTTCCGATTACCAGAAATAAGTTCACAGTTTTATTGAGCATTTCTGTGAGGTCTTGGGGGAGGGCAACCCCCTCCACTCAGATAACATCATGGGACAAAATAGGGATGACCCTGCTGGGGCTGTGGTGCCTCAGGTATTGGAAGAAGTAGCAGCGAGCTGCGATTGTCTGGCCGAGGTGTCATTTGTAGAGGAAGTACATAAGGCGATCCATAGTTTGAGGCCAGGATAAGCACCACCATATATTTCCCAAGCAAGATGCTGAAGGAAGGTGGTGTCTGTCTGCAGACTGCCTTATTTGACATCATTGCAACAACTTTAGGGGCATCTTATGCCTTAGTATGCGAGGAAAGGTCCTGGCAAGGGTTATTCAACATTGCCTTGCCAAATACACTGAGGAGAGGATTGTGGAACCCCACTGTGGTCCTGGACAGATGCCATGTGGTTAGTTTGTCTTCTACAGCAGAGATATAGGGAATTCCAATGGGACCTATAGTGGCGCGTTCCACCAATCAATGTCCTCATGTGGTCATTTCCGACTGATCACGTGCTGATGATCTAACCTGGCCTCTAGTCAACATGTTAATCTCCTAGTTTGCATTTCATGACAGAAATTCAAAACATTTGGTAATTCCCCTCTGATGTCCACATTTTATAGCTCTATGTCTATGCACTGCTGACTTCAATGACTGGCCTCCAGGATTGGCTGAGCTTTATCCTCATTTCTTGTTTGCATTTCATAGATTTTTTCTGTCTTGTGAATCTCGATTGCTTCACGAATTAATCTTGGACCTTTATGCGGATGGCTGCTAGTACTTGCAGCAATCCGCCATAGATATAGAGCTTTGAATTGCAGACATCAGAGAGCAATCACCAAGTGTTTGGGAACTTCTTTCATAAAATGCAAACTAGGAGATTAGTCACAGGTGTAACAGGATGGGGTTAATGTAATTCCGGAGTGTGAGCAGGACAATGGAACCTTTTCAAGTGGACCCCAACGGTCGTCCATTGATCCTGGAATGCAGCAACTCTTTAGAGGGAACTCAACACATACATAGTACCTACATATAAATAGGAGTCACACACACAACACATGCACACTGCGCCTGAGGATGCTTCTATCGTGTGAGGCGAAACGTCGCGAGGTGGAGAGAGGAAGCAATCGACGTGGCTATCCCAAGAGAGCAGCTTTTCGAAGCAATTATCAGGCATCGAGCCATTTAAACCTACATCATTACATATTTAGAATATTAATTCTTTTTTGTATAAATTTGACTTAAAATTTGATCAGATCTTCATCTAAGGCCTAATAATAGATAAAGAGAACCCGATTGAACAAATAGCACACAAAATATGCTTTTTCATTTCCTTATTTAGCAAAATTATTCAACATTCTATTTCTTTGTTGTGTAAAGTATGTGAACCTTTACATTCATTAATTGGTGACACCACCTTAGGCAGCATTAACCTTAACTAAACGTTTTCTGCAACTGTTGATCAGTCCTCTGCATCGGTTTGCTGGAATGTTGGCCAATTCCTGCTTTCAGAACTGCTTCAACCCAGAGATATTTGTGGGCTTTCTTGCATGAATTGCTTGACTGAGGTTTTACCACAATGTTTCAATTGGTTTAAGGTTTGGGCTTTGACTTGGCCATTCCACAACTTGAAATCTATTTTGTTTCAGCCATTCTGTTACAGATTTACGTGTGTGTTTAGGATCGTTGTCATGATGCATAATGCACTTTCTGTAAAGCTTTAGTTTACGGTCCGATGCCCTGATATTTTCCTTGCACCATCCAGGATTCATTGTTTCATTATTGATGGCAAGGCTTCTGGATTCTGAGGCAGCAAAGCAGCCCCCTAAACCATGATACTCCCACCACTATGCTTCACGGTTGGGATAAGGTTCTTATATTGGAATGTGGTGTTTGATTTTCGCAAAACATTGCATTTCTTATTTCAGCAAAAATCCCATATGCAACTCATCTGTCTGCAGGACGTTTTTCCAATAGCTTTCTGTATCATCCATGTGGTGTCTGGCAAACCTAAACAAATGACAGTGTTCTTCTCGGCAAGCAGTCATTTCCTCCTACACACGTCATTCTTTGTCGTTTTCCTGATGATGGACTAATGGACACTGACAATATGCAATGCATGAGAGCCCTGCAGTATCCCCTAAACTCCTGATTGCCATCCAATTGATAGAACTGCACCATAATTACCCTCTTAAGCAACCATATTAAACTAGAGGTTCGCATACTTATTCCAGCAAAGAAATTCAATGTTGGATCATTTTGCTTAATTAGTGAATGAAAAAGTAGATTTTTCTGGGCTATTTGTTTAATCAGGTTCTCTTTATTATTAGAACTTAGATGAATATATGATCACATTTTTGGACAATTTCATGCAGACAGAACAGTTGAAAAGGTTTTCCAGAAAATAATTTTTTTGGGTTAAGTCGTGTAAAAATGTGTCGTAAACCCCTCCTCCACTTGACACAGCCAGTAAGGTTTTGTCACGCGTTCAGAACGTGCAAATTCTTTATTATCTCACCATACCAGTGCGTTGGAGACCAAATCCACAACTTTTGCATTGAAATACGTTTTGCTGATAGCTGCAATCAGCATCATCAGGTAT
>JAZEWT010000077.1:6025-17391 GCA_036362905.1 Mordacia mordax | reverse complement strand
CAACTTCCCCTCCCTGAAGCAGGAAAATCAATCAATGTCATACAGAGCCGATTAGAAATACACGGAAGCCGCCATTCGTAATTCATGAAAGAGCGCCATCTAGTGGTCCCTGGAGAACATGCCCCAAGTGGCCCGTGACGATGGATGTCTTGTTGCTGTAGATTGTAGAAAGTATCCAGTGAGCTTGCAAACTCAGCCGGTGCCAACATGCGCCACACATTGCTTTCTATATGTTGTGATGTTATCGGCCAATTGATAAGGTTTTGATTTTTTGTTGTGGGATGAGAGCGGAGATCTCAGAGGAGACCCATGCAGAACAGTTGTGGAGAAGTCACAAACTCCACAGAGAAAGGTGCTCGAGACAGGAATAGAACCGCGTCGGACGGGACCTTCTGTCTGTGAGGAGGCACCGGTGTGACCTCTGCGCCGACACCGTGCGCATCGCGGGCCCTTCCTCCATCCCTCCGTCGCTCCGCGCAAGCGACAGCGTCGAGCCGGGCAGCGGCGCCGTAATGTCGTCACGCCGACTCCTCGTTACCGACTCGTTACCGACCCGCCGACCAACGAACAATGGTCTCTGTGTCTGCTGCCCCCCGTGCCGTGGGCCGCCCCCCCCCACCCCCGCTCACCACCCTGCGCAGGCGGCCGCGGGCTGCTGGACTCGAGCCCGTTCCTGTCGGAGGCGAACGCCGAGCGGATCGTCAAGACCCTGTGCAAGGTCCGCGGCGCCGCCCTCAAGCTAGGGCAGATGCTGAGCATCCAGGGTGAGTCGGAGGTGGGGGCTGAGTGCTCGAGATCACGGTGTTCAAGAGGTGAGCCGGCTAACGACTGCTCAATGGGTATAACGACAATGGCATTGGGCGGCACGGTTGCCTAGTGGGTAGCGCTGTCGCCTCAGAGCAAGACGGTCCCGGGTTCGAATCTCGGCTCGGGTGCTTTTCTGTGTGGAGTTTGCATGTTCTCCCCGTGTCCGCGTGGGTTTTCGCCGGGCACTCCGGTTTCCTCCCACAGTCCAAAAAACACGCCGCTGCATAGATTAATTGGCTTGCAGACTAAATTGCCCGCAGTGCTCGGTGATGGACTGACGTCCCATTGTGGGTATATCCCTGTCTTGCGCCCTGTGTCTGCCGGGAAAGGCTCTTGCTCACCGCGACCCTGTACAGGATTAAGCGGTTCTGACAATGAGATGAGACATTGGCACTATCCATGCCCCCTACTGGCAGACTGAATGCCCACTTGCGGGCTGCACTGTGTTTTACCCTGGGTTACGACACAGGATGGGACAGCTGCCGTTACGGGGTCCCCTAGGCGTTAATAGGTGTTAAGTTATGTCATGCGTAACACAGCGATTTTGTTTTCCCACAATCCTTCCTTTCTGTCGCCCTCGTCAGACGATAGCTTCATCAACCCCCAGGTGCAGAAGATCTTCGAGCGAGTGCGTCAGAGCGCCGACTTCATGCCCACGTGGCAGATGAAGGTGGGGTACCCCCGGCAGAGATACCATATCCTCGCTGCTCCCTGCCGCGCAGCCAGCCAGGCAGGCAGCCAGGCAGCCAGGCAGCCAAGCAGCCAGCCAGCCAGGCAGCCAGGCAGCCAGGAGGTAGCCAGGCAGCCAGTCAGGCAGTCAGCGGTAAGTTAATGCTGTCAGTTGCTTTGTCAGTCATTTACTCAAGCAGTTGCTGATTTGGTCTGAACGGTGTCAACAGTAATTGTTAATTTGGTAATTGAGTCGATGGTCATTCGATGTCGGGTAGTCAACCATTCAAGCCTCAAGTTCGTTTACTGATTGCATCAGTCAGTGACTCAGTCAATCATTCAGTTGGTCAGGAGACATATCAGCCAACCCATCAGCCAGTTATTTCACTTTAGCAATTACCAATTCGTTAAAAAGTCGGTCAGCCACCCAACCAGTCCGTCACTGGGTCAGTGAACAAACCAAACTGCCAGTCAGTTTAATCAATGAGTTAATCATTGAGTTGATCATTTAATCACTTAGTCGGACTCCATCTGACCTTCGACTTCAAACCTGGGTCTCCCCTAGGTGGACTTGGCATTAAATCAGTTTTCGCACCGTGCCACCGGCCTTCACGAGTACCACTCGCTAAAAGTACCATCCCGGCGCTCTGCCTGAGCCACCCCTTTGTCTGAGGATCGCTCTCTACAGCTGTTCTTTCTGGATCACCGTGTCGAGCGCTTCTCCTCTCTCCTCCGTGATGTTCGAGAGCGCTTCTAATCACACGTCGGGCCATCGCAAGCCTTCATCGGAACAATTCCGTCCGTGTTTTTTTCCTTTCCGCGTTGAGCGCAGAATGTGCTGAGCGCGGAGCTGGGGGAGCAGTGGCGCCAGAGCCTCGCCGAGTTTGAGGACCGGCCCTTCGCGGCCGCGTCCATCGGCCAGGTGCACCTGGCCCGGCTCCACGACGGCCGGCAGGTGGCCATGAAGGTTCAGGTGAGGACACGACGGGGCCGCCGGCGTTCCTCTCCTCCCTCAGCTGGTGCGGGCGAGCTGATGAGACCCCGAATGGCGAAGCCGGTCCGGAGCGCGTTGCTTGCTCGTGTCGAGTCCGCGTCGACGTACGGTTTGTCACGGCTTGCCGTGCGATGACAATTGTCTCTCGAGAGCTGCTCTTTTGGGATAGCAGTGTCGAGGGCTCATGCTCCTCTCTCCTTCGCGACGTTTCGCCTGCCGCATGGGAGGCGTCGGCGGGGTGGTGATGGTAACGATGCCGCCGATGATCGCGGTGCTGATGATAATGCTGCTGACGACGTTGTTGCTGCAGTACCCCGGAGTGGCTCAGAGCATCGAGAGCGACGTGGAGAACCTGATGATGGTGCTCAACGTGAGCAAGCTGCTCCCTGAGGGTGCGTAGCTCCGCGGTGGTTCCACGGTGGCCAGGGTCGGGGTTAGAGACAGGGTCAGGGGTTGGAGACGGAGCCAGGGATTAGAGACCAGGGTTAGGGGTTAGAGACAGGGTCAGGGTTTAGAGACAGGGTAAGAGGTTAGAGACAGGGTCAGGGGTTAGGGACGGGGTCAGGGGGTACGGACGGGGTCAGGGGTTATAGATAGGGTCAGGAATTAGAGACAGGGTCAGGGGTTAGAGATGGAGCCAAGGGTTAGAGATGGGGTCAGATATTAGAGACAGTGTCAGGGATATTCTACTGGGGTTAAGGTTACAGACCAGGGTCAGAGTTAAAGACCAGGGTCAGAGTTGTAGACCCGGTATTACATTTGGAGACCTGGCATTATAATGATGTAGGTTTCCACGGCTCGATGCATGATGATTGCTTCGAAAAGCTGCTCTCTCGGGACAGCTGTGTCAATCGCTCCCTTTCTCCTCTCCTCGCGACGTTTCGCCTCACGTTAGAGGCATCCTCAGGCGAAGTGTGTGCGTGAAGTGCCTGTTGCTCCTCTATATATATGTGGGTACTATGTATGTGTCGAGTCATCTTTTGTTGTGTGGGGTCTACATCTGAATCACATTAACACTAATCTCCTTATCTTATTCAATACCCCGGAACTGCGATAACCCCCTCCTGCTTTGTCTGTGGCTAGTCCCCTAATTTGCATCTCATGAAAGATCCTCTCACACACCTGGCGATCGCCCTCTGATGTCCACACCCAATAGCTCTATATCTGGCATTGATTTCTGAACCATTCCTTGGTCTCCCCTAGGCCGTCTTAGCCTCAATTAGTAACTGGTGTAGCGTTTAGCGATAAACATTGCCTAACGTGAGACGAAGGCAACCGCACGGGCGCGATGCCACCTGTACCACTCCCTCGCGCGTCGTGCCACCCCAGCCTGCTGGCACTCGCCCACAACCCCTGTCTGAGCGGTGCGTGGAGAAGGCTATGCCGGGGGACGCGTGTACGCGTGTGGCGCAGGGCTGTTCGCGGAGAACGTGGTGGAGGTCCTGGGCCGGGAGCTCGCGTGGGAGTGCGACTACAAGCGTGAGGCGCAGTGCACGCGCCGCTTCCGGTGAGTACGGGCCTCCCCTCTAGGTCGACTCCGCCTCAAATCGGTATAAAACGTCGACACCGGGAAGGCTAAACCGGGCGCGCCTGTCGGCCACCCAACTGCCTCAAGTGCCGTGCCGGCCTTCATAGTTACTGCTCGTTAATGGAACTTGGCCGTACAGTCCGGGTTCCCTTTGCTTTCACTGTAAAGTTCATGGTGGAGCGCCTGTTCGCGTCACGTCGTTGGCGTGGGCCTTCCCCTCTTCGATCCCCTCCCCCACCTGTAATCAGTCCGGCGCAGCTGCACCGCTTGCACACCTCGCCGTGACGCCACTGCAGCGCGGCCGTTTGCGGCGGCGGCGAACGCGCGTGCGTCGTGCGTCGTGCGTCTCCTCACTCTGCGCCCCCCGCTCCCCGCCTCCCGCCCCCGGCAGCGCCCTGCTGGAGGACGAGGAGCAGCTGTTTGTCCCCCGCGTGGTGGACTCGCTGAGCAGCGGCAGGGTGCTCACCACGGAGCTCGTGCCGGGGCTCCCGCTCGACCAAACCGAGTCGCTGGACCAGGAGACGCGGAACCGGGTACGCGGGGGTCACGGGTTCGCCTGGGCTCGTATGGGGTCGCGGGGTCACGGGGGTCGTGGGGTCGTGAAGTCAGCGTCACTGGCTTGTGTGGAGTCGTGGTGGTCGCTAACAGTCTGTTTAGGATATATACTGGGATCTTTTATGTGTGCGTCGTACGTGTGCGTGTTCATGCATGTGTGCGTTCCTGTGTGAGAACACTGTACGTGTGTGTGTTCACCTGTGTGTGGTCGTGTGTGTGTGTGAACACTGTACGTGTGCATGTTCACCTGTGTGTGTCCGTGTGTGAGCACTGTACGTGTGCGTGTTCACGTGCGCGTGTGTTGGTGCATGTGAACACTGTACGTGTGCGTGTTCATGTGCGCGTGTGTTGGTGCGTGTGAACATTGTACGTGTGCGTGTTCATGTGCGCGTGTGTTCGTGCGTGTGAACACTGTACGTGTGCGTGTTCACGTGCGCGTGTGTTGGTGCATGTGAACACTGTACGTGTGCGTGTTCACGTGCGCGCGTGTGCGTGTGCATTGTGTAGATCTCTCTACAGATCATGCGACTGTGCCTGCGGGAGCTGTTCGAGTTCCGCTTCATGCAGACCGACCCCAACTGGTCCAACTTTATCTACGACCCCGAGACAAACAGAGTGAGTCTCCCAGCTCCTACACCTTACTTATCTCCCAGATTCTAGGTCTGGTACCAGATTCTAGGTCTGGTACCAGATTCTAGGTCTGGTACCAGATTCTAGGTCTGGTACCAGATTCTAGGTCTGGTACCAGATTCTAGGTCTCAGGTACCAGATCTCCTCTGGTTAAGATTGTTGATGCTGCTCACTGTTTTTGTGCTTGGATGATGGCGTGCTGTTGACCTGTGCCTGCTCAGGAACACTTATTCTTTGTTTAACAATTGTTTTAGCTGTTATTTTATGCCCTTCATTGATTAATAGTCATTATTTTACTTGATTTGATCTACTCCAATGTCGTTGCTGACGCGCCGTTCTCTCCACAGCTTTGTGCAGTGCTTTGCGACCCTCGGGTGAAAACGCTCTAGAAGTGCAAATATTGTTATATATCATCTCACATCCTTAAATCTCAGATTTCCACTGATTTGTAAGTCCCGGATTCTACTTCAGTGCTTTCTAATCAGTTGTGATCGACAGGTCAATCCCAGCGTCTTAAACGGTCGATCTCAACATTTAAAAAATATCGAGCGAGATAGAGTGGGAAGAGCTGATATTCTGTGCGGTGGTTCTATTTAAAACCGTGGCAGCCGTGGGTTGTAAATGCAGCCTCATTATCAATATTCATTATCAACACCCTATACAGGGTCCCTTATTTAGGGCGACTTACATCATTAAAAAGGTGTAAGGAAGCCACAGAAGGGCGAGGGGAAGGTAGCTATGCATTCAGCCGGCACAAATATTTGCCAAACACTGTTTATCCTGGCCAACAGGATGTGGTGCCAGTACAGCACAGGGCACATTTTATTTTGAGGCAATTTACTCAGCAGGCCAATTAACCTAGGCAGCAGAGTGTCTTTGGACAGTGGGAGGAAACCGGAGTACACGATAAAAATCCACGCGGGCACGAAGAGCAAGAGAGAACTCGCAGACTCCAAACAGAAAGGCACCCGAGCCGGGAACCGAACCTGGGAACTATTTGCTGTGAGGCGGCAGTGCTACTCACTGCGCCACCGCGCAACCCGCAAATGCAAACTGCAGGAGAGTTTTTATTTTTATAACAGCTGAATGTCACTGCACAAACCTACGACTAGCTGAGTGCTATGCATCGCATGCCTTTTTTGTGGTGTTAGTAATAATAATTTTAAGAGTAGATGTTGTGTTGCGTTCAGATCGTAAAAAAAAAGGTTCGGGTCCACTGCTCTAGTTGCAATATAGAGCGTGTGGGACAGCGTTCAGGGGAGAGTGGCTGTGGCTCGCACAGCATACCACCCAGTGGGTTGAGGGGGGGTTGTTGAGGTGCGTGCGTGTGTGCGTGCGTGTACGTTCAGGTCGGGCTGCTGGACTTCGGAGCGAGTCGCGACTACGAGAAACCGTTCATCGACCACTTCCTCGAGGTGAGCGGCCGGGGCTCCCGTTGGGCTGCGTCAGGGTCCCGCCCCCCTGCTCCCAGAACAGCAGGGCTACCAGCCGGACCAGTCGAGGCTAGTGGGGGCAGCAGCCAGCCCCATCAGATACAGGGTTATACCCGGGATACGATGCCAGTCCATCGCGATTTAATAAGCGGGTCAGTTAAGCTAGTCATCAGCAGAATACCTTTGGACTGTGGGGGGGGAAACCGGAGTACCTGGCATAAACCCTTACAGGGATGCAGAGGGTAAACGTGCAAACTCCACGCAGGAAGACGGCACCGTGCTGTCCCACTTTGCCGTGTAATGTTTATAAATGTTGGGGCCGGGAAGCCGGTCAGCACGTTGGCCTCTGCTTTGCTATAAAGCAGACGTCACGCAGTGAGCGGTACTCGTGGTGAACACGTGGCGCAGTATTAACCGGACGGTCCGCGGGCTCGCGTCGCCCGCTCTGCGCAGCTCGTGATGTCGGCGTCCCGCGGAGACAAACGACGCGTGGTGCAGGAGCTGCGCCACCTGAGGTTCCTCACCGGTTACGAGACCAAGGTGGGAGTCTCTCCGCCGACACTCACCTGCTCGCTCACCCCGCGCCTCACCCCGTACTTGGTTATCCTGCAGACAGACTTGCCATAGGAATGTGGAGTTTCCCACCACTGACTCGACACCACCACAACAGTCATTACAGCAGTAAATCATTCAATGGCCTTCTCGAATCTGCTAGTCCACCCGCTCACCCTCACCCTCTCTCCTGCACTCACCGGATCACCCACTCAACCTCTCACCCACAACCTATCACCCTCACCTTCTCGTCCCCCCCCCCAACCACGCACGTCCTGGGTATTCTCTGCTGTAATATTAAAGATGAATCCATCCATCGAGCTCACTCCCCCACCCACCCTCTCACGCACATCCTCCCACTCTCGAACGCAATGGTCTCAACCTCTTGCGCCTCCAAGGCCCGTGTGGCCCACGGTCTCCGCGGACCATTAGGCGGCGCTCGCGGCCCACTGATGGGTCGCGACCCACTGGTTGATAATGGCGGCCCTAATCAACACCCTCTCACCCTCCCCAGTCTCCCACTCACCGATCCCGCCGAACCCGCCCGCCTTCTCACCCTGCCCACCCACTCGCCCCACCAACCCTCACCCCGCCCTCCCGCTGACCCCATGTGACCCGCTTGCCCCGCCCACCGGCTCACCCCCGCCCTCTAGCTGTTGGAGGATACTCACGTGGACGCGGTGATGATCATTGGGGAGGCATTCTCGAGCGATGCCGCCTTCGACTTCGGCTCGCAGTCGACGACGCGCCGCGTGCTGGGGCTCCTGCCGAGCGTGATGCGCCAGCGCCTGGCGCCGCCGCCCGAGGAGAGCTACTCGCTGCTGCGCAAGCTCTCGGGCTCCTTCCTCATCTGCGCCCGGCTGGGTGCGCGCATCTCGTGCCGTCCGCTCTTCCTCGACGTCTACGACAAATTCCGGGCGTCTGGGTGATGGCGCAGGGACGTGGGTTGACGAGACGGTGGGTGGGTGCGAGATGGTGGGTGGGCGAGACGGTGGGTGGGCGAGACGGTGGGTGGGTGAGATATTGGGTGGTGAGATTTTGGGTGGTGAGATGTTGGGTGGGTTTGCCTGATGGTGGGTGGGTGGGCGAGATCGTGGGCTGATGAGATGGTGAATGGGTTGGAGAGATAATGGCTGGGTTGAGAAGATTGTGGGTGGGCAAGATGGTGGGTGGGCGAGCGAGATGGCGGGTGGGCGAGTCGGTGTAAAAGTGAGTGGAGAAGAGGATGGACTGGCCGGTGGATGGGCGAGCTGCCATACCCGGGGATGTGCACACTAGCTGGAGGGTGGGCGAGTTTATATTCCAGTGCGTCAGCAAATGAACACGTGGGTGGGTGAGCGAGCCGACGAGCAGGTGGAGTAGTGAGCTACTGAGCAGGTTGGTGAGCTGGTGAATGATTGACTGGGGTTTCTCATCTCGACCGCGGCTCTCATCAATAGCTGCAGCCCGGATGGCGCGTTTTATTTCCGTACGATGAGATCTCCACAATCGATGGCGCGGTATGCGATCGGAGACTTCAGACCGGAGAAACGATCCCGCTGGTTGGTTTTTGGGAGTTTTGACGATGAGAAATAGCGAGAGGAGGATCACGAACTTTGATTTTATTTTCGTTGTATTGTTAGCGTGCGTGATTTTCCTATTGTGTCTTGAATCCTGTCTCGGTGAGACATTTGTGTTCTCGGCCATTGCCGATCTCTGAACTCTCGCCCGTGCCACCCCCTCTCTGAGGGGGCGGCGGACGTGCCAGAACAAATTTTTTGCGAACTATGAACACGAAACCCGACTTCCGAATCTTCTTGCCACAACCACGGAGGACATTCCAGCAACGTTTCCACTGTTAAGGTGACAACGCATGTGAGAGAATGTCGAAAAATGGAAGACCACGCAAGGAACTTTCACCTCTGATCCACTTGTGCTATTGACCTTGGCAGAGGTCATTGAGGTGGTGTGGTGAGGTGGATGGATGGTGCGGCTTTGAGGCACAAGCTCTTCTTGCTCTTGCTGAACCGACCCTTGGGTCGATGACCCTGGAAGAGGAGTTTAAAAACCATGTCTTGATGGTTGTTGATGGAGAGTGAGTTTGCAGAAGAGAAGATTCCTAGCAAATGTTCTACTAAAAATAAGGCCAATTTTTGTGGTGGAAACTGTCAGAAATTTTTCTGCATAGTTTTTTCTCGGTGGAAATCGCCCTCACAATTTACACTTTTTTGTCACGGTAATTAAATTGCTGCCAGACTTTCTGCACCAAACGCTGTGGACGTCACCAACGCAGCACACGGGATTTATCTACCGGGTGACACAGGGTGACGTGGACAGATGCGGGCGGACGTGAATAGATGGTGATGGTGAAATCGGAACCGCTTTGTAAAGAGACCGCCGACACGATTCTCCTTGACATGCAGCAAAAAAGAAAAAATACAATCAAAAATAAAAACACAGTCAATATGTTTTCTCTGTCATTTTGAAGCTCGTTAAATGCCGTAGTTGCTGATGTGGTAGTTATGTGGATTTTTTCGTGACAATGTCTTTACTAAACCAGGTTTCATTAGCGTGTATATGTCATCTTCACTAATGCTGGTGACGGTGGCGGTGGCGGTGATGTGTTGTTTAGATTTATGGTTCCTTTAAAAAACAAAAACAAGACAGTGAACGTCCTTGTACATGAGAGGGCGGCTGGAACTGGATTCGGATCAGTGCATCAGAAGGAGCAGAGGAGTAAAGGGTGAGGTAAGGCCCTGGTGGGTAAGCAAGTCAAGGACATGGTGAGTGAAGGCCCCTAGTGGGTGATTGAAGGCCCTGATGGATTAATGAAGGCCTCAGTGGGTGGGTGAAGACCCTGATAAGTGAGTGAAGGCCACACGGTTAGTTCCTTGAGCTGTGGCATTATGGTGCATTTTATGTTTATCCATGTTCGTCAACATCAATGTGACGTGAATGAAATTATCAAAAACAAAAATATCTAATTATATCCAAGCCCATCCCCAAAAAAAGAAAACAACCTGAAGTTAGTTGTCATGTATTTGTAATATTTTACTGTTTTTTCTCCATTTTTGTTTCGTAATTTTTTTTATCAATGTACTGATGTAGGTTCTCGATACATGAGAATTGCTTTTCAGAGCGGGATAATCTCGTGCGTTCCTTCTCAAAGTCTCAGAAATCCCGAGGATGCCTCCTAACGTTGGAGGTGAAACATCACGAACGAGATATGTGGAGCGCTCGATATGGCTATCCCGAAAGAACCGCTTTGGAAAGCTATTCTCATCCAACGAGCCGTAAAATCCTACATCTCTTTCTGTTCTCTCCTTCACAACGTTCCACTTCCCACGTTAGCGCCATGATCAGGCTTCGAGAAGCCTCCAACACGGGAGATGAAATGTCTGGAAGGAACGCTCGACATAGCTCTCCTGAAATAACAGCTATGGAGAGAAATTCTGACGTAGCGAGTCGTGACAAACCTACATCATCATACCACATTATTCGCAAATTCCTTTTACAAATCTTCACTTCCCTCAATTTATTCCCAATTGGGCCATCGACTGCTCAACGTGAGACTAAGAATGCACTGGGAAGGGAAAATAAACTTGCGTGATGTCCCGACGTTTCGTTCCACGTGCTGGTTGCTCCTCGATTTCTTGAATGGGTTCCTGGAGGTGGCCACAGCGCGTGGGGGCAGAACGTCGGACATTGGTAATGACAGGGATGCTCGCTTGGGGAAGAGGCGGATTTTGTTTGGTCATGACGATGGGTTTGCGGATAAGGATGTGTTTAGATATTATAGTTTCATTTGTTGTTAATTGCCGCGGTTGTGTTGTTTTCTTGTTGTTGTTTTTTGTGAGCTGCTGGCTGTGCGGGTTTATGAGTTCCTTTTGTCGGCGCTTGGCAGAGGCGCGAATAAAACAAACCACAAAGATGGACCGGCGTCCCGTCGTCGGGTGTATTCCTGCCTTACGCCCTGTGTTTCCGGGATAGGCTCCGGCTCACCGTGACCCTATATAGGATTAAGCGGTTTCAGATAATGAGATGAGAGACAAAGATATCGAGGTTTGAGGACATTCTGTCTTGCGACTGTGAGCTACTCTCTACCCGCCACTGTGAGCTACTCTGTACCCGCCACTGTGAGCTACTCTCTACCCGCCACTGTGAGCTACTCTCTACCCGCCACTGTGAGCTACTTTACCGGTCACTGTGAGCTCTGTCT
>JAZEWT010000075.1:0-25000 GCA_036362905.1 Mordacia mordax | reverse complement strand
AACCACATTGGGATTCTGCAAACCTCTCCTCAAGGACCCGTATCTGCTGCTCCACCAATATGTAGTCCAGCAGATGGTCTTGCTTAGACCCGGCATGCACCCAAGATGTTGTGTGGATGCGCCAATGATGGAACAGTGTGTTGGTAATTACGAGCCCATTGGCTGCACAAAAGTCTAGCAGCGTCCTACTGTTGTTATTGAGCTGATCTGGCCCATGCCTTCCAATCACTCCAGCCAATATGTCTGCATCATGACCCACTCGGGCATTAAAGTCACCTAGCGGGATGACTCTATCCGGAGGGGCCACTTTAACCAACACCTGGGACAGGAGGTCACAGAAGGCATCTGACTCATCGGCTTTGCCTGCATCCCCCCACTGATGTTCATCTTCAGTGGCAGTGTAAGCCATCACCACCACCATCTCTCACCTCCCATTTTTGGGGGGCAAGCCCACAGTAGCCTGGGGACTCACAGGTTCCCCCACCTCACCACCACGTTCCCATGCCACCCTCATTCTTTTATACAGAAGAAAAGCAACTCCCTGTTGCTTGGCAGTTTCCTGTCCGGAATGGAGGATTGTCCAATCCCTCCTGCTAACTGGAGCCAAAACCAATCCACCGGACCTCCTGTATTCCACAGAGGTCCAGGCGGTACCGGTCCAGCTCCCAGCAGAGGAGTGGAAACCTCCACAACGAGCGTTCAAACATTCCACATGGTCACAAGCAGCGGATTTTTGTTGTTTCAGGAGGAACCCAGGGGTTCTCTTTTTCTTTCCATTGCTTAGTGGTAATTAAATTGAAGGTGGGGGGGGGGTGTTACCAGTCCCCTGTGAGAGCAGCCACCACAGCCGTACCAACCGGCACCTCGAGGAGGAAGGGGGTTGTTTCACAAGCCACACACACACACACAGATTCACCCACCCAGTCACCCACCCATTCACCCACCCAGTCACCCACACTCACGCTCGAGCGTACGTGATATGAGTAACCGCGTAGTGCCGATATAATATAGACGGTACACATTTCGCTTTCTCGTTGCTTTATACACGCGATCCAGAACATGTTGCGGGCCACGGCGCGTATTACTTTATAGACGATGACGCTAGTTTCGGAACCGGTTTTTTGGGGTAATTAAAATGAGTCCATGTTAACGCAACTGCCTGGCATCGTCGAGCTGGATCTCTCGCATACCAAGGCCATACCTCTCCCCCCTGGGCAGCCACCCCCAAGGGGCCCTCAGGCGAGCTCACCTTGTGAACCCACACCGATCCTCTCTTTATATTCGATCACTTATGCCCGTAAACGTTGGCGTGGTGACATTAGTGTTTCATCTGTGCACTAATTAGTGCTGTGAGTTTGTTTGTGCAATCTTGCATGTTTTGTGATTTGGGTTTCATCTGTGGACAATTTGCCGCTCTGAGTTTGCTTATTTATTTACCCATTGATTTTTTTTGCTTTGTTACGTTAGCCCGTCCGAACCATTGTTGTGTCTCAGGAATCTCACATCCAGAGCTTGAAAATTCACTGGGTAATTTCTGCTGTAATAATTAACACCTCTCTGTCACAACTGTAGAGCACAGTAATATGGCCCGCCATTGAAAGGATGCTAACCATTTTATCACAAACGCATCCCACTTGGTACACAGGTATGTGGTGCATATGAAAAACTTGTGGTATAAATAGTGCATCAAGTTAAATATCTATATGGTCTCCGCTCATTGTATTACAACCGCACGAGTGACGATTAGAGCAATTAAATGTTTTACTGGAGCCTTACAGTGGTTAATTCGGCCTAAAGTTTAAATTATGGTATGAGAAACCAGGCCAATGTGACGATATGGAATCACTATTCAACCATTTGGCATGCAAATGAGTGCTCCATACACTAATACTGCACAACCTTCAAACCAGGCTTCAGTACATATTTCTTCGTCGTGATGTGTGAGCTGTGTATATATGGTTTATATCCCAGCTCAGAGTGATTTGATTTTCCATAGATCATGTCCCATGGGGCTGTTACCTAATTATTCACCATAAGTCTTTTTCCTACCAATTTTCCTTTTTCTGCCATGGCTGCTGAATGTGCGCTGTTTTTTTTTGGTCCATCCTTGAAGAGCTGCCCTTATGTGGAATTTAGGATTTTAATATCAGCTGTCTGCTAACCATTCTGCACCACTGTATACTGTGGGCCTTGTACGTAATCTGGAGATGTGAGAATGAATTACAGTCCTTGTTAATCCAAAAGAAATGAGCCCCCAATTTGCGGCATTAGCCTTCAGGCTTGGAAAATGTCTCAGCTGCCTGAACTGTTCAGAAATCTAAATCTGTTTGAGTCCTGCTTTGTGGGTTTCCCTTCTTCGTTTAATTCTAAGACATTTATGCAGCATGCTTGTCCAAATAGTATCCCGTGGGAGTTCATTGATTTTAATTGCATGCAAACTTGAAAGCATTAATAAGGATTAGGACCCACTCCTGTATTTTAAGCAACAGATTAGGCTCTATTTAAAATTAAATTCATGGACGTTTGATAATTTTCATAATTATGAACGCCAGGCCTATGAAATGCTAGCAAAAGAGCAAAGTAAAACTGGGAAATTAATAAAAAATATACATGCAAAATCTGTTTACGCTAAATCGCTTCTCAAAATCTTGTGAGTTCGTAAATCAGTTTTCTTTGAAGAGAGACATTAATTCCAAAATACGTGCAACTGTATTACTTTGTTTCCATTTAATAAGGTTTGATTCCAGGCCACAAATAACATCAGCGGCCAGTTTATTTAAATATTTCCTGCCTAAATCCATACTCCCCTTCCTCCTTCACCAACACACACTGACCAGCATGGTGAGGTATGGTCAAAACAGCATAGCATGAAAAGGCGTTCTTCCGGTGATTGACATGCCACAGTGGATTAACAAAGGGCTATGCATTAGTGTTATTGTAATTATTAATCGACTGTCACTGCAATTATTCGCTAATAGGCAGACCTCCACAAAGTGAAAGGGACATTCGTGACAATGCCTCTGTCTCTTTCACCATACTTGATGAGACGTTTAGTGATGGATTATGACCTGCACGATTTGCATAAGATCGATTTGTGGCATTCGAAGGTGAAAGGTCACGGTTGAATTAATATTTCCTATAACCTCTCCTTCCCTTACACCCGCAACGCCTTGTGAACTTTGTGACCCGTATGCGTAGAATTTCATAGGTGAGCTTGCCGTGACGATTTGGCCACGGATTGCATTTTGCAGTGAAAGGTCACAGTCCAACTTCGCAAGATTCCCAACAACTCTCAACAGGAAATGAATTATTGCAGTGTTTTATATTTACCGTATAAATTATCCTTGTCATATTTGCACCACGGTGCGGTGGCGCAGTGAGTAAGCGCTGTCGCCTCATAGCAAGGCCACGGGTTCGGTTCCAAGCTCGGGTGCCTTTCTGTGTGGAGTTGATGTGTTCTATCTCTCCCCGTGTCCGCGTGGGTTTTTACTGGGTGATCTGTTTTCCTCCAACCGTCCATAGACACGCTGCTGCCTAGGTTAATTGGCCTGCTGAGTAAATGACTCTAACTGCTGTGCGATGTACTGGTGTGACATCCTAGAAATAGCTCCCGCCTTGCGCCCTCTGTCTGCCGGGATAGACTCTGGTGCCCTGCGACCCTGTACAGTATTAAGTGGGTAGTGATAATGATGATGACATTTGCACCATAATCGATGTTCACGCTGTATGAATATTTTTCTTCGAGCTGTTACAGCACAGCGTGCGGCATAAATCGCTTTACCGAAAATAATGAAATCACGTTTTGAGTAATAACAACTATTAAGTATTTAAAACATTGGGAAAAATGTCTCATCTCATCTCATTATCTGAAACCGCTTAATCCTATATAGGGTCACGGTGAAGCCGGAGCCTATCCCGGAAACAAAAATGTACTCCATCATATTCAATACACATATATTTTGGACCACTAAATAGTACACAGCGTGGCGGCAGCAACGTTCTTTATTATTATTCGAGGTCTCGAACTTGACGTTGCAAATAACTATTCTCGGTAAAGCAACTTATGCCGCACGCTGTATATATTGAAGAGCAATAATTTGAATTCCTGGACACATGTTTGAAGCTAGGGGTAATATTGTATGTGTATCACGCGTGAGTGTGATTTCACGATAGTACTCGTTCATATTTTAAAAGCGCCTTTCGCCCATAGGTCGCAAAGCACATTTAGTGGTAGCGCAGTGGGTTTTGGACTCCACAGTTGACCTTGTGACCTGGGTTTATTTCGCGGCCAAATCGACGATCGAACACAGTGTGCACGAACCAGCATGATGAAGTATGGTTAAACAAGCCTCATTGCCAGAAAGCCACGAGGAGGCCTTCATCCACCATTGCTTTGACAACGGGTTGAAATGTATTGTTATTAGCACATACTCAGTGAGGTCTAAAATCATAACAAAAATTGCCAAATTTCAACATCTTTAACTTTTAGTATTCACAGAGGGCCCTTTGTAAGACCAGCTGTGCTGCGTAAATGCTATAATACCAGCGTGCTAAAATAAACAGAAATCCTATCCTCAAGCTGAGTGCAAATACAACATCCAAACACCAATGTTCATACAGTACCTTGAGCAATATTACATTCTTTGAACGCGATATTATAGGCGTGCATTACCATATAAGGTTGCTGCTATAGGCGCCTCTGAATATCAAAGCGCATCAAAGATTGTGTGCATTCTTTATGATTGAGTATAAACAACAAGAGAGATGTAACCATCTCTAGCCACAGACGCAAAAAACAAAACATTACTATTGACTCCATCACCAGTGACACGAGTTGCAATAGAAATTACGCATGCTAAACGTACTGTGTTATAATGATACTTTGCAGCCTTCCATGTATGTCAACCGCATCATCATCCCATGATGAAGCAACTTGTGGATCTAAGCCTCCACAATCCACCGCCATCTCACGATCTTGAGCAGGGATCATCCACCAAGCGGCCGCATGGGCCGATTCAATCGGCCTACTAGTGGACGTCCTGTGCTATGAGTTCTATCGTTGTTATGGCAATGATGTAGGTTTTCACGGCTCGATGCATGATGATTGCTTCGAGAAGCTGCTCTCTCGGGACAGCCGCGTCGATCGCTCCCCCTCTCTCCATCCCCCCCCCCCAGCGGCGTGTCCTGCCGAAGCCCCACTTTTTCCTTTCTGAGCGGCTTGAAGTCCCTGCTTCATAGTCATTAAACCGTTGTGTTAGTCCGGTAATAATAATAATAATTGCATTTATAGAGCGCTTTTCACCCAAGGGTAACAAAGCGCTGCACCGAGCTGTGGAGAGAACGTACAATGTGGAAAAGCCTTTATCCAGCAGTGGATCTATCATGGCTGATGATGATAAGTGGAGAAATCACTAATGACTGAATATACATTCGTGATGAGTTTACAAATGAAGAAATACTGTTTAATATATAGGGCTTCTTTTACTTGAATTAAACATATATTTTTCTATTGGGGGCATTCTCGCATTAAACGTATTGACATTTTCACCACATTAAAATATATGCTACATAAAAGAAGGCAACATTTATTACTAGATTTATTGTGACTTGTTAATAGGGAATTTATAGACATGAAAGAGTTTTAAAAAATACGTATTCATATTAAGTACCCTTTGATTTGTGTGTTACCAACATTTTACATTAAATTCAAGATTTCTTTGTTTCTTCAATACAACAGTTTGGTCTTTCAAACCTGAGAGAAAAGAAAACAGCCGAATAATTTTCCCTTCATCTGTTCATTTCATCTCTTAGAGACGTAAAATCTCACCCGAACCCCATTTGAACTTTAAACAAAAATGGAAACAAACACAAGTGCACTTCAAATCAGTTTCACAACAATTCCATGAGATTAGATCATTTATCTCTAAATAGTTTGTGGAATTTCAGATTTTTAAGCAAACAAATGCCTACCCTGCCTCTCTCCCACATCCGCCTGTCTCTGCCGATTTCCCAAGAGGTTTGTCCAACCTTTTGACATTTAGGTGAGGGTCAGCATTGTCCTGATGGACTCTCCTTTGCCCAAGGCCATCCATTCATGGCTAATGAAATTGAAAATTCCACTTCCATTAGACCAGTGGCAAAAGTACGCCTATATGAGTCGAGAAGGAGAGGCTATCTGAGTACGTTATGAAGATTTTGGCATGCAAAAAGATGTTGAAAGAAAAGCGGAATGTACAGAATCGGCAGAAGGCTAGACAAGGCGATGTGCTTGTGAAGTGTTGGGTTGCCATGTTGCAAAAGGCACAAGGAATGTGGCTCTTTTATCTTTTGACTCTCACTGTCTCATCCGTCTTTTCCGTCGTCTCTGGAAATTATTTAGCCCAAGGTGTACATTCTTGAGTGGCAGCCATGCACGCGCTCGTTGCAATTTGTCCAAGAGGAATCCAGTGGCTGTCAGTTGTAGTGTGTGTGCATGTCCAGTCTTTTAAATGTACGAACACCAATGTAGCGGTCATTCACAAACATTGGAGATCCTCGGTGTTCATTGACAAGCGTACTTCAATCCTGGCAACCTGCACAGCGTAAAGCTGAGTTAAACTCCCAGCAGTAGTTATCATTATTGCTGAGTGGTATCTGAGCTGACCCTAGGTTCCTCTCTTCATCAGTACGCATTGACCACCGTGCTAAAGTATGATCAACAACTTTTGCAATCTGAACCCACTTTTAGACACAGTGTGGGTTTCCCACACAATGTCCAATCAGCTGTGGTCAACTTGATGCGAAGGGTGGCTCTCCCACAGTGTCCAAAAGTGGATTGGCAGGACTATTTGATTTTATCAGTATTATTATTATTAGTTAAATAACCATAAAGATAGATGGATAGATAAACCTTATTGTCATCCCATCCATATACAACTACAGTATATGGAGGAACTATATTACGTTTCTCGTGGTTCCTGGTGCAAAAACAGAACCAGGCTGAATACACATTTCAACAGGGCAGAGCAAAACACGCGGAGGATATAAACTACATTTAGTCGAGTGAAGTGGCCGGTGCTGGAATGTATAAATGTGCTTTTGGGGTGGAGCGTCTGTGTCCTGCTTGCTATGATGAAGAGGAGCCTTGATGGTTTGGGGGAAGAATCTGTTGCAGAGTCTGGTAGATCTGACTCGAATGCTGCCGTACCTTTTGCCAGACGGCAGGCGGGTAAAGAGTTCATAAGGAGCGGTTTGGTGGTAGGTGCAGGGCCAAAGTACGATTATCTGTGCCCACGGCTTTAATGTGGAGAAATTGCAGGGAACGGCAGGAGTATTAATTTTGACAACGAATTGGTAACGACAATATTAGTAAACAGCGTTTTGTTTTTATATTTGAGTCAACAATTTCTTCAGGTGCATTTTAATCATCAAGCATGACAACGACTATTAACAATAGACCAAAGCATGACTATGACGAGACAAAACTAACGAGTCTGAACGAAGACACGTTTTAAATTCGTTTAGTCACCGTATGCGAGATAGCAACGCACTGCTTGTCGCAGATGGATCATCAAAACACTAAGTTTACTAATTCTCAGGCATAATAATATTAGTATTTGACTTTGAATTGGGGGGGCGGCACGATGGCCCAGTGGTTAGCGCTGTCGCCTCACAGCAAGAAGGTTCCGGGTTCGAATCTCTCGGCTCGGGTGCCTTTCTGTGTGGAGTTTGCATGCTCTCCCCGTGTCCGCGTGGGTTTTCGCCAGGCACTCCGGTTTCCTCCCACAGTCCAAAAGCATGCTGCTGCATATGTTAATTGGCTCGCAGGCTAAATTGCCCCGCAGTGCCCGGCGATGGACTGGCGTCCCATCGTGGGTGTATCCCTGCATTGCGCCCTGTGTCTGCCGGGATAGGCTCCGGCTTCACCGTGACCCTGTATAGGACTAAGCGGTTTCAGACAATGAGATGAGATGAGACTCTACGCAATCGATATTATAAGACTTTGCTAAATTCCGCAGGTGGCGGTGGACTGGGCTCAGAGTGTGCCTACAATAGAAACGTCTGACTCAATTAACACTGGATGGCAGTCTCGCGAGCTCCTAACCTACTGTTTCATGGCCTCCGGGTGATGGAAAGATCATAGAGAATGACAGAATGCATAGGTGCCGGGTGAAATCAATAGCGTGCCACAAGGCATCAGCCCAGAGCTTTAGAATTCAATAGCCATAAAGCTGAGGTGTGGAAAAAACAAATCCGAGATAAGCCCAAAATTTTATGGAGGGCATTGCTTGCAAACATTACTCCTGGCCGTATGAAGCCGGTGGTATGATTTTGGCAAACAAACTAAAAAGAAAAATCATTACTTATTAACACTGCGGTGTAATATTGAGTTTGCAAAGCTTATTAATTATTTGTTGAAAGGATTAGAGTTTCCCAACGTGTAGGCACCATTGTTTCCTTATATTCCCTTTCGCTGAACATTCAAAAAGTCTGTGTGTTACCGAGGCTGTACGCCTGTAAGTTAATGTTTCTTAAAGTGAACATCTTGAAGAATTACTCGAGATGCCAATCTGGATGCTTGATAGTTTTTATATTTATGCTATTTGCTATTCTTTATCAATATCACGACTTTGTAAACTAAACAAATACACCGGAAATGGATTTTAGGTGTTCTATAATTGTAAATATATGTCAGTAAACGCTTAAACATTTCCCTTTTCTTAATGTTACTGTGTTCGTAATCTTCAAATTCAAAGTTTGTTTTAAAATGTGCATTTAAATATGATACAGTAAATCTAAAACAGTATACAGTGAAACTTCACACAAATTAAATAAGTCTCTAAATTTAATAAGACAGAATTATTACCATGTTACGTGGGAATACTTTTCTTAAAATGCATTTAAAATGTAAACGTAAATATATTAAACATAACAATTGCCCAACCACGTATTATCGTAATAATAATAGCATTTATGTAGCATTTTTCCCCCTAGGGTCACAAAGCGCCGCACAGACTTGCGGAGAATACAGTGTGTCAACAACAACGACATAAGAACGGAAAATCGGCAACAATAACGCTTTTTGGGTTTTTTTTTATTTACAAATCCGAGCTGTGGAGAAAACTGCATGTCAACAACAACATCAGGACAGTTCAACTAAAAGTCAAAGAGTAGCAATAAATTCTAGAACAAATTAAGCAGAAAAAAAATATTTTTCAACAAACAAAGAAGATATAAATGTTCCCGAGCAGTCGCATGTCAGCAGAAAGCCATCATCCCGGCATGACAATATTGACCCTCATCAACAGTCCTAGCCAGAAAGCTTGAAAGCTTTATCGAACCAGTGAGTTTTGAGACGATATTTGAAGATGCCAAGGGACTTAGCTGATCGAATCTCCAATGGAAGTGCATTCCAGAATCTGAGAGCAGCGCGCGAGAAGGCTCTGTCACCCATCGAATGGAGGTACGATCTGGGCACATGCAGTAAGACCGTATTGGAGGATCGAAGTTGTGTTGAGGGTGCCTGAAGTAGGTCACGGATGAATGTCTGAGCAGCGCCAGTGAGAGCCTTGTAGGTGAGAAGGAGGATCTTGAATTCAGTCCTGTATTTAACCGGTAACCGGTGGAGAAACATAAGTACTGGGAATATGTGATCGTAGATTGGTGTGCAAGTGAGGACTGAGACATCGGTACTGTGGATATGTGATTGTGGATGGGTATGTGGGTGAAGACTCTAGCAGCCGCATTCTGCACACGTTGGAGACGATTGATCAGGTAGGCAGGGGTGCCAGGGAGACGTGCATTACAGTAATCGATTCGTAAGATGAAGATGTGTATTAGCTTCTCAGCATCAGCGGGCGACAGGATGTTGTGTAGTCTGGCTATATTTCTGAGATTGAAAATAGATTACTTTCATCACCTTGTTGATGTGTGTCTCGTAGGTGAGTGAGGAATCAAGAGTCACACCTAGACCCCGGACTGCCTTAGCAACTTTAATGGTCTGCTCGTCAAGCATGAAAAGGATAGGTTCAACCTTGGATAATTGGTGCGGGGTTCTGACAAGTAAAACGTCTGTTTTGTCACCATTTAGTTTTAGGAAATTTGAATTGAGCCAGGCCTTCACAGTTGACAGTAAGGGCAACGTACAAAGACCAGACGCATTGATGGATGGCTTTGCTTGGATATAGATTTGGATGTCATCAGCATAGCAATGGCAGCTGAGATTGAGGCTGCGTGGGATATGGCCAAGTGATTATATGTAGATGCTGAAGAGGAGTGGGTTGAGAACTGAACCCTGAGGAACTCCAGACAAAACAGGATGAATCTCTGAGTTACATCCTCCGAGCCTGGTGAACTACTTCCGGTCAGAGAGGTCGGAGCTGAGCCAATGCAGGGCACAGTCAGACACCCCCATACCATCAAGTCCCTCAAGTAACATCGGGCGGTCAACGGTATCAAAGGCAACGCTCAGGTCCAGGAGGCGAAGAATACTTGGCAAGTCTTCATCAGCAGCGATGAGTAGGTCATCAACTACTTTTACCGGAGCAGTTTCAGTACCATGGCCGAATCTGAACCCAGATTGGAAGGGATCGAGGAGGTTAATGTTGATAACGTGTTTCTGGAGTTGTGCGGCTACGGCACGGTCAAGGACCTTCGAGAGGAATGGTAGATTTGAGATGGGGGAATAATAATCAGAGATGTTACAATCGAGGCCAGGTTTTTAGAGCAGTTGGGAAACTGCGGCACATTTGAATAGTGGGGAAACGACGATACCATAGCGAAGTGAGTTATTAAGAGATTAGTGACGAATGTGGCAAGGGATTTTAAATTTGCCCGGATGATTTTAGATGGGAAGGGATCCAGGGAACAGTTTGCTGGCCGAGGTCTGGTAACTAAAGAAGAGACCTCGGATTCTATTAATTCGGAAACTTTCAGGAGTTTTTGAGGTCAAGTAAGATGGAGGAATATTTATTGAGGTTTTGTTTTGTGGTTGAGTCTAAGTAGAGATACTGATCTACCTGATCTTTATTAATGAAGGGAGGTGAGGGCAAGTGACTGGTTGGACAAAGGAGCTGATTAACGGTTGAAAAGACTCTTGGATTTGTCGCAGGCATTAGCCAGAATGCTAGAAAAATGGCTGATACGGGCACAGTCAAATGCCCCCTGGTTGTAGAGGAGCTGTTCCTTAAAGATATGAATAAGAATGGTGAGGCCAGATTTTCTCCAAGTCAGTCCATTGGACCCTCGCTGCATTCGCCTTGAGATACCGGAGTTCAGTAGTGTACCTGGGGGATGGTTTTCCACCTGAGACATAGCGTGATTTTAATGGGGCCAAATCATCCCCGTATGCTTGACAGCAACGTGGTTGCAAGTTTCTGCTGTCGCATCAGAGGCAGAGTGTAAAGAACTGCTGATTGCTGCGGTGAATGACTGGAGTGAAGGCGTTACGGTTTCGAAATCGGATTTGGCAATAAATGAAGATCAAACCACACAGCGGAGTGATCAGACAGACCTGGATCAGAGACAGACAGGTTCGTTACCGACATGCCCCTTGAGCAAACCAAGTCGAGAGTATGGCCGCATCTGTGAGTGGCAGATGTCACGTGTTGACTGAAGCCAAGTGAGGTCACAGTGGCCATATCTCATCTCATTATCTGAAACCGCTTAATCCTATATAGGGTCACGGTGAAGCCGGAGCCTATCCCAAACAACACATGAAATAGTTGCCAAAACTCTTGTAGAATTTAAAGGTTTAATTGCACACGTTAGTACGTCTCATAAAAGAAGACCATTGACAGTATGTTACCATTCTGCTTTAATGTATCTCGGCATAAACTGATTGAACATTTCCATTAAGTGTAATTCCCACATGAAGTGGCAATGCACATCAACAAGCTGTCTCATAAGCCTACGAATTATATTGTACATATGGTTCACACTTATACATAATTACAGGAAACAGCTAATGCCAAAAATGTGAATCAAAATTACAATAAGGTAATGCTAATTAACATACAGCCCTTCCTCAATCCCCATTGGATGAAGGTCTCCCTACACCTTTGGTCTTGAGAATTACTGCTGACATGCCGTTCTCTCAACAGCTTAAATGTGTAACAAAAAAAAAACAAAAACACACGCAAAAAGTTTATTGTTTTTTTTATTTTGCCGTTCATATGTGGTTGTTGTTTCCAACATGCCATCCTCTTGACAGCTCTGTGCAGCCCTTTGTGACCCCCGGGTGGAAAGCGCTCAAGAAGCGCAATTATTATTATTATTACTTGACCGTAACTTATCTGCTTTGACAGTGTGAGTTGGTCACAATATTTTACATGTGGTAAAAAAAAACAAATCCATGTTTTAATACTGGGCGGCACGGTGGCGCAGTGAGTAGCGCTACTGCCTCACAACAAGCAGGTTCCTGGCTCAGATCGCGTTCTGTTTGGAGTTTCAGTGTGCTCTCTCCCCGTGTCCACGTGGGTTTTCTCCAGGTACTCCGGTTTCATCCCACCGTCCAAAGACACGCTGCTGCCGCGGGTTAATTGGCCTACCGAGTAAATTGCCCCCATTGCCATGCGATATGCCGGCGTGACATTCTGTGTGTAACCCCGCCTTGTGCCCTCTGCTGCCAGGATAGGCTCTGGTCCCCCGCGACCCTGTACAGAATTCAGCAGGTATTGATGATAATGATGTTTTAATACTGCCCAGCAGCAGTCATGATTCTCGTTCAAATCAGGGTAAAATATTTTCGTATTATTTTGCGGATTGCATAATTTGTGCATAGCAAACAGTCATCATAAGAAATAAGTGAATGTTGTTATTCATAGAATTACAAGAAGCAGAATAATAATAATGAATAATAATTGCATTTAAATAGAGCTTTCACCAGAGGATCACAAAGCGCTGCAATAATGTTATAGCTATCAGATCATTACCATAAATGCTGAATAAACAAATCATGTATTAGAAGTCTCAGCGGTGTATAAATGTCTGCTGTTTTGTTGCTGACATCCATATTCAAAAATATTGTTGGTGTCTATTCTTTAACGTAATTTACACTTTTTCATGCATTAGGGACACTTTCATAACACAGCAATTACTGTGCCCAGTCATGTGTAATGTTATACAAAGTAAACATAGCAAAATAGAAGAAAAAACAACTATCGTAAAAACATAAACTAATCTCAGTCATACCCCTGCGCAACTAGCAACTGCACCAAACAACATGACTGGAAGATATAAAAATACAATTTAATTGTACATATATCAATGCTTTTTATGAAAGTATAAATAATAATACTTGCACTTCCAGAGAGAACGGCATGTCAGCAACAACAACGACACAAGAACAGAAAATCAGCAACAATAACGCCTATATTTTGGAAGGGGGGGGTTAAGTGACATTTCTCGCTAACTCCACGACTGGTGAATTTGATTCGACAATCAGGAACTCAATAGAGGCCCCTCTAAAGGACATTTGGCCCAATCTTCCACGGTGGCCAGATATCGTGTGAGAGTTGAGAGTAGCCACACTTTTTGAATCCACTGGAAAAGTTTTTTTCATCTTGCGATTCCGTTGGGAAAAAAAAGTTCGTCTTTTGACTGGAGCTTTCATTATAGCAAATCATAATCCATTTATATTTGAACCAGCAAGGTAACCTAGGGCTTGAAGTTCAGCGACCCAGTCGCTCTCATTTCATCTCATTGTCAGAAACCGCTCGGTCCTGTACAGGGTGGCGGTGAGCCGGAGCCTACCCCGGCAAACACAGGACGCAAGGCAGGGATATGCCCACTATGGGACGCCAGCCCATCACCGGGCATTGAGAGTAATTTAGTCTGCAAGCCAATTAACCTATGCAGCAGCATGTTTTTTTGGACTGTGGGAGGAAACCGGAGTGCCTGGTGAAAACCCACGCCGACACAGGGAGAACATAGAAACTCCACACAGAAGCACCCGAGCCGAGATTCGAACCCGAGACCTCCTTGTTGTGAGGCGACAGCGCTACCCACTAGGCCACCGTGCCGCGACCCAGTACTGTACTTTGAGAGCCACTGCAATCCACACAACCGACTTCGAATACCCATTAATCCTGCTGGGCGGATATGGGAATGGGGGTTTAAGAAACGTGAGCTATTGTTTTAGCTGCCTGGCTTGGAGATCAAATCATACAGGCGACCCTCGAAGCCTGTTGTACTAACAATTACAGCGCAGCAACATCCTATCACTGGAGAATAACAAATATTATTTCACCCGGCTGAGAGGCCGCCCTCTCTTTCGCGAAAGTGACTTATGACAACGAGTAGTGACAGGCGAGTGCATTTCACACCTAAAAGTAGGAAGATCACGAAGTAAATACAACTTCAGTTAGTCGCCATCCATGCACAACATCCAAATCAGTTACACCCCATCACTTGTGTGTTCAAGCATTCACAACCAAAATTATGTTTTAGAATTATGAATCCTTCAATATTAACATCAACAACAAAGCGGTTAAAATAATGTGTGAAATGTAAACCATAATAGTCATGTTTGTAGCATCGCCTGGCAGTGCCACTATTTCTATAGACTATATAACTTCAAATTTCTTGCATTCTTAACAAAATCATATTTTCATACCGTTAATTACTAACAACTGGGTATACTATATATTTTTCGTTTTTCACATATACTGATGTAGGTGTTCATGGCTCAATGCATGATGATTGCTTTCCCAAGCTGTCCTTTCAAGATAGCCGTGTCGAGCGCTCCCCCTCTGGTTAGGGACTATTCGCCACCCACGTTGGAGGCATCTACATGCGTACTGAGCCTGTCAAAATAATTATAATAGTATATAAACACTTGTGATGAGTGCAAATGATGTTAGAAAAAGCTTTACAATAATTAAAACTTGACGTTTCTGGAAAGACAACTTACTGGCAGGTTTATATCCTAGGATATCACTCTTTCACAACCAGTCGTGAAAGTGGCTTAATCATTCTGCACCCAGAAAATTAGTAAAGTGCCAAAAATGTTTTTATCTGCATTTAGCAAACCGCTGGAAACTAAGTCTCATCTCATTGTCTGAAACCGCTTAGTCCTATACAGGGTCACGGTGAGCCGGAGCCTATCCCGGTAGACACGGCGCAAGGCAAGGATATACCGACGATGGGACGCCAGTCCATCGCCGGGCACTGCGGGGCAATTTAACCTGCGAGTCAATTAACCTATGCAGCAGCATGCTTTTGGACTGTGGGAGGAAACCGGAGTGCCCGGCGAAAACCCACGCGGACACGGGGAGAGAACATGCAAACTCCACGCAGAAAGGCACCCGAGCCGAGAGATTCGAACCCGGGACCTTCTTGCTGTGAGGCGACAGCGCTAACCACTGGGCCACCGTGCCGCCCGAAACTAAGTCTATGGATGAGAAAATGTGCCCGTTCTCAGCCAAGTCCTGTGAGCGAATGCTCTGTTAATCTTTCTGTCTTTAACGTGGGTCACTCATGGCAGACATACCGTGCATGACGGCAGCAACTGGGTATCAGACTTTAAACATTGTTCCACGTACTTTATACGCACTGTGTCCACGAAAATATGACCGGCCTACAGCGCAAACAAAAAAGCTAAGCAGGGTGTTGAACCTGATGGGCAACTGCAACAAGGGCCTGCTCGGTGTTGTCAGCCTCAGGATCTGAGGTGGCCAGGATATGACAATGTTGTCTGATCTTCTCTTTTCAATGATGGGTTTTCTCCGGGTACTCTGATTTTGTTTTGGCAAAAAAGTGGGCCGTGTGCTTTTGTCCAATCATGGCCAGCTGGTTCGAAAAAAAAAATCAATAAGCATTAAGTCATACTCATTAATGGAATGGCCAAACATTCCTAAGCAGTACTTTCCTGCATAAGAGATTTGAGACAGAATTCGGCGGCGTGGTGGCGCACTGAGTCGCGCTGATGTCTCACAGCAAGATGTCCCAGGTTCAGTTCCCGGCTCGAGTGCCTTTCAGTGTGGAGCTTGTGTGTTCTCTCCCCGTGTCCGCGTGGATTTTCGCTGGGTACGCCGGTTTTCTCCCATCGCCCAAAGACACGATGTTGCCTAGGTTAATTAGCCTGCTGAATACATTTCCCCTAAAAGTGCCCTGGGATGTATTGGGTTTAATCCCACATTGTGCCCTGTGTTTGCTGGGATAGGCTCTGACCCCCCATGACCTTGTACAGGATTAAGCAGGTACTGAACTGAACCGTCAGTAATCGATTACAGGGCATATAATTTAAGTTAAAATAAAAATTGCTGACGGCACGGTTGCCCAGTGGGTAGTGCTGTCGCCTCACAACAATAAGGTCCCGGGTTCGAATCTCGGCTCGGGTGCTTTTCTGTGTGGAGTTTGCATGTTCTCCCCGTGTCCACGTGGGTTTTCGAGGGGCACTTCGGTTTCCTCCCACAATCCAAAAAACATGCTGCTGCATAGGTTAATTGGCTTGCAGACTAAATTGCCTTCAGTGCCCGGTGATGGACTATCATCCCATCGTAGGCATGTCCCTGCCTTGCGCCCTGTGTTGGCCGGAAGAGGCTCAGGCTCACCACTACCCTGTACAAGATTAAGCGGTTACTAACAATATGATGATATGAGATAAAAAAAAAATTGCGTGGCTTAAAACATGACCTCCTTGACTGTACGAGCTGGCAAAGAAAAATATGCAAGCGTATCAATGTTTGTCGTGGATCATGTGAAGTAGGAAGCATCTGACCCTGGGTCTAGCTTCCTTCCCAAGACTGGAACAGGCAATAAAACACAAACATATGTTCGAACCAGAGATAAACTATGTGTTCTTGCAATAAATTACCCCTCTCCCCAGAAATATTTCATCTAATAGGACCCCTGGCAATGTGGATGACATCTTTTTTTTATTCTTTGTACTATCTTTATTTATTTGCTGAACAATTATTTGTTTATTTTCATCTTAATTGATGTCGATTAAAGAGGGATTGGCTATTCGGACTCGTTAAAAACATAATTCAACACAGTGAACGCCTGATTACTATAGACGCAGTGTAGCTCTAGAGAATAATTAGCCACTCAAGCCTTTGTCATGTAAATTCAATATTTGAGGTTATTTCTGTCTCTTATATAATTATTACATTCATCATAATGACCTCATTAATCATAGCTGTGCGCATACTGACTAAACGGTTACTTGAACAAGTCCACATCATTGTCATGTCATGTCTTTGTTCAGTTCAGTAACAGTACCCGCTTAATCCTGTACAGGGTCGCGGGGGCCCGGAGTCTATCCCGGCAGACAGAGGGCGCAAGGCGAGGCTATACCCAAGATCTGACGCCAGAACATCACAAAACATTTTTTTGGGGAATGAATGTATCGCTAAGATTAAATAGCGTCATCCATACAGGTGGGCTCAAACAGGTAGAGACCAGTCCCACAGCAGTGCCAGATGGTATATCCCCGTCATTCTTAACAGGTGGGTCGCGACCCATCAGCAGGACGCGAGCACCACCTCGTGGTCCGTGTAGACAAGACCCAAGTGGGCCTTGAGGTGCAAAAGGTTGGGAACTGCCATCTCCAACACAGCATAGCAAGTGAGGCAGGAGTGATGCATGGATTTTATTAATAGCCATACGCATGTCTAAGCTCTGAACACAAATTGCTTTTATAATCATCATTGATTTGCTTACCCATACATGCTTGTATTGAATGGATTCACATCACAAATGCAGGAAGTAAAATGCTACCAATCACCAACATGTTTTGTATCCAATTGCCAGGAGAGGATGCCTCATTCTACTTCTAATATCAAATAGCTTATTGTCAGTCCCAAATAAATCTTTCTTTTTCTGCACTTCCCACCACTCGGTCTGTCCATACATGGCCTCGGGTGACATCTGTTCCTTCTGTTTTCCTTTGTGTCAAGAAATTGCTTGAGAAAAACTGCTCCAGCAATGCAGAGGTAATTGGAGAGACGATGGTTTGTTTCGACGTTTAAAGGATCTTGTGGGAGCAGTGCTACAGCAAGATATTGCCGTGGCTCTGAGTGCTTTGAGGGCAACGTTGGACACCGACAAGGACCGTATTTACTATAACACAACTGTGAGTTCTTTATGACGGTGACAACCCCGATACATTGGAGATCTTTCGTCAGCACGTTTGAACACCTACGACATTTGTAGTGGATACTTTTCTTGCAATTCATTTCAATTTGGGATTATACGGTGTGTGCCATAAATAATTGACATTTATATTTGCATACGTTTGAAATCGGTCCGTTATCTCTCGCCCACCCTGTACGTGTGTATTCATGTGTAAACGTATCTTAATCATTTTCACAATTAATTAAATGGTTATCACTGCTTGCATTTCAGTTGATTCCCATGATATATTTATGAGAGATGAAAAAAAGAAAATTCACAATCAACTCAGGTCCTGGGGATATCTATCTTCCACGTACAAAATGACATATTTTTGCAGCTGTATTAGCTTGTGAGAAACTGCACATGCATATTCAATACGTTTGAACATTTGCCACGTATGTAACATTACAACAATTAATTTAAACCTGAGTTTTTCAGCAGTTTTTTTCTAAATGCTTCCTGCACACAGTCTAAAAAAAATAATTAAATTAGTTAAGTTTCTCTTGCAGCTGAGCATCTATACGTGACTTTAGTTAGTTGTCTAGACAGCAGTGTTTTTCCCCATATTCAGTGTTTTGTAACACATTTTTTTCCAAATGGTCGTAGAGTGTTGTTATCCACCTTGTGTTTTATTCAAAACTTGCCTCTGTTGTTTGGTTTCAAAACAGCTTCATCGTTTAAAACTTCGTTGTGTGCTCAAAATAATGCACTGCTGCATTTTACTTACTTAACCACGTCGTTTATTGTCTCTGAACTCAGCTGTCTGCACACACACACACACTTGGATAACTTGGGGAAAAATAAAATGTACAGCATGCAAGACTCTAATCTATATTAACATTTAGAATATGAAAATCGGGCGGCGCGGTGGCCCAGTGGTTAGCGCTGTCGCCTCACAGCAAGAAGGTCCCGGGTTCGAATCTCTCGGCTCGGGTGCCTTTCTGTGTGGAGTTNNNGCCTTACGCCCTATGTTTCCGGGATAGGCTCCGGCTTCACCGTGATCCTATATAGGATTAAGCGGTTTCAGATAATGAGATGAGATGAGATGAGGTTTCAGACAATGAGAATATGAAAATCAATATTTCTTGGCAGGAAGGAACGAAAACACTGCTTTTCCACCCAACTGCTTGCCATGGTATGAGATATAATTATAAAGTAAAACAACGTTTTACAGTTCCAGAAATTTACACAATTAACTCACAGCACAGTTGAATTGGGCAAAGTGGCTGAGTAGGTCAAGCGTGTGAAATTGTTGTACGCCTGTTACGCAAAGGGGTTTTATCTCATTGACAGCATTATCTGTCTCGTTAGTGGTAAAAGTTAGACGCACGGCTTAGTGCACTTGCAAATGACCCATCTGTGGCTCCAACGCAGCGTGCGGTCTGCAATTGAGTTCTTCGTATTTTTTTGTTGTTGCGCGCGTGGCATTAGATGGGAGGCGACACAAAACGGCAGTGGGAACATAAACAGTAAATGGGTTTCCGCCAAATTAGATAAACAGCACTCTGATCTATGGGCCAGAGAAAGTCATTTCGTGGCAGCTTCTATAAAACACAGCGAAACAGGCCGGGGCTATCACAGAGAGACATGATCCATGCAGTGCACAACTCCAATCCATTTCCACACATGTCGACTCAGGCCACAGTCCATCAATCATTCCAGCCTTTCATAAAATTATTACCAAGTTCATTTTGCACCCAGTCCCCACACGTGTCAATAAGCCATGATTAAGTTTGGGGCAGCTCAGATTCAGGGCATGACCGTGGTGGATTCGCAAGGGGACAGGAAAACCTTACGCACCCCATGGCAGAGTGTTCGCTCCGTTTTCTCCCAGTGTGCCTTTAATTGGCAACACATAGTACAAAATTAAAGAGCAGTTTGATTCATTCTGCAACGTACTCCTTTCGCGCAGATAGTCCTTCAGCGATGTATTAATTGAAAGTATAATTACGCAGCGTTTGCGATGGACCTTCACGGTGAGATGAATTAAGTCTCAAAATTATCTGGCGTCCGCATAATCGTTTTCAATTGAAACTAATCACCCTGGTTTAAAAACTCTAAATACAATTCATTACATTTGAAGCAAATTAAACACAAATCATGAATTTACTATTATGAGCTAATAGAATGAATCTCCTTTACAATACATTTTCAGTTCAGGGTTCAAAAAGCTATATTCCAATATGGGTCATAATGTGATACTATTTATAGATCTCTTACCCAGCACATAATATAATATTCTTACCGTGCTGTAATTGACGTTTATTCTTATCGTTGTATAAGCTACTGAGTAAGTATATTTTTGGTTTGATCTATGAGCAAATTACTTTCGAAATACTTAGTTGTTAACAGGAAAATTATGTTGCTCAGCAGCGTTATTTTTATAGTAAGGCAGAGTACGGTGCGCTTTTGCTGTATGTTTGTTGCCAATAAGTTAGTTTCTGTATTGGTGTCGGTTTTCACGTCTCAATGTATTAGGGTTGCTTTTCAGAGCTACACTCAACGGGATAGCTCTGTGGAGAGAGGAGGAACGCTTAATTCAGCTGTAGGACAAAACGATCAAATAGCGATTTCATTTTTTTATTATAAGCCTCATTTTAGTTTCTGGGTGGCACGGTGGCTCGGTGGGTAGCGCTGTCGCCTCACAGCAAGAAGGTCCCGGATTCGAATCTCAGCTCGGGTGCCTTTCTGTGTGAAATTTGCATGTTCTCTCCCCGTGTCCGAATGGGTTTTCACCGGGCACTCCGGTTTCCTCTTACAGTCCTAAAACATGCTGCTGTATAGGTTAATTGGCTTGCAGACTAAATTGCCCTCAATGCCCGGTGATGGACTGCCGTCCCATAATGGGTATATCCTTGCCTTGCGCCCTGTATCTGCCGGGATAGGCTCCAGCTCACCGCGACCCTGTACAGGACTAAACGGTTTCTGACAATGAGATGAGATTCGAGATTTTAGTTTCTCTCAATGCGTCACGTAGGACAACGGTGAGCACACCGGGCTTGCAGTCCAGCGGTCAATCTCTCGGCGTGGCAGTGAAAGCAACAAAGATAATTACGATTTGTGACGAATGCATATTCGTTCAATGTCGAAGATATTCGCGAGAAGAGAGGACTCAGATGCGCGAGAGAGACGAGGAGGGTGAAATGCAGCCACGCAGTCAGCTGGCACCAGCATTGCCCAGTCATTGCGTTCCCGATATGGTGATGTTATCGGCTAAGCCATTGGTCTCTTTTGTTGTGGGAGGAGACCGGGAACCCGGCAGGGAACCTATGGAGAACAAGCAGATGACACACAAACTCCAGAGAGAAAATCACAAACGACGTGAATGAACCCGCCTCGGGCAGGACTTTTTCGTCTGTAAGGTGCAGATGTTACCAAGGTGCAACTCCATCCAAAAATAATGGAGACGTTTCTTAAATCCCTCCGCCTTTGTCCACTTAGCAGCATAACTGGATACCGTGCAGTAAGTCGTGTGTGGTTAGGTAGAGTGTGGGTACTTTCCACCTCTTGCAAGCCATCTGGTGAGTGTGGAAGAGTAAGTCAAATACCCTATAGACAGCTCTTTATAGCTCCCTCGAGTAAAGGTGCTTTAGATAGCTTAGGCGTGAGTGGAAAATTGCATGGCTGCACCTTTTAAAATGGTGGTTTACCCTGTGTTTTCAGTATGCAGGACAAACAGATGAAGGCAATGGCACACATTAGTATGTAACCCTCGGGTGAAAAGTGCTCCAAAAGTGCAAAATATTATTATTATTATTATCTGGCTTGCACCATTTCTCCTTTTAATCTCATCTAAAGGCCATAATATGCAAGTGAAAAATAACAACTTTGTCTTTATTGGGCAAAAACAGATTATCAAGTGTTACTGGTTTAAATGCATCGAAGTCCCCTTCTGCCAGAAGTAGGCACTGAATGACACCAAACATTTTTCTGCGGGCAGACAGCGTAAGAAAAATGACTCATCCACACCAGCCGCTGATAATCGTCAACAGCTGTAAATTACATATGCTTAGTCTTGGTGGAGCGGTGGCACAATGGTAATTGGACCTGTGCTACTCTCAACCACAAACCAACATCGGTGGAGAATGATATCTGAAACGCTCGCTCGCCCCACACCCAAGAGGTGAAATTAACTTGAATTTCTTCCTTGGGTATTTCCACCTGGGGTGGTGCAGTTAGTAGCAATTTGCCTCAGTTCGATTCCCAGCTTGGGTGACTTTCTGTGTGCCCGCGTGGGTTTTTTTGCCAGATACTCCGGTTCCCTCCCACTGTGCAAAGACACGCCGCGGCCCAGGTTAATTGGCCTGCTGAGTAAATTGCCCCCAGCGCCCTGCGATGTACTGGCGTTATATCCTGGGTATAGCCCCGCCTTGCGCCCTGTGTCTACCGGGATATGCGATGAAATGAGATGAGATCTCAAAATAATTCAAACACCTTTATGTCTTTAATATCAACCGTTTACAGCTACTCATAGCGCACTTCGTATGAATATGACCATCCATCCCTCCACCCAGCCAGCAAAACTTTTTCAAACCTATGGGTACTTTTTTGCCAGTATACAAATATAAAATTACAATAGGTTTTACCGTATCTGGCGATTATGCAGGTGTTAAGATCTTAACACCTGCATCTGGCGATTATGCAGGTGTTAAGATCTTAACACCTGCATAACACCTGCATAATCGCCAGATACGGTAAAACCTATTGTAATTTTATATTTTTCAAACCTTATGTAGAGCCCTATCTTTTTTCCTCTCCATATTTAATTTACCTTTTTTACTGTCTCTCTCAATCCATCTCGATTTCTCACTTTGTCTCTTGCTCTGTCCTTTGTCCTCTCTGCTACGTCTCCTCTCTCCACTGCATCTCCACCCACATACCTCCCCCTACCCATCTCCCTGCGTCTCGCATCTCTCGCTCTCTCACTCGTCATCCCCACCGTCCTTTCCCCGTGTCGATCTCTCTTTCCTCTCCCTAATCCTCTCTCCCACCGCCCGTTGCTGTTCTCTTTATATATATATATATTTGTTGTCATGCTCCCTCGCTCTCCTCTCCATTTCCGTTCACTCTCTCCCCGGACCAATCGCCGCCGAGCCTCTCCACCTTTACCTCCCTTCCCTCGACCACGCCCCCTGACCGCTCGCTCCTCCCCCTCTCTCTGGCCTCTGTTGAAGGATCGGTGAAGGGAAGGGTGACGTCGGCAAGACTCACGAACCAGGTGCAAAGCCTGTCGGATGCAGGTGACGTCATCATGCCAGCCATGAATCCGGACAGGAAGCCAGCCAGCAAAACCTTTTATGCAACATTGTTGGAAAACATAACGGGCTTTCCCCCAGAAAATTAGCTTTGAAACATAGAAATGGAAATATTATTATTATTATTAATCATATACCGACAGTTGTGTGTCGAATATCAGTTTTTGCATTGACTATTATGAAGGAAAAGACTGAAAATTGTTTATTTGAAAATGTGCGACGTGCGTGCGGCTTTAAAGTATATTCACAGTCGTACGCTCATTCATATGTAGTCCGCAGAGTGAATGTTAAGGTTGTCAATCAGCTGAATGGTGCACAGCGGTCACAGAGCACACGATGAAAAATAATGCTCGCAGACTGACCACAGCTTCGCTCGCATTCACAATTCACGGAATAAGTGCACGGACCTTTGCACGGGGACTGAGGAAGGGAAGTCCTGGTATAATGGTAAAAAAAACAAGTCCGATTTTTCATCAAGTGCATGTCACTGCAAGGTGTTGTACATCAGCATGGATCATTGGAGATGTCAGTTATCACTGAGCATGACAGTTCTGTGATAAAAGACCTGTACTGGCCATTCTCACCATGTCCGTGCAGTGTTCCAGCTTGTTTCTTGTGTTTTATTCATCGATAACCGCATCAATTATGCAATGCGTGGCAGCACGCAAAGCGATAAGTGTGTCGATAGCACTCTAAGATATATATTTTTTATACTTAATAAAAATAACGCTCACCCGGAGAAGAATTTGCGGTGGGGAGAATGGGGGACGTGCCAGAGATTTCGGGTTTGTGACGGGGGGAGGGGGAGTTAATGGGCGCATCTGACATCTCGTCACATTTTCCTCTGCCAAAGCGCGCCTCTGAGTAGCACGCAACGTGGATCGTACCACTGATCATCGGGATACGAAGCTCATTTACGGCCCTGATCTCATCTCATCTCATTGTCTGAAACCGCTTAGTCCTATACAGGGTCACGGTGAGCTGGAGCCTATCCCGGCAGACACAGGGCGCAAGGCAAGGATATACCGACGATGGGACGCCAGTCCACGGCCCTGATGCGAAGCACCTTATTCATGACGGAGAGATTCACAGGCGGGATGGGAATGAGTGAATCATAGTCGGCGACTGCGCCTTATATCGTCGGATATTTCGTTCCATTTAATTTAGCGCTATATTTCCATTAGGGAGCTCTGTGGTGTGTAGTTGGAGAGTGTGAACATCATTTACACAGTCTCTCTCTCTCACCTCTCTCTCACCTCTCTCTCTCTCTCTCACCTCTCTCTCTCACCTCTCTCTCTCTGCGATGAAGTAGGGGCCACTGCCCCAACAGTCGCCTGTAATATATTTGTTTGCTCTTCGGGCAGGGTTATTGACGAGTGTTTTGAGTTTGTGATATTAGTGCGCAAATGCATATGCCATAGATGCTCTCACGATAAAGTAAACAGATATCAATAGAGCAGAATCTTGATTTTGCTTTCTTTTTGCTAGCGTCGGTACAAAAATATCATTTCGCTATGCTGCTAAAAATGCAATTCTTTATATATATATATAAACGTTCCCCGTTTGCTTGCTTGCTTGATCGCGGTAAACGCTGCCAAATCGCTACCAAATCGCACGGGACCTTCACAGAACGACGGCACTCGGTCCCA
>JAZEWT010000074.1:0-11079 GCA_036362905.1 Mordacia mordax | reverse complement strand
TTGCCGTTCATATGTCGTTGTTGTTGCTGACGTGCCATTCTCTCCACAGCTCTGTGCAGCGCTGTGTAACCCTCGGGTGAAAAGTGCTCTGGAAGTGCAATCGTTATTTGCCAGGCGGAACTTGAACGGAGCATAGCAGTGTGCCAACCACCGCAGCAGCGCTCCTCGCCAGAGTCGTGGTGTCATTGGTGTCAGATGTAGTCGTTTTATTGCAATGATTCAAGATCGACATTTAACTACCGTGTGCAGACCATTGTGTCTATTTGTGCCATTTCATTTTTGTTACACATATCCTCCTTTCGCTCGACGTTGCTCGATCATGGTCATGTATTGGCTGATAACGTTTGCTTGCAGATCGCAAATTCTATTTGCCGTTCATATGACGTTGTTGTTGCTGACACGCCGTTCTCTCCACAGCTGTGTGCAGCGCTTTGTGACTCTCGGGTGAAGGCAAGTATTATCATTATTACTGCTGAGTGGTCAGTGGTGGCGGCACTTGCGTTACTGTTAAGACGAGTCCAAGCCACACAAACGTTTCGACTGCTGAGCAATAACCAACGGGTGACCTTTGGATTGCAAGTTCAGTGTGCAAACCAGTACACCATGGACATATACAATGGAGCAAGTGTTTGTATATATATATATATATACTCTATGTCCACACTGAGGATATCGGGCTTAAATCCTTTACCAGTATAAATTGTATCTGCACAAAACCAAGAATTGTATCTCTTATTTCAGCTTTACTTCTCACTTATTGAAAACCATTCTGAAACGTTAATGCTATTTCAGCTTTAATTTACACCTTTTAAAACTAGCATCATTAACCCTCTCAAGCACTCTATCAGCTGGTTCCTGCTGTGAGAGGAACGTGTGGAACAAGGCCAATCATATGGAGGGTACTACAGTAGTAATATTAATAATGTCAATGCAAGACAACCAAACAAAATGACAATGCACGTACTAGAATTAGTTCACGGCGATGGACTGGCGTCCCGTCGTCGGGTGTATTCCTGCCTTACGCCCTGTGTTTCCGGGATAGGCTCCGGCTCACCATGACCCTATATAGGATTAAGCGGTTTCAGATAATGAGATGAGATGAGAATTAGTTCAATTGCATATCCACTAACCATTAAAAACTCGATATCTATGCTGAGTGTCCTTGCTCTAGGTGGTACATATTGAATGGAATAATAATATTTCTCGACTCTATATTGATGATACGGAGAATTGAACGTCAGTGCGAGACAAGCGTACCCAGTTTCCTCCCCGCATTGAAATTCACAGCAGGTTGAGAGAAAGGATATAATTCAATGCAAGGGACCCCTGGCGCGCATGTCATTGCGTCGAAAATTGTATCAAATACGAAAAAAAAAAGAGTGTTCCCTCGCTACCTGGCGCACATTTTACATTGAACGTGTGGTGTCAAGATTCGCGCCGTGCCACGGCTGGTGCATCGCGGCGGCCGTGTCAGAGTGAGAGTGGTAGGGGTTAGGGTCGCCCGGGGTAACGAGGGGGTCAGGGGCGGGCAGCAAAGACACCGCTCGCTGAGGGGGCAGCATCACGTTGCCTAGAGATTTGGAGGGAACGGAGCGGGGCTTTGAAGGAGGTGACCGGGTGAGGAGGTGGCCTGACGTGACGTGACGAGCTGACGACTCAGGGCAATATAATGAGGAGATGGAAAGAGAGTCGGGGAGAGTCTGCATGGGAGCTTGGCGGAGATCCACGTCAGGATGTAGTGAGAGTCTGGATGGTAGCGCACAAAGAGCGGGGAGGGTAGGGCGAAGTACTGTTGCCCTGGCGTTGTGTTGCCTTTGTGTTATGTTATTGTCAGCGTTTCATAAAGCATCGAAAGGCAGAAGTTTCCTGGCTCCGCGCTGGAGTGGCTGGCGTGTGTGTTGTAGGCGCTGGTGGGGGCGAAGTCTCCAGCAGCCCAGCACGTGTTCTGCTGCGCCACGTCTGAACCTGGTTCGCTGGCCGGGAGGGACGAGCTCGAGTGTTGAAGAGGGCGTCCCGGCCAGGCTATCACAGACGTTATCAAGGGCCACCCTGAACCTTGACATAAAATGTCGTAATACCATGTAACAACGAGAGGAGGTGCACGCTGGTTCTCTCCTACTTGCGTAGGCAAACGTGAGCATTTGTGTCACAAATACCTTTTGATGAGAAAATCCTCTTTGCAGAAACTCGCCTCGAGATGCCATCACCGTTCAAGCTTCAAAGGCGTTTGCACGGTTTTGTAAGCCTAGCTCTTGGGAATGGTGTAACTGAATGTATGGCGAGCCACTGTGAGCAATGGCTTCAAGGCTATTTCATTGAGGCCTACACACACACAGGAATTCCCCATTCACCGCATCCCTCGATCCTGCTTGACTGAAACAATTGCCAATTACAGGACAAGGCATCGTTTAGTCGCCATACAGGGCCAACACGAGTCGAGGCTACGCATCTATTATGCATGAGGTAACCTCTTTACCCGCTGCTGAATACGCAAAGGTAAATTTATTAAATTAATTGCAAGTTTCTTAATGCTGATGCGGTGTGAGTTTTATACATTGTGTTTACTCAGCATCGAAACTAGGTTCGATTCCTGATCGAGAACGCTGTAAGTTTGGTCAGGTGTCCTCATCAATCGATCGTATTTGTCTACTCATCTCATCTCATCTCATTATCTGAAACCGCTTAATCCTATATAGGGTCACGGTGAGCCGAAGCCTATCCCGGAAACACAGGGCGTAAAGCAGGAATACACCCGACGACGGGACGCCAGTCCATCGCCGATTTGTCTACTCACCTCTCACTAATAAATTAATAATTCTTACAATTATGTATATCCTTGCCTTGGGCCCTGTGTCTGCCGGGATAGGCTCCGGCTTCACCGTGACCCTGTATAGGACTAAGCGGTTTCAGACAATGAGATGACAGATGAGATGAGACAATTATGTAATGAGAATTGCTCTCCGTAGTTGTTTTTTTTTATTCAGGGCAGCCACGTCTGGTGTCCCTCGTCTCTTCATCGCGATGCTTCACCTCCAGCGCTGACGGCATCATCGGGTGCTCTGAGCAGTCACGTATCAACAGGGGTTCTCCAACGTCTCATCTCATCTCATTGTCTGAAACCGCTTAGTCCTACACAGGGTCACGGTGAGCCGGAGCCTATCCCGGCAGACACAGGGCGCAAGGCAAGGATATACCGACGATGGGACGCCAGTCCATCGCCGGGCACTGTGGGGCAATTTGGCCTGCGAGCCAATCAACCTATGTAGCAGCATGCTTTTGGACTGTGGGAGGAAACCGGAGCGCCGCCCGTTCTCCAACGTGAGAGGCGACAATGTCGTGAAGGAGAGAGCAGGGTCACTCGACTCAGCAATCCCCAACGGACGGTCACGCGGACAATCCTTGTACATCGAGCCGTGAAAACCTACATCATTACAATGATTTAATATGTAAAGGTAAACACAACAATTTGTATTATTTTTAATATTGTTAACACGCCGGGATGGCTGTTCCACGCCTACCATTGGCATTGAGAATTTCTACACACGACGTGTATTTTAGTTATTTAAGACTCCTTGTGTGAGACCTTGGATAAATGAGATTGCACGAAGTCAAAGTGTCAAAATGTAAGGAGATATAGCAGTTGAGATTCATTTGTCTACTCCACAGAAAAGCAACACATCTCAGTCAGTTCTTGAGTCAGCAATGACGTAGAAAGGGCTTCATTCAACAAGAGATAGATCTGAGTTAATGATGATAATTCTAACACGGTATACAAATGTACGAATCTTCTTGAGTAATATTATTTACCATATTTTTTCTACTGGGCGGCGCGGTGGCCCAGTGGTTAGCGCTGACGCCTCACAGCAAGAAGGTCCCGGGTTCGAATCTCTCGGCTCGGGTGCCTTTCTGTGTGGAGTTTGCATGCTCTCCCCGTGTCCGCGTGGGTTTTCGCCGGGTACTCCGGTTTCCTCCCACAATCCAAAAGCATGCTCCTGGATAGGTTGATTGGCTCGCAGACTAAAATTGTCCCGCAATGCCCGGCGGTGGACTGGCGTCCCGTCGTCGGGTGCATTCCTGCCTTACGCCCTGTGTTTCCGGGATAGGCTCCGGCTCACCGTGACCCTATATAGGATTACGCGGTTTCAGATAATGAGGTGAGATGAGAGAGATTTTTTCTACAGCGAAATGTTAACAAATGGCGTTGTTGCTTAATAAGACTGCTGGCATTTGTGGCAGCGACTGAGTGGGCATGACTCACTGATGAATAGTTCATCTCATCTCATTGTTAGAAACCGCTTCGTCCTGAACAGGGTCGCGGTGAGCTGGAGCCTATCCCGGCAGACACAGGGTGCAAGCACTGTGGGTAATTTAGTCTGCAAGCCAATTAACATGTGCAGCAGCATGTTTTTTTGAACTGTGGGAGTAAACCGGAGTACCCGGCGAAAACCCACGCGGACACAGGGAGAGAACATGCAAACTTCACACAGAAAGGCACCCGTGCCGCAAACTAAAGTGGTTATAGAGGGGAAAAAAGAGAAAAATCAGCACCACTCCTCTTATCAAATCATATGTTATTAAACATTCAAGCAATAAGGAAGCCGTTTCTTTTCAGACTGACTGGGAATCCACTCGGGTTAGGAAAAGCAATGCATTCAGTGGTGATATTAACCTCAGAAAAAAATCACCAGCCTCTTAATTTATCTAAAGGTCCTGCATTTGAGCTGCAGTGCAGATAAGCAGCAAATTTAGCGAGGCTTTAATTGTGCCTGCAATTACCGAGTCTATTGTTTACAGGTGCTCGCTGTTTATATGACAAATTGACTGGGACAAGAAGCGATGACCTGTTGCTCTCTCATTCTGCCTCGCAGGCCATCCACTTATTCCTTTGTTCGTCCTTGTGTTTACAGCATTCATTATTGCTGTGCCCTAGAGTTCAATAGTTTTCAAAATCTGCGCCCTGTTTATAATCAAGGTAACAAATGTGTAATTCATCATCTCGGATTGGGGGAACGGAAGGAAGGACGGCTCTCTCCCGATATTTTATCATCTCAAAGCTAAAAATACACCCCGGCCTTTATGGAGCATTTGTCCATTGCGAAGCACGTTGTCATGAACCAGGGCTGGAGACTCCGTTCATCCCTGCTGATTATCTCGAGCTGCATTTGGGAAGAAGCACAGATTGTTTTTTTTCTCTCCCCCATCTCTGCAAGTAACCGCACATATTTTTTGGGCGTGAAAACGAATGTTCTAAGTCATTGTGACACGGCACCGTATACCTGAGGCCAACAACATTTGTCTGTGTTACCCCACAGAATTGTCTGCGTGTGTACAAACAGCGAGTCTAACACCCGAGTACAACCGTACGGATGATTCATACGGTGCTTTCTTTAATCACCGTAAAATGATTGCCATTTACAAATCAGCCGACATGCTGTGACATTTGTGCACGGTGTTCTTCTCATTAACATTCTAAAACCAAAAAAAAAGTTTTACTTCTTTCCCAATTAAAGTTCTCTATATTTTTGCCTTTGGAATTTAACACAAAACCGCAGTGTTTTTTGCCCACCAGTGTACGTGTATGTAACCATGCACTTTATACCGTATTTTGTTATTGCAATTTTCGATATCTGTAGTAAATACGGGTTAATCTTCAATTCAGTAGCAGAAAAAAGGCATCTTTTCATCAATCCACTGCTGGATGAGGACCAGATTTGCAATGCTGCTTTGCAAAGGAGGTTTTTTTGACTATACTTCGCCCCTATGGTCGGAGTTCGGTTGAAGAAGTATGAGGCGCCAGGACTGGTTTAGATGTCATTTGCTGCTGATGATCTTGGTTGTAGGCGGCACTGTGGCCCAGTGGGTGGCACGGTGGCCCAGTGGGTAGCGTTGTCACCTCACAGCAAGAAGGACCCGGGTTCGAATCTCGCTGGGGTGCCTTTCTGTGTGGAGTTTGCATGTTCTTCTCGTGTCCGCGTGGGTTTTCGCCGGGTATTCCGGTTTCCTGCCACAGTCCTCGCAGACTAAATTGCCCGCAGTGCCCGGGATGGACTAGTGTCCCATCGTGGGTATATCCCTGCCTTCCGCCCTGTGTCTGCCAGGATAGGCTCCGGCTCACCGCGACCCTGTACAGGACTAAGCGGTTTCTGACAATGAGATGGGATGTTGGTTGTGGTCTCACACTGCTCACATCACAATTGCTTCACCACTTCCTTCACATAAACCCACAATAACATATTTTAAATACTACTGATAATCATAACGCAAACAAACAACATGTGTAACACGTCATACAATTCACGCTGCACGGGAATTTCAGCTTAAACCAAAAGCACCTTTTCTTTGCAAGTCAAACACTTCGTTTTTAGAAATGCATTTTGGTCGTTATGCAATTCCCTGCAGCAACTGTTTATCCTAACACGATAAAACAACACGCAGCATCAAAATGAGATGGGAGAAAGCGAAGTTGATGATGCTGAAGATGGTGATGAGGCAGGAAATGCATTAACTGCTCATAAATTATGTATCCAGGTTTGTCTCAAGGCATTACACGATACAGTACACACACACACTGCACTAAAGGACCTCACCATCATTCACTGTGGGGGCTGTTTGGCCCTGTTTTCCCACAAGCAAGGTTCAGAGTGAGTGGCCAACCTTTTGTAATGAGCTTGTCTCTGCCTGCAACCATAGTAGACAGTCTAGGGGGATATTGATTGCCTCCTCCGACCCATCCTAGCGAAATCAATTAACAATTATATTGAGAGTAAAAAAAAGAAAGCAAGAAAAGCATTAGCCTTATTTCTTTTCTCTGGTTTATATTAGCGAGGGGGGGGGACACTTGAGATGACTCAATGAGAAGACTGTGCTGGTTACCCTGGAAAAATTGTAAGGTAATTTTTTTTTTCGGCAAAATTCACTCCAATTGGTTCAGTTTAAAATTGTTACAAACACTCTTACAAAAAATGGTTTTCCGTGTAGTAAAACGTCAATATATGAACAATTGTGTGAAAAAAAAATACATTACAAGGGATGCGGTGACTCACCCCAGCACAATTCACCAAATTATCATGATTCAGGATCGTGCATATTTTTATTTAGAAATGCGGTGCTGTAGACCCTATGGTCGTATCTATAGAATCAATGCTGGTATGAACGCATATGATTTGGAGGTAATTGATGAATGTGTGCACAAGCCCACGCATCGATTGCGATCGAGAGAATTCATCTTAATTTGACCACGATTACATCCCCGTTGCTAACCATAGAAAAATGTATTTTGTCGCCAAACAATGTAGCAGGATTCTTTGCAGGATCGTTAGCCAATGCATTGTTAATTATTTAATACATACTAGGAAAAGCGTGCCTGGAGAAAACCCAGAGATTTGTAACCAACGCGCCCATACAGGCGTATCTAACCCTCGCTATGGTCTCCACTGACCACTAGGTGGTGCAACCAGCCCACTGATGGGTCGCGACCACCGGTTGACAATGGCATATCTGACATTAAATTAGAAGTGTGTACAGCTGGGACACTGCAAAACATCTAAATAACGGTGTGTGCAGCATAGAATGAGTTTACTATTCTGCAGTGACACTGGGACAGAGCGATGTAACTTGGAAAACAACTGCAGGAGGTGGAGTACATCCAACTGGTGTTTTGTTATAATTGAATTCACATTAAGCCGATTATCAAGCTATAATTAACCAGTTGAACTTTGAACCCAATTTCAGGCAAGTCAGCGACTGTTGTAGTTATCCATTTGGTTATTTTTCAACAAATGCACTTGACAATGTGTAATTTGTATTAATTTATTTTTCATCCATGTAAACAATTAGACTGAGGGTAAATGTTAATGTGAAACTCACTGAGTTATAATAGTACAATATAGAAGAGTAAATAACGTCTCGCCAGTTTGAATACAGTGACGGATATAGGCCTCTCTCTGCCCACACCCTCTTGGTTTGTGGAGGTTTTAATTTTTACCACAATCCACCACTCTAGTGAGTGAGGGTTTGTGACGGGGATTGGTGAGGGGGTTGGTGAGGTGGATGGTGATGGGGGTGAGAAGGAGGTTGGTGAGGAGGTTGGTGAGGAGGTTGATGAGTGGGATAGTGGGTAGGGCTGGGGGATGGGGTTGCAGTCAGGGCGGATTGATTTTAAATCACTTTTACTTCAGTATCGGTATACCTACTTAATCCTATACAGGGTCACTGGGGGCTGGAGCCTATCCCGGAAGATACAGGGCACACGCTGGGCTGTACCTAGGGTGTGACGCCAGTACATCGCAGAGCACTTTGAGGCAATTTACTGAGCAGGACATTTAAATCGCTTGTTATTGTTTTTAACTGTGGCTCGTAGTGAAACGCATCTTACAAATAATACAGCGCCGTATGCAAACCACCGCACCATCACATTACATTAAAGTGTAACTATAAACACGTGTTTTAATCAGGGTTTTAAAACAGATGGTCTCTCATTTCATACGTGGGTGCGCTCCGGTGTAAACAGCCATACCCGTACAGCATGTATGAGCGTCGCCTCACCGTCTGCTGTACGGTATCTCATGTAATGTGTTGTCATTTACGCTGTTTACAGCGCGGATCATGTACACGCGTTACGCCGAATCGCACCACCTTTAACCATGATTACGCGTTTAAAGGGTGATCAGCAAGGTGTGCAGGAGACAAGAGCCTTAATCGCTGCTAGGAGTTTGTTCATGGAACATCATATGCCAGTTAAGGAGGCGGATCTAACTTATTCTCCGGTTGGTGCATCAGTGATTCCCATTTATTCAATGAAAAAAAATAAACGCAAAGCAAATGCAATTTATATCCTGCAAGAAAATTTCCATCGGGCATACGCCATGCCATATATTTACATATATACCGCGAATGAGAGACTAAATTAGCTCACGCGCAAAATGCATTGTTACGTTGCACGAGAATATATGGATATTGAATTGCGAGGTCTTCAGCCAGCAATGGATTGAGCGTGGCTGACGATGATGATGATGGTGGCGTAGTGGCAAGAGGACTTCACTGAACTCACAATACAATAATGAGGTCAAGTTTCAATCAAGGGTTGTGGTAGATCATCAGCTTTCTGGAGTTGTGCAAATGTTGGCCCATTTTGTAAAATCACAAGCAGTTACCTCTGGCAAAGCCTGACCCCAACACATTAAATGTAGAACGCCAAACAATCATTAAAGGGTTACTAAGAAAAGACAGCACCTCGACGTGTGAACATAACCTACATTTATAACCGTTAGAGTTGTATCGCAACCCCATTTCCAGCTAATCTCTACTGAAGCGCCAACCACTTTCGGACTCGTGCTGGCTTACTTTCACCTCTGAGCACCTCCCAACAAAAACGGTTGCAGCAGAGGTGCACTGTGACCGACTACTGCACGCTTGTGCGAATTTTAAGTCGTGAAACTACATTTCCAAATAGCTCGTTTCTCGCGGAAGTAGCATACCAAAGGTAAGAGCATCTGTTTATGCAACTGTATCGCAAAACGTTATTATTATTGCTTCACAGGCTAAAGTAGAGTGGAACACTTTTCAAAGAACTGACATTGAACATAGCAACAAGTTAGGCTGCACTCAGTCGTGTGTGAATTTGACAGCTATTTTTGAGAAGGCACAATGAGGCCATTGTGTGCAAACCAAAACATGTCAGCATTGACTCAAGGAGATTGTAAACATCCCGTATCTTGCAAAGTGTGAACACAAATATACATTTTTTTATGCTGGGTGCAACTGCAACTTTACATACAATGGTATATATAATTACTTCATGCTATTGCTCTCATTGCTAGAAAAGTTTCTCCATACCTTTATTTCGTTTGCTCATCAAAGTATGCCAGTCATGAATAAAGTGGCCATCTTATTGAATTCTTACAGTGAATCGCTCTCACTCCAAGTTCTCCGCAAACTTTTTGGCTGCGTTTGACACCAGAGACCATATTATCCTCTGTGCATGTCTGTACAATTACGTAGGCATCTTTGGGACATTTCTCTGCTGGTTATGCAATTACATTTCAAACTGCTCCTTGTGTGTTTCCATACAGAACTCCTAGTAACCATTTTTTTCTCATAAGATTCCATCCTCACGTCTCTGCAAGTTCTCAACAAAGCATTCTGTGCAGAAGAACCAAATGGAATTTTGATGTCCACTTCGATGGTAATTGCTCTCAAGAGCTGCTATTTTGGGATAGTCGTGTCAGGCGTTCCTCTTCTCTCCTTATTGACACTTCGTGACGTTTCACCTCCCACGATGGAGGCATCATCAGGCTTCTGAAAGCAATTCTCATACATCGCGCTATGACAACCTACATCAATCCGTGCCATTGCTATGCGGGTGGCACTTAGTAGCGCATTGTTCTTGATATCATGAACTCAGCCACACTCTCCAATATTCACATATTGCCTCGATGTGGTTTCATCTTGAATTGGTTTTAACTTCTTCCAGCTAAAGTACTGCACCATAATTCTTCTCGAGCTAATATAAGTCTCAGCAAATGTCCCACTCTGAGTGTACGCCTTTAATGTTACATTGGTCACAAGTGTGAGAAACTGGTCACTGATCATGAGCTTTCCTTCTCTATCCACTTGTCTCACCCCTTCAGCCATCACACCTCCAGCTACACATATCCACTACATTCGCTACTTTTTTACCCCAGCTGCCTCTCACACTCACGCCCATACCTTCACCCTATCCAGTATCGATTATCGCAGCTCTCTCCCCCGTGGACTCCCCGAAGCCATTATCTCCAAATCCCAGATGTATTGATGTAGGCTTTCACAACTCTACATATGAGAATTGGCCTCCATAGCTGCTCTTTTAGGATAGCCATGTCCAGTGTTGTTTCTTATTTGTGACCTTTTGCCTCCCACCTTGGAGGCATCATCGGGCTCCTGATCGTCAAAATCCTGCTGAAAAGCAATTCTCAAGCTTCAGATTATCCAAACTTCCAGTGCCACATCTCACCCATACTCATAAATGACACAACACCTCAATCCTCCAATCTCTGTCTCCTTACACAAATTATTATCGATTCAACGGAGTGGTTGCGAGCT
>JAZEWT010000073.1:3686-25000 GCA_036362905.1 Mordacia mordax | reverse complement strand
GTAAAACTCCCCGTCGAACTTGAAATAGGTTGTTGTCAGGCATACCTTTGCCAGCTCTGCTAACCTCCGCTCAAACTGTTTTTAAATCATCTTGATGGATTCTTTGATGGGTATTTTTGTAAATAAGGAGACCACATCAAAACTAACGAGCAGGTCAGTTCCGTTGAGTGTGATTTGTTTCAGCATTTCGATGAAGTGTCTTGAGTTCTTGATATATGAGGGTGCGCGCTCCACTGTGGGTTGCAGTTCTTGGGCTATGTATTTGGCGAGTTTGTAGCTTGGTGAACCTATTGCACTTACTATTGGCTGGTACGGGGTCCCCTCTTTATGAATCTTCGGTAGTCCGTATAGTCTGGGAATTCTGCTATTTTGTGCATTCAATTATTTTCTTGTCTCTTCACTTTGAATATTCTGCTTGATGATGGCCTTTGTTCGGATTTCGATTTTCTTGGTTGAGTCCCGTTTGAGTTTCTCATATATTGCGGTGTTGCTGACTTCCTGGTGCATCTTCAACTTGTAATCATCTGTGTTGATGATGACTTAGCGTTTCCTTTGTCTACTTGCAGAATGAGTTCTTTATTCTTGTTGAGTTTCTTAAACTCTCGCCGTTCTTCAGCCGTACAGTTAGATTTTGGTGGTTTAGATTTGCGTATGATTCTGCACACATCTTGGCGGATTTCTTCAGCATTTACTTCTGGGAGCTTGCTGTTAAAATTGCACATTCAACTCCTGTGACTATTTATTCTACGGGTATATTCCGTGGCGCTAGAACAAAGTTAAAGCCTTTCGCCAGAATGTATTGTGCTGCATGTGTGAGTGTTATTGAGCTTAAATTGAAACAACACCTTGAGGTGACAAACACTGTACTCTTTTCTGCCTATGGTTTGTTAGATGTTCATACTTTTTCTGCTGTCTCTGTGTGCATTCAGTATGTTGTCGTTCTGCTCTCGTGTGTGTTATATCATCTAGCTTGTTGAACAAGTCTCTGGTGAGTGTTACTGCTAGGCGTAGGTGTATGCTGTACAGTTTCGTACCTGTGTCTTCCAGTTGACGTCTTGTATCCGCGATGGATGCTCGTAGAAGGTCCACGCCTGCACGATGTAGAATGCGTTCAGTCCTCCTCAGCTGCAGTGTGTGTTGTAGTTTGTAGAATTTTGGGACAATGTTGCTGTTCCGGCAGCGTTGTAAGCAGGCGAGATTGCTGAGCATTCTCATCTTCTTGCTGCGATGTTTGCCGAGATTCTTCGACAATTCGAGTGTCTTCTCCCCGTAGAGGTTACCAATGTAATGCTGTAGGTTTTCACGGCTGGATGCATGATGATTGCTTCGAAAAGCTGCTCTCTCGGGACAGCCGCGTCGTTCGCTTCCTCTCCTCTCCTCGCGACGTTTCGCATCACACGTTAGAGGCATCCTCAGGCGCAGTATGCATGTGTGGTGCCTCTTGCTCCTATATATATGTGGGTACTATGTATGTGTCTACATCTGAATCACATTAACACAGCAGCACTGTGAGGAAGTATACATCAGACAAACAGGAAGAACATTAGCCAGAAGAAAAAGAGAACACGAGGCAGCAGTACATTTGTGGCACACGGATAAATTAGCAACAGCAGCACATAGTGTAGATAAACAACATAGAATCGATTTTGACAAGATACGAGTACTAGCAGCCATCTGCCATAAAGGTCCAAGATTAATTTGTGAAGCAATGGAGATTCACAAAGCAAAAAAGACAATGAACTGCAAACAAGAAATGAATACAAAGCTTAGCCAAACCTGGAGGCCAGTTATTAAAGTCAGTAATGCACAGATATAGAGCTGTGGGATGTGGACATCAGAGGGGGATCACAAGGTGTGTGGAAGGTTCTTTCATGAGATGCAAATTAGGGGACTAGCCACAGACAAAGCAGGAGGGGGTTATCGCAGTTCAGGGGTGTGAATAGGACAAAGAGATTTGTGTTAATGTGATTCAGATGTAGATTCCATACAAAAAAATGACTCGACGCATATATAGAACCCACATATATATATAGGAGCAACAGGCACTACACATACACACAGCACCTGAGGATGCCTCTAACGTGTGAGGCGAAACGTCGCGAGGAGAGGAGAGGAAGCGAACGACGCAGCTGTCCCGAGAGAGCAGCTTTTAGAAGCAATCATCATGCATCGAGCTGTGAAAACCTACACCATTATAAATGCTCATTTACATTTTATTTGCAGTGCCAAAACAATAACAGTGAGGCCTTGTTAGGTAAATATCATTATGTAGTATTATTCTTCAACAAAAAAGGTACTGGAATATTATCGTTATAAACATTAAATCATTCCGAGCACAGCATCAGACCTTTTTTCGGAAATGGCCCCGGAAACCTGAAGCTCATAAAGGGGGACATTGAGCGGGGCCTGTGTGTGACAGCCTTGTTCACGTTTGCCAGAGTTGGCTGCAGGTCTAACTGCGGCTGGAAGTCCACGGCCAGATCTCGGACAGCTGCAAATCCCAAATGCCAACAACAATGGTGCTTTTGTTGGAAGCGAGGGCGGAGGGGGGCATAGCAAATTTTGCATGAGTGCTGTTTGCATTTAGCTTAACACGGCGTACATTATTAAGCTTTTATTAGGGGTTTCAAAGTCAATGAAATAGTGTTTGTCTTTCACAAAAGCCCCAATGTGTGCGAGCAGGTATGGATGCTGACCGCTCTCAAAGAGCGATTTCTTACCGGGTTATAGCAGAATGTGGCACGAATCGGCGCAGTGGCGACGCTGAGTGCGGAACAAGCTTGAAAGAACTGAACTTTGGCTCATTCCTTGCCGAAACTAAAGCCAAAACCACATGAGTTACAAGACTATGTCTTCAGGCAATGTTGTACATCTCAAAGTCACGGAATGTTAGGTTTAAAAGAAAAAGCCTCCTATGCGCATTACATTCCAAATATTGCTGGAAACAATGTCGTAATACGTATCTCAATTCGTGTGTGATGCTAGAACACTGGACTGCATGCATCTCGCCTCATCCATCCTCTGATGGAGCCATCATCATACACTTGCGGTGCATTATTTGTGGAAATGTGGAGAGGATGGCGCAGCGGTGGTCACCCATTTTATTCTCAGTATGCATGGCAGAATATATAACAAAGGTCCATTACGAGTGCAGTAATCATTAAGTCATGACTTGAATGCTTTGTTCGCGCAGCAATTTGCCCAAAGGAAGCAGCTGACCTCCCAATGAGCTGGAGGCAATAAAATAGACGCGACGTTAAACGCGCGCAGATTGTCTTCCCCGCTAAACATTAACGCTGAAACGCATCCCGTATCAATTGACAAGACAAACACACAACGTCTACAATTCCTGACGAGAGGCACCGATTTCCATTTTCAAAAACGGGTGGAGGGAGCTGCGATGACCCCCGTGCCAGCAGGGTCGGTCTACGTGACCCAACTCAATCTGACATTCCTCTCCTCTTCAACGTTCTCCACAGAGCAAGGCGTAATCTACAAGTGGAGGAATGTGTCCTACCTCATTGGGTGCGAAGAGAGGAAGGTTCGCTTCACCTCCGCAGAGATGGTGGAGTGAGATTGGTGAATGCAGCACTGGGCCGTCTCCTTCGTAGGGCCGCGAATGTTCATGTTGACTTGTCGAGCTACCGTGAGGATTTTAAACCGAGGTGGTTGATCCAGGTGACTGCGTCACGAGTAGCGGTGAGAATCGCTGTAATGCCTTCTCATTCGTATTTGTGAATCACAGTTATGTCTTCATGGTTTGTTCCGGGCGACAATAGTCGCGCATCGGCAAGTTTTAAAACATTCACTTTGTTCATCGTAGGATAGCGACAGTACGGGGAGGCCTTTACCCATCAAAGGATAATGGCTCATGTGTAAACCTTACGTTAATATATAAAACATGGTATAAAACATGGTACCGCCACCAGGCAAGCGCCTGGTGGCCGGGTCTTTGCCCACGGGACCCGGCCGGGCTCAGCCCGAAATGGCGACGTGGGCCCGCCTTCCAGTAGGCTCACTACCCGCAGGAAGGTCCATGAGGGGCCGGTGCAATGTGGTTTGGGTAGCAGTCGTGGCGGGGGGCCTCGACGACCCAATCCCTGGACCAAAACTCTGGCAATAGGGACATGGAATGTCACCTCGCTGGGGGGGAAGGAGCCTGAGCTCGTGCGGGAGGTTGAGAGATACCGGCTAGATATAGTCGGGCTCACCTCCACGCATAGCTTGGGCTCCGGAACCGAGCTCCTTGAGAGGGGCTGGACCCTCCACTATTCTGGAGTTGCCCAAGGTGAGCGGCGGCGAGCTGGTGTGGGCTTGCTTATAGCTCCCCAGCTAAGCCGCCATGTGTTGGAGTTCACCCCGGTGAACGAGAGGGTCGTTTCCCTGCGCCTTCGGGTCGGGGATAGGTCTCTTGCTGTTGTTTGTGCCTACGGGCCGAACAGCAGTACAGAGTACCCGGCCTTCTTGGAGTCCCTGGGAGGGGTACTTGATAGTGCTCCGACTGGGGACTCCATTGTTCTACTGGGGGACTTCAACGCTCACGTGGGCAACAACAGTGATACCTGGAGGGGCGTGATCGGGAGGAACGGCCTCCCCGATCTGAACCCGAGCGGTGTTCTGTTATTGGACTTCTGTGTTAGTCACAGTTGTTCCAGGCATGTCCCACCGGGAGGAGGCCCCGGGGAAGACCCAGGACACGCTGGAGAGACTATGTCTCTCAGCTGGCCTGGGAACGCCTCGGGGTCCCGCTGGAAGAGCTGGAGGAAGTGTCTGGGGTGAAGGAAGTCTGGGCATCGCTGCTTAGACTGCTGCCCCCGCGACCCGGCACCGGATAAGCGGAAGAAGATGGATGGATGGATGGACAATAATAAAGATCAGGCGGACCAGTTGATTCAGTTTTTCTCAGAAGAAAAACAAAACCCACCGCATTTCTGCCCAGTCTCAACCACCAATAAATACATCAACAATTGTTCCTTCTCCTACCCTGATTTCAAAACTGCTAGAATTCTCATCTCATCTCATTATCTGAAACCGCTTAATCCTATATAGGGTCACGGTGAGCCGGAGCCTATCCCGGAAACACAGGGCGCAAGACAGGAATACACCCGACGACGGGACGCCAGTCCATCGCCGGGCATTGCGGGACAATTTTCGTCTGCGAGCCAATCAACCTATCCAGGAGCATGCTTTTGGACTGTGGGAGGAAACCGGAGTACCCGGCGAAAACCCACGCGGACACGGGGAGAGCATGCAAACTCCACACAGAAAGGCACCCGAGCCGAGAGATTCGAACCCGGGATCTTCTTGCTGTGAGGCGTCAGCGCTAACCACTGGGCCACCGCGCCACCCACTGCTAGAATTTTCTGAGTTAACTGAATTTGATGTCTCCTCATTAGTTACAAGATCTTGGCTTACAAATTGCTCTCTGGATCCCTTCCCATCCAAACTCATCTGAGCAAATTTCAAATCCCTTGCCACCTTCGTCACTAATTTCTTCAATAACTCACTTCGATCTGGCATCTTTCCCCCACTATTCAAATGTGCCCACAGTTACCCCCCTGCTCAAAAAACCTGACCTCGATTGCAACATCCCTGATAATTATCACCCCATCTCAAATATAATATTCCTCTCTCAGGTCCTTGAGCGTGTAGTAGCAATGCAACTCCAGAAACACGTTCCTCAACAATGACATCCTCGATCCCTTCCAATATGGGTTCAGATTCGGCCATAGTACTGAAATTGCGCTAGTCAAAGTAGGTAATGATCTACTTGTCGCCAGTAAAGAAGGCTTGCAAGTATTCTTGTCCTCCTGGACCTGAGTGCTGCCTTTGATACCATTGACCACCCTACCTTACTAGAGCGACTGAAGGGCTAAGGGGTCTCTGGCTGTGCCCCGCACTGGCTGAGCTCCTATCTCTCCGACCAGAAGCAGGTCGTCAGCCTCGAAGGACGTCACTCAAAGATGCATCCTGTTGTGTCTGGAATTCCTCAGGGTTCAGTCTTTGGCCCATTCCTCTTCAGTATCTACACAAAATCACTTGGCCATATTCTGCGCAGCCTCAATCTCAGCTACCATTGCTATGCCGATGACATCTAAATATATGTCCACGCAAAGTCATCTATCAATGCGCCTGGTCTTTGCATGTCATCGTCACTGTCAACTGTGAAGGCCTGGCTTAATTCAAATTTCCTAAAACTAAATGGCGATAAAACAAACGTTTTGTTTGTTGAAACCTCGCACTAATTGTCCACTCACCTTCGAGACACACATCAACAAGGTGATAAAGGTAGCCTATTTCCATCTCAGAAACATAGCTAGACTGTGCAACATACTGTCACCTTCTGATGCTGAGAAGCTAATGCACATCTTCATTTTTTCAAGAATCAATTATTGCAATGCACTGCTCCCTGGAATCCCTACCTACCTGTTCAGTCGTCTCCAACGTGTGCAGAATGTGGCTGCTAGAGTCCTTACCCGCACACACATCCACGATCACATATCCCTGGTTAAGGTGTCTCTCCACAGGCTACCTCTTAAAATAATAATAATTACATTTATAGAGCGCTTTTCACCCGAGGGCTACAAAGCGCTGCACAGAGCTGTGGATAGAACGGCACGTCAACAACAGAGGATCGAATTTAAGATCCTCCTTCTTAACAACAAAGCTCTTATTGGCGCTGCTCCGACATACATGTGTGACCGACTTTAAGCACTCTCCTCAACACGGCAACTTCGATCCTCCAATGCGGACTTGCTGCATGTACTCAGAACGCCCCTCGGTTCGATGGGTGACAGCCCTCTAGCGCGCTGCTCCCGGACTCTTAAATGCCCTTCCATTGGAGATTCGGTCAGCTGAGTGCCTGAACATTTTCAAATCCCGTCTCAAGACTCACTTGTTTCCTTAAGCAGGTCTGTGCAGCCCTTGGTGAAAAGGGTTCTAGAAGTGCAATTATTATTCGTATTATACATGCTGAGCTATTAAATCCATTTATAAACGGATATTCTGAATTCGAGTGAACTGTGTATTGCGGCTGGGTTTAATGAGAAACATTCTAAAATCAGTCGTATTAATGAGCCGTGCTACGAGCGGTCAATTGCTATTAAAGAATGGGCCTTAGATTGCAATCCGCATTGAGTGGTTTCAAGATGATTGGACTGGGCTCGTCCTAAAGTTAGAAATTCCATTTGCTGTTCTAGCAATGGGTTCTATTACTGTTCATTACATTGAAGAAAACAGGATATTGGTAATGCCACTCAGGCATCACCTCGCAGCTGTAGTCAATTACAAACGCTAGCTTAATCCTCTTGTCATAAGTTATCTGAATGATTTCATTTTCTGCCAAACCTGCCGTGATAGTTTGTACAAATTAACTCTGTAATAACTAAAGTTATAATGCTGAACTACCTTAATTGTAAAACGCTGTGATGTCGACCAACAGTTTTTATTAGCTGTAACAACAATCATTGTCAACATTTAAACAATTATGTAAAATGTGTAACGACCCTGAGATTTCTCCACATACGGGAATCCTTTTTGCGATACATTCGTTGTAGGCAGCTGCCTTGTTGTAATCGTTAGTATACTGGACTTTCAGTTCCATCTCCGCGCGATCGCGCGGTGGCTAACCTGCAACAAAACACGGGTTCGATACCTACCAAGGGTGCCTTTTTGTGCGATTCACGTTCTCCCCGTGTCTACGTGGGGTTTGCTGGGTACTCTGGTCTCCCCCCCTCCTTCTCGCACACTGTTTCCAGACTCTGGAACGCCCTCCCATTGGAGATTCGATCTGCTGAGTCTCTGGGCATCTTCAAATCCAGTCTTAATACTCACTTGTTCCATAAGGCAGTTGGCAGCAGTGGTTCAAAAACAAAAAAAAATTACTGTAAAAAAGAAGCGGCTTTACCCACTTTTATGGCAATAATAGTGTTAAGTTCTTAAAAAACACCAAATAGACACTTTCATAAAGTGTCAAGTTTACAAAAACCACACACGTTGGTGGTAAATACTGCAAAGAACATGCTTTGATAACACATGCATTGTCCTTGAAACTGCTTGGCCTGCATCAGAGACGGCTTTCTTTTTAGCCTCGTCTCAATGCCAGCCAGATGTTGCCAAAAGGCAATCATTCTCAGGACAACACAATATCAATGCCTTATAGCTCGGGTTGAGCAGTTTATGCTATGGGTACTTTCTTGCTGGTAAGAGTTGTAAAAAAGAAGAGGCTTTACCCATTTTAAGTTCTTAAAAACACCAAATAGACACCTTTCATAACTGTTGATTATTGTTGATTTGCCAATTATATGTTGTTATTGACATGCCGTTCTCTCCACATCTCTGTGCAGCGCTTTGTGACCCTGTGGTGAAAGGCGCTCTAGAAGTGAAAATATTATTATTCTTAAAGTCCTCTAGTTAGGATTGTTGATGTTGCTTACTGCTGTGTGCTTGTAATGGTGCACTGTTGCCTACTCAGGAACATGTCTTCCTTCCTTGATTTGCGTTAATTATTTATTTGTTATGTTTTGTATTCATTATTTTACTTAATTCATCTATCATGACATGCCGTTTTCTCCCCAACTCCGTACAGCGCTTTGTGACCCTCAGGTAAAAGGCGCTTTGAAATGCAAATATGAAATAAAACTGACTAACTGACCTCCCGGTGGGGCCGTCGATGCATTGGAGCAAATTTCCTAAATCACCCACACTGTCTCTGTCCGCCCAACAGCATAAATGCAAACACTACATTTAGTCGATGCGCGTATGGTGGGGAAAAATATGGGTTCTCCCACCGCTGCCACTACCGAACCTAGACCGGTATTCGTCATCAATGTCTGGAAAGTTAAGTTCCCAAAGTCGATTAAACATAATGGAGGGCAGTAGATTAGATGCCGATATCAGACCAACGAAGACTTGTACAGGAAAGTCAGGCTGTGAACAGATTAAGAAGATGTTGTTGCGCAGCAGAAGCCAGTGCTAAGGAGCTACACTGATGGGATGTTCTTTGTGCGTTGGGGACCCGTGTGGCGGATAGTGACGTGCTATCGGTTACGGAAAGTCTGTTACAGCAGCAGCCATTTTACTGTTAGGACTGAGTTTGGAGGACGTACAAGTATAAGGTAGGCACGGCAAGAATAACTAATATACTGTATACTTTTCAATTGATTTTTTTTCAAGTAAAAAGTTATGCGCAAAAGGTGGCTTTGTAAGGTTCAGGCTTTGTGGCAATGCAACTTTGGGGGCATTGCCACACTTTGAACTACGATCCCCGCCCCGCCCGCATCAGTTCCAGAGGAAATGCCATTGAGAGTAGGTGTTGGTGCAGCCTGCTAGTCATGCGCCTATTGTTCGGTGAATGTATGCATATTGTCGGGTCGCCTGGGCAAAAACAATATAAAAATACGCAGGAAAAAAAACCCTCCCTCCATTGCCTTTCTTCCACTGCCTCCACATGTCCAGCCCCAGGCGATCATCGGCTGCCCTTCCAGCGGAGCACGGTCTCTGTGCACGCGCGATTAGGGCCCCAATAAAGCATGCGACGAGCCAGAGTGAATGCCTCACATCACGTAACTGTTTGGGGGGAAAGAGAGGCGAAACATCCCTACGAACCAGGACGAGGTTTGTCACGGCTCAATGCACGATCATTGCTTCTAAAAGCTCTTATTTCGGAATAGCCGTGTCGAGCGCTCACCTCTCCTTCGCGACGTTTCGTTTCTCACATTGGAGGCAGCCCCTAGCCTTGCATCCTTTGTCTGCCGGGATAAGCTCCGGCTCCTCGCGACCTTGTACAGGATTAAGCGGGTACCGATAGTGAGCTGAACATTGGAGGCATCTGAAGCGCTTTGAGATTCCCGAAGATCAGCTCTGGTGAGCAATCATCGAGGAGAGAATGAGGAAAGGGGTCGGTTACGGAACGCGCCCATCAGTTGATGTCTTGCCTTTAATTTATCGAGGAATATTTCTTAAAGCGAATAATACGCTTCCTTTGCTTAGGAATAATAAGCGCTATCGGGCAATTGACCGTTCATTGTTGGCTTTGCGCTCTAATTGATTTTTGAAAGGCATTTAGATGTTGCGAAAATAACTGCTCAGGTTGAACAACTGGTTGCATTGTTTTTTTTTCGAACCCAAAATGAAATCGTTAACACACAATTGTGTTATTGACGCAATTCGGTATAATTTAATAACGTAGACAGCCATGCCGACGCAATTTTTTTCACTGGGAAATCTTATTTGTAACCCATTTCCTGTCGGGAGAGTGAGTCCTTTCATGCGGTTTTTGAAGAAAATGGCATGTCAAACGCTGTCCACATTTCGAAACTAGGTCAGCCAAACCAAATGAAATGATACATTTATATTTAATGTTTATTTAATGTTCACTGTTACTGGGTAATGTAAAACAATAAACAATGGGGCTATTTTTGCTCAAATATTGCCGTAGCCCTTTATTTCGGAAGCGTTTCCTAAACTGATTCCGGGGTTAATTGTTCCTTTGAGAAATATGAAGAAGGCGGAGTTCTCGGAAAGGCAATTAAATACTCATTAAGTTACATTAAAGCCACCTTCACTATATTTATCAGCCTGGATCAAACCACTTGTGGATGAAAGTCTCCCCAAACCGCCTTCATATCCCATGATGCTGTGGAGGCAATGAACCACCCAGAGCCCTCACGCAACGTAATTTAATCACTCACGAACGTGTTCCAGTCCGTAACTGCCACTCCGTCATCAGTCTTGACCATCGTCCGTCATCAGTTCTTTGTGCCGTGTCCTACCCAGCCCCACTTTTCCTAAGAGTTCAAATTGTCGTTTATCTCTGAATGTCGCATAATACGGGTGTCCCTCTCTCTGTCGCTACAATTAGAAGCACTTTGTAACTATTAGCCCACCATATGCAATAAGATTCTGTGGCGTTTCTATTTCATTAAAGAACTATATTGCTTCCTGATGTCCTTCACGACTCGCAGATAATGATTTGAAGGCGGTTCACAAAAGAAAATGATAATCCTTGATGATAAATATGTGGTTGGTAAAATGCAGCTTAAATTAAGGCTGAAGCTGAAAAAAAATCTTCCAATACAGCACAATACAAAAGATGACGCACGTTTTTGTGGTTAAACACAGGCACGAAGGCGTGTTACACCTGCACAGACTTGTATCGCCAACAGCTAATGATGCACAATCATGTCAAACATTCAAGTACAGTACATTGTTACCGAGACTCGGACCAGTACATGATCATGAAGTACATCGTCATCATCATAACCAATGGTAAATCCACTACTGGATGAAGGACTTCCCAAGCTGCCACCACCTTTCACGATCGCACAATTCAATTGACTGAACTTTTGCCGATATAAGAGTTATTCTTAAGCAAACCCCATGAGTCTGATTTTTTGTCTTGAATTCACCTCACTTGTTCGGTTTTCAAGCTTGAAATCGCTTCATTGGAAACTGTGTAACAAATTCCATTGACCGGACTGCACCAAATGACATGTGCATGCCTGCAATGTGACCTCTGAGGAAATGCCACAAAAACAATCGAGGCATTGCCTAAACATTTCAAAACAGTGTGTGGTACAGAGGTGTTTGCTGAGTGAGCAACATTGGGGTCGCATTTTGACCAACGGCACCTTGTCGCCACGAAGGGTGGATTAGCGTAGCATGTTGTAAGCCAATCATAATTAACCATGATTAATCTACTGCTGAATGACGGCCTCCCCGAATCGTTGCCATATCTACATAGCTGCTGCACACTGAACAATGGGGTGGGAAATCATGGAACTGGCTGCCATATGTCAAAGTCTACTTTCCTGTCCTGCATAGAGCCTTTCTACAATGTATCGACGCAGGTTTTCATGGATAGATACATGAAGATTGCTCATAATAACTGCTTTTTCGGGAGAGCCGTGTCCAACGTCCCTCTCTCTTTCGAGACGTTTCACCTCCCACGTTAAAGACATCAGGCAGTCCTCTATAAAAAAAAGTATCCGCGAGCAAGAGCGCTCCGCTTTGTTTCCATCCAAACAACTGGGAACTCCTTTTAAAATAAAATAAACATTTTTCTCAGTACCCCCCACCACCCACCAGTGTTAAATGCGTTTATGAAGGAACACGGCGCCTGTCTATATAACACTCGCACTTTCCACGACTGAGTCACGTCTGGACGACAATCTGACGCAGTTTTTCTCCGAGCAGCAGATGATCAATGCCTTCACAAATTCCACTTCCCCATGTGCCGACCTCGCTCCACCCAATCGCCGAGTCAGCCGTCTCAATGTGGAGCTAAGTACCACAAGCGGATTTTCAGCTAGCGGAAGGGTTACGTTTTCAACATTTCCACAGTTACTTTTCAATAGCTGAAGTTCTCTTTGAAGGTCGTGGTACTTTGCTCACACAGAACACATTGACCTATGTGAAGTGGTCAAAACACACGATTGAAATCGACATTTAGCTACAATATGTTTGTGGAATTGTTATGATTTAATCTCTGTTCTCCTTAAGACCTGTTTACGTAACTTTTCAAGTGCTATCTCTCGTTCGCTCCATTCCAGACATTCAAGTTGCGTTACTGGCTGCTAAAGCTGTCGTGCGTTTTCGATTGATTGGGACATGACTCCACGTCCACGTCGGAGACAGCAAAGCAGCTGGACATAATGCGTTGATAACTTTGCATTTCAAGTGGCCACAGTAACTTTCCACTTTTAGTGTGTGGCAAGGTCTAATAATATAATAGCTGAAGTCGGGTAAGCATACGAGTAGACATTTAAACAAGATTTCCAACAACAGGACTATGCAGAGCTTAAGAGCTCCCTCTACTGCCTGCAAGCTAATTGTGACATGGCCGAGCGGTAGTGCATTCGCTGGTTGTTGCAAAAAGTTCGTGGATAGAACTCAGTGACCGCCCTGGTTAATGCTGCAGCTGCATTAATCACAACTGCACGTTGTCTGCTTTGCAGTGGACGTTGTAGATGAAATGACGTTATTCGAGAAAAAGAAGTCCACGTGTGCCGGTAACACGGTCAAAATGTTATGGTTGCTTTCCATCCTCAGGCGCAGGGAGTCTAAGTATGCCTGAGGATGCCTCCAACGTGAGAAGCAAAACGTCACGAGGGAGAGGGGGAGCGCTCCACAGGGCTATCCCGAAAGACCAGCGTTTGAAAGCAAGAATCATATATCCAACGGTGAAAACCTACATCAGTATACGTTCCCAACGTACTCAATGTTATGCGTGGCTAATTTGATAAAACAAACAGTATCATTGTCTCATATTGGCAGACTGGGCTTGTCTGTGAAAGGAATCGGCTTTGTGAGAGCCTTGTGCTCTACGACATTTAAAAACAAGACATTTAGAGACATTTAAAAACAACAGTAAAATTTTACCTTTAAAGAGTCTCACTTGTGGCTGTATAGAGCTACAGAACCACAAAGTGCATTATTGTCCACTTGTAATTTTAAAAACAGAAATGACATTTACATTTTTAGATATATAAAAATGTGGTATATATTTTGGAACGTACCTATATGTCTGATCACTAAAAAACCCACCGGAATTGGTAATTCGTGAATCTACACATGTAAGAACAAGTACTGGAGAAAACCAAAATGGACATGGTCATATTAAGCACTTTTTAACTTTCCTTACCACATATTTTAAAACGATTGGACGTTAAAAACTGGTTTAAGGTGCATTTAAGTGGCTTCGCATAAACTGCTGACAGTGGGCTTCCATTGAATTTCTTAACATCTAAACATAAGCAGTCAACATCAAAACAAAGTGGCCATTGCGTGCAAGTAGGTCTACATAAAATGTTCCAGAAATCGGATCAATGGCTCAATTTATTTCGCACAAAGCGGCACCGGGAAGCTTCCATCGCGCGACTGTAAATGCCCTCTTCCACGAACTATCACCAGCAGCTGAAGGCTCGACAAACACAACGTGATTAGATGGCGCTTTGAGATGACAACACGGGCATGCTCACAACAGGAAAGAGTGGCCTTTGCAAACAGGAACCTCGATTGCGTTGGATGGGGAAAGAGGGATACAGTGAAAAGGACGGTAGGGAGGGGTCTGCCTCCGTGAATGTGTTGAAAACGCTACGTTTTGTTTGGCCACCGTGGCTCCACGATGGCAGGCGAGACGAAGGCCCCGTCGTCTGGTGCAAACCTCCCGTGCAGTCTCTGCCGCGTGCCTCAGAGTTCCTGCCTTTGTTAACCGGGCACTGTTTTTCGTTCCGAAGGCTGTTTTTCACCCGTCCCACGCGCTGACACGAAGCTATCGATTCCCGGCAGTAAACACGCCGGTGATTTATGGCGGCAGGAACGGTAGTCCTTTCTCGCTCACCGGAGTGCGGCGGGGCAGCAAAACGGGGGCGGAGAGGGCCTTTGACGAATCCACCCATGGGCACGCGAGGACGCCTCTCTCCAGATGTCCACTGTGTGTGTTTTGATGGGTCGGTGGAATGACCCCGCGCTTTGAATTACGGTGAAATGTCGTGAGCCCACCGTTGCAATTTGAAATGCATTAAACCACTTGTATTGATGTAGGTTTTCGCGGTTTGATGTATTAGAATTGCCCTTAACAGATGCGCGACGTGGTTATCCGGAAAAAGTTTCTCTTAAAAGCAAATTCTCAAAACTGCAACTGTTAATGATTTCAGCTCTTGGGTTAAAGTTTCTGTGTTTAAAAACATCCATTAGATGATGCTATTGGAAGTCAGGTAATACAAATAATGACGATTATACACATTTCAAAACCTCGGTCATTCTCAGACCTCATTAATTCTTTTTAACAAATTTCACAAGTAGAGATTAATTGCCCAATATATTATTTCGCTAGGCATGCGTCGGGTCACCCATAATATCCTGGCCTCTCATTGGTTGACGACCCTTGTGATGTCACAGCCAGCCCACTCGATGGCCTATAGAGTATCTTGCATTTATGTTATAATATCTACTTATTTAATTATTTGCTTAATTATTAGTTTGATCGTGTCATGTGTCAACTCTACAGGGGATCTAACCAATCAGCTGTAGGCTGTTCTTTCGGCTCGGAGCTAATCGCATCACCGCCATCTAGCGGTCAATTTATTTACAGAATGCTTCTCCCCATGTGGAAAGAGGTTAAATAAATGCACCGCGCACACGGAGAACACAAGTGGCACATACACACAAGTGACACATGCCTACAACACCTGTCAAACGCCGGTGGTCACCTACCCATTCAACTACCACCCACGTTCAATACCGTTCTGCTTCAAAGATTAGACAGGCTTTGTAATTTCTAAGGTGCTGTGGTCACAGACTTGTTGACGGCAATTTATTTACTTAGCGTCCGCGGATTCGGCATATAGTTTCATCCAGCTAAATGCGTTGTCATCATCAGTGTTGAGAGCTTGAAGGCTACCAGGGAGCATTATTACATAAAATAAATCAGCACGACACAAATGGTTAATAAACGCGTGTAATTGGCAATCAATATTTGTAATGGTGATATTCTGTACTGCAGTAGCATCGAAGGATACAGGATCATTTGCCGTCTTGTCAAACATTTTCAGAATGTGGAATGTGATTAGAAATCGCAGTGAGCTTCTGTCACATCGCATCTACAGTGCATTTGGACACAGTACTCTACTCCAGTCGCTGTGCATTGTAGATGTGTGCACTCACCACTAAATCCAGCAACACAAGAGTGCACATGCTACAACTATAATGTACTGTGCACACACAACATCTCTTCATATATTCCAACCTAAAAATTACGCAACAGAAGGCTTTCGTTTTAATAGTCTTATACTGTGATTAAAGGAACAACACTCACATCGGTCGGCTCTTTGGGCTTTTACAAAATCGTAATAAAAAACAATTTCTATGTCGTACGCGCGGTGATGCTTTCTGTTACCAAATATTTCTATGAACGTTTGTGAAATCTCATTTTTACATTGCATTAGTTTTACTTGAACATTGTCGTTAATTTCGAGGTAGAATTACAAATAACAACAGCCACGAATGTAAAATTCCTATTTAATCTCATCTCATTGTCAGAAACCGCTTCGTCCTGTACAGGGTCGCGGTGAGCCGGAGCCTATCCCGGCAGACACAGGGCGCAAGGCAGGGACATACCCACGATGAGACGCCAGTCCATCACCGGGCACTGCAGGCAATTTATTCTGCAAGCCAATTAACCCAGCAGCAGCATGTTTTTGGACTGTGGGAGGAAATCGGAGTGCCCGGCAAAAACCCACGCAGACACGGGGAGAACATGCAAACTCCACACAGCAAGGCACCCGAGCCGAGATTCGAACCCGGGACCTCCTTGCTGTGAGGCGACAGCACTACCCACTGGGCCAACGAGCCGCCCTTTCTTATTTAATGCAGTAGAAAATATAATACACCCTCCATGAAGTGGATGACTCTGTCACATGTGTAATGAATAGGACAAGGAGATTAGTGTTAATGTGATTCAGATGTAGACACATACATAGTATCCACATATATATAGGAGCAAGAGGCACCACACATGCACACTGCGCATGAGGATGCCTCCAACGTGTGAGGCGAAACGTCGCGAGGAGAGGAGAGGAAGCGAACGACGCGGCTGTCCCGAGAGAGCAGCTTTTCGGAGAAATCATCATGCATCCAGCCGTGAAAACCTACAGCATTACATTGGTAACCTCTACGGGGAGGAGACACCCGAAATGTCAAAGAATCTCGGCAAACATCGCAGCAAGAAGATGAGGATGCTCAGCAATCTCGCCTGCTTACAACGCTGCCGGAACAGCAACATTGTCCCAAGATTCTACAAACTACAACACACACTGCAGCTGAGGAGGACTGAACGCATTCTACATCGTGCAGGCGTGGACCTTCTACGAGCATCCATCGCGGATACAAGACGTCAACTGGAAGACACAGGTACGAAACTGTACAGCATACACCTACGCTTAGCAGAAACACTCACCAGAGACTTGTTCAACAAGCTAGATGATATAACACACACGAGAGCAGAACGACAACATACTGAATGCACACAGAGACAGCAGAAAAAGTATGAACGTCTAACAAACCATAGGCAGAAAAGAGTACAGTGTTTGTCACCTCCACGTGTTGTTTCAATTTAAGCTCAATAACACACATGCAGCACAATCCATTCTGGCGAAAGGCTTTAACTTTGCTCTATCACCACTGAATATACCCGTAGAAGAAATAGTCACAGGAGTTGAATGTGCAATTTTTAACAGCAAGCTCCCAGAAGTAAATGCTGAAGAAATCCGCCAAGATGTGTGCAGAATCATACGCAAATCTAAACCACCAAAATCTAACTGTACGGCTGAAGAACGGCGAGAGCTTAACAAACTCAACAAGAATGAAGACATGCTCATTCTGCAAGTAGACAAAGGAAACGCTAAGCCATCGTCAACACAGATGATTACAAGTTGAAGATGTACCAGGAAGTCAGCAACACCGCAATATATATCAGAAACTCAAACGGGACCCAACCAAGAAAATCGAAATCGGAACAAAGGCCATCATCAAGCAGAATATTCATAGTGAAGAGACAAGAACATAATTGAATCCACAAGATAGCAGAATTCCCAGACTATATGGACTACCGAAGATTCATAAAGAGGAGACCCCGTACAGACCAACAGTAAGTGCAATAGGTTCACCAAGCTACAAACTCGCCAAAATACATAGCCCAAGAACTACAACCCACAGTGGAGCTCGCACTCTCATATATCAAGAACTCAAAACACTTCATCGAAATGCTGAAACAAATCACACTCAACAAAACTGACGTGCTCGTTAGTTTTGATGTGGTCTCCTTATTTACAAAAATACCCATCCAAGAAACCATCAAGATGATTGAAAAACAGTTTGACCGGAGATTAGCAGAGCTGTCAAAGGTATGCCTGACAACAACCTATTTCAAGTTCGACGGGGAGTTTTACCAACAAAAAGAGGGTGCAGCAATGGGATCACCAGTCTAACCCACAGCAGCCAACCTGTATCTAAGCGGTTTTGAGGAGGAAGCCATAAACTCATCTACACTTAAACCTACCCATTGGTATCGATACATTGATGACACATTCGGCACAAGGCCACAAGGAAGACAGAAGCTAGAGTCATTCCTTGGTCACTTAAACTCAATACACCAGAACATCAAGTTCACCATGGAAATAGAAGAAAACGGCCAAATTCCGTTCCTGGACGTACTGGTGAATAGACGCTCAGCCACACTGTATACAGGAAGACAACACATACGGACAGGTTTTTACATGCAGAGTCTCACCATCACCCAAAACAGAAACGGGGGATACTGCACACCTTAGCCCACCGGTCAAAAACTGTTTCAGACAAACATCTAAGAGACGAGTTACAACATCTACAACAAGCACTAGCGAGCAATGGATACACAAAAACAGAAATCCAACATACCATAACGAGATAACGTAGACAGAAAGAGCAAGAAAATGAGGAGGAAGATATCAGAACCCGCACTTTCCTGCCATATGCGAAAGGCACCACAGACAAAATTAGCAAATACCTAGAAAAATATAAAATAAAAACAGTCTTCACAACCCACCAGAAGATACAAGACGTACTCAAATCACCTAAAGACCGACTACCGCTACAGACAGAAGGCGTATATTGCATTCCTTGCAGAACTGTGAGGAAGTATACATTGGACAAACAGGAAGGACAATAGCCACAAGAAAAAGAAAACGCGAGGCAGCAGTACATTTGTGGCACACGGATAAATTAGCAACAGCAGCACAGAGTGTAGATAAACAACACAGATTCGATTTTGATAAGACACGAGTACTAACAGCCATTCGCCATAAAGGTCCAAGATTAATTCGTGAAGCAATTGAGATTCACAAGACAGGAAAGACAATGAACCGCAAACAAGAAATGCATATAAAGCTCAGCCAAACCTGGAGGCCAGTTATTGAAGTCAGTAATGCACAGTTATAGAGTTATGGGGTGTGGACATCAGAGGGGGGATCACAAGGTGTGTGGGAGGTTCTTTCATGAAATGCAAATTAGGGGACGAGCCACAGACAAAACAGGAGGGGGTTATCGCAGTTCCGGGGAGTGAATAGGACAAGAAGATTAGTGTTAATGTGATTCAGATGTAGACCCCATACAAAGATGACTCAACACATACACAGTACCCACAAACATATAGGAACAACAGGCACTACACACACATACTGCGCCTGAGGATGCCTCCAACGTGTGAGGCGAAACGTCGCGAGGAGAGGAAGCGAACGATGTGGCTGTCCCGAGAGAGCAGCTTTTCGGAGCAATCATTATTTCACATGTGTTGATATTTCTGGCTTGAATGTGAGGAAACACTAGCAGGGTGAGTTATTTTATCAGCAATATGTTTGTCAGCCTACACCTTGCCCAAACAAGTATCGCTTGATCGTAATATAAACCACCATTTGATGTTAACCTTTGGAATACATTTGTTGTGCACTCTATGACAATATACTTTACAGCCCGTGGCTTTGAAATGGCATTATTTTAAGAGGGTATATTATTCTCATCTCATTATCTGAAACCGCTTAATCCTATATAGGGTCACGGTGAAGCCGGAGCCTATCCCGGAAACATAGGGCGTAAGGCAGGAATACACCCGACGACGGGACGCCGGTCCATCGCCGGGCATTGCGGGACAATTTTAGTCTGCGAGCCAATCAACCTATCCAGGAGCATGCTTTTGGACTGTGGGAGGAAACCGGAGTACCCGGCGAAAACCCACGCGGACACGGGGAGAGCATGCAAACTCCACACAGAAAGGCACCGGAGCCGAGAGACTCGAACCCGGGACCTTCTTGCTGTAAGGCGTCAGCGCTAACCACTGCGCCATCGCGCCGCCCGGGTATATTATTCTTGCCTAATATTTGTCGACAGCGTCACCTTCGACAGTAGTTTTCGCGTTCGTAACGCGCCGGCTCGTCTCCTGTTCGCGCTGCGCTGCTCGATGTCCATGTATGGAGACTGCAATGCAGGTCACCCAAGTCGGCGTCACTGACGCTCCCACTGCCCAGTGGCTTGGGGTTGATAAACTATTCGAGAGACGCGTCGCTCCTCGAGCTTGGAAGTCTGTGCGACATTGAGAGCTTGGGCAAACTTACGAACTCGAAGCCCAGATCATCATCTTCGTTATGTTGGTTAAGCTCGTCGTCGGGCGGGGGAGCGTTCGGCAATGGAGGTGGCTCAGGCGAGAGCAGGTCTGGCTTGGTTCCTCGTGCCCTCGTCGTATTTTCATCACTGTTGGACGAAGAGGAAGAAGAGTCGTCGCTTCTCCGTCGACCCGTTTGTGGCCGGAGCGACAGTAGGGTATCGGATGAGAAAATGCCGATCTTCTCTACAGGTTTTGCTGCCATCAGCATGGCTGAGGACAGAGCCCCGCTGAAGCCAAAAACATTTTCTGTTTGGGGCACATCGTGTGGCTGTGTAGTGCCTGTCGAGACAGTTGTTCCTCCATCCAAGCCTTGCACTTGGAATGATAACATTTTCTGGCTCGGTTCAAATGACAGTGCCTTTGTTGGACCAACTGATGCGTCTCCATAAAGATCAGCTTTTGATGAGTAGCTCCACTGAATGTGCAGATCAGACGTTGTCGAAATGTTTTGCTCGGCCGTTGGATTGAGAGAAGCTCGTTGCTGCTGCTGTGGCGTAGGATGCACTCTAGATTCATCCACAGAGCTCGCATTCGACACGCGTGACTCTCCGTGTGATCCAGAGACATTCGGTTGTTTACGCGGCCAGGCTGCCAACATGCTTGCTGTGAAATCGCTTCTCAGTGGTTGCGAGACCTCGTACATGTCATCCTCCCTGTGTCCGCTGCCCTCTGCTTCACTATGTAGAGGGCCCATGTTACCACGCGATGGCCTCCGTCCGTCATCACTGGAGTCAGATTGAGCATCGTCACGCCTCCGCCTGTCTCGGTCAAGGGGCCTCGCCACTGGTACGGAGCTGGTGGCTCGGCTCTCATCACTGGAGTCAGAGTTGGATCCCTTTTTCCTCTGTATCTCCCGGCCACGCGTCAATGGTGCTAATAACGAACCAGCAGCTCGATTATCATCGCTGGAATCGCAGTGAAAATTGTCATGAATCTGTCTTTCCTGAACCTGAGATGATGCTGGCTGTGGAGAGATAACATCTCGATTTTCATCGCTGGAATCGGAGTAAGAATTGCCATGAATCTGTCTCTTCAGAACCTGAGATTCTGCTGACTGTGGTGAGATAACACCTCGATTATCATCGCTGGAATCGGAGTAAGAATTGCCATGAATCTGTCT
>JAZEWT010000072.1:12901-25000 GCA_036362905.1 Mordacia mordax | reverse complement strand
GCGTGTACAGATGGGGGTACAACGCGGAGACCGGAATACGTGGTTACTGGGACACGTGGTTATTAGAACACGTTCAGAAAGCAACACGTAGTTATTAAAACACGTGAAAATTGGATTACGTGGGTTTTACGAACACGTGGATATGTTATTACATGGTTAGACGAACACGCGGAGACCAAGACACGTAGTTATAGTGACACGTGAAAATTGTGACACGTGCGATATGAACACGTGGTTATAAAACACGTAGATACTGGGACACGTGGTGATATTAACACGTGGTTATGTCAACATGTGGACATTGGGACACGAGGAGACTGGAACACGTGGTTCTAGGTACACGTACATTGTTAGCAGTTGCTGGGTACAGGTGGAAACGTCCAGATGCAAACGGCCAGCAACAAACTGCTTTGCCAAAGTTGTACACCCATACCTCATGATGTGCGAGATATTGATTTTAGAAACCTTCGCGGATCGCAAATTTCAATGGATCGTAGATTTTGCGAATAGTACAATAATATTTGTGTACAATGATACAGATGCGTTACCCACGATAGTAGAGTCTCCCTTACTCGGTAGAGCCGACCGGTCTTGATAGAGTCTACAGAGTTAGAAAGACGCAACTAAAACTGGTAGGCATGTCCACTATCGGTTTAGGAAGACCCTAACCCCAAGCAAACTGGGACAAGTGAATGGGATGTGGATGCTGCGTGTACGTACTAGTCTCCTCGCAGAGAAACGTGCTTAGAGATACTTTGAGGAGATTCGGGAAGCGCATGTGAACACTTGTGAGAGATGCCCTGGTGGCTCAGCGGAATTTCACAAGAACGTGGATTCCCATAATGCACATTTGCACATAACGTCAGCCATTGAAGGTTAATAGCGCTGGAAAAAAGACGATCGTGGCAGGGAATCCCAAAGTGGAGCAGTGCCAGGGAAGAAACAGAGAAAGAAGTGTTGTAATCTGCAGTATGCTGTGTGTTCGAGTGGTTGAGTGTTTGAGTGTGTGATTCAGTGCATGGGTGTATTGTTTGAACAGCATACTTGCAATGTGGTGGTTTAATGTCGTGTGGTGGGTAAAACTACACAGTGTCTGATAGACCGATTCTTCAACAGAGCTGGAGGAATCATTGAGTGAAGTTCAGGGAAACAAATTCCATCGCAGTAGAGGGACACAGGTGATTGCTCGTCACACATGGTGCTTGTCACAGTTGAGGTCATGACATCAACCTCATCTATCACCATCTCATCCACCTCGTCCATTACCTAATCCGTCACATTCATCACCTCCTTAACCTCATCCATTAACAAATCCACCACATCCATCACCACCTTCTCCACCCCATCCATCACCACCTCCTCCACCTCATCACTTCAAGCGCCTCCATCTGCAGTGGCGCTAGGGGTCACGGGAACAGGCTCCCCGCGAGGGGGTAGGGTGGGGCCCCCCGCGGTGACCCCCGCGGTGACCTCAGCAGTGACCCCCTCTCCCTGGGACGCTCGGCTGAGACGTCTTAGGGGCTTCGCCGGGGCTCGGCGCTTCACCCCGACAGCAGCGGACACAGGCAGCGGAGATGCTGGTGATGTGGTGTGCGGTGATGACGTCAATAGTGATGTGGTGCGTGGCGATGATGTTGATATTGATGATGGTGGTAATGATGTTGCTGGTAATGATGTTTCTGCTGATAATGTTTCTAGCAATGATGTTGTTAGGGATGATGATCGCGATGCTATTGATCGTGCTATTGTTGTCACTGGTGATATAGTTGCAAGTGATGTGTTTGCTAGCGATGACGTTGCTAGTGATGGTGCTGCCATCAAACTTATCACGTTGTCCGTCGCAATCTGGGTCCAGCTGCTGTCACGGAGGTTAGTGCCAGGGGCAATGCGTGGTGGGATTGGTGCCGGAAGTTTCCTGCTGCTGGCGGGGAGATGTCCTCCATGGTCCACACCGTTTTGGGAGGGCAGGGTAGGGGGTCGGGGAGTGAGGGGCGGAGGAGGAGGAGGCAGCGTGGGGCGGAGGATCCTGCGGCGGGATGTGGGGAGTCGTGATGTCGCCTGGGCTGGGAGCGACCTCGACTTTAGCTTCATCAGCGCAACTGAAGGGGTCTGTGTCTGGGTTCGTGTCTGTGTCAGGGTTTGGGTCTGTGCCAGGATCTGTGTGTTTGGTTGTATCGGGGTCCGTATTGAGGTCTTTGTCAGACTCTGCGTTTTTGTTTGCATCTGGGTCCATGTCAGGGACTGTGCCTGGGTCTGTGTCGGGGTCTGTTGCGAGGTCTGTGTCGGGGTCTGGGTCGGGGTCTGGGTCAGGATCTGTGGTTGTGTTGGGGTCTGAGTTTGTGTTGGGGTCTGGGTCTGTGTTGGGGTCTGTGCTGGTATGCCGGGGCGCGGTGGTGCGCCCCTAAGTTTACAGGACCGAGGGGAGGTAGAGAGCAGAGGGGATGGGCCCGATGTTGATGGAACCAGTGATGATGTGGCCAGTGTTGATGTGGCTGGAATTGATGCTTTATGAGCTTGCCACGATGTTGATGGTGCTGGTGACGATGTAGATGTAGCTAGTGATGGCGAGGATGACCGTGCCTGCGGTGGTGATGGTGCCCGTGATGGTGATCTGCCTATCACATGATTTTCCCTTGGGAGGACAGGTGTTGTGCCGCGACCCCTCCACCGGGGGCTGTGCTGGGGCAGGGGCGGTGGGGGGCAGGGAGGAGGTAGTGGGGTTGGAAGTTGATGTTTGTGTGGCTGTAGGTCTGAGGCTCGATCTGCCAGAGAGAGTAATAATGGTTGTGGTGAGTGTGATTGTGAGTGTTGGGGTGAGGTTGGCTGTGGTAGTGAGTGTTGGGGTGAGGGTAGCTGTGGTGGTGGTGACGACTGTGAAACAATCTGTGGTGGTGAAAGTTGAGGTAATGTTGCTTGTGTGTGCGAGGGTACTGACGGCTGCTGCTGCTGTTCTTCCCCTGCTTTAGCTGGTTGCGGCTGCTGTTCTGCTCGCTCCCCCTTGCAATGGTACACTTGCAGGGGCAGTTGTCGGTAAACAGCTGTCTCCACCTGCTGCTGTTGCTGTCGCTGTGGCAACTTTTCCTTTGCATCGTGCAGCTGTTCCCCCTTCGGCTGCTGCTGCTGCTGTCCATGGGTCTGGTGGTGCAGCTGCTGCTGCTGCTGCTGCTGTACATTCTGCTGCTGCCCGTGGTGCTGAATGAGGTTCCGTTGCGGCTGTGTTTGTAACCGCGGCCTGTTAAGTTCGGTCCCTTTATGCTGCTGCTGCCGCTGTCCGCGTAAATTGCTCACGTCCATCATGGTGCCGATGATCTCCACGGGCAACATATCCCCCGCCACAGATACGCACGGGCAGCCTGGCACATCACCACCACCGTTACCACCATCATTAACAGTGTCAATAATAAATATGAAGACGCGTGGCACAGTATTCGTTCAATGTTGGAGAGAGAACGACTCGGGGGTACGAAGTAACCGCGAATGAGAGAGGGACCTACTGTACGCCATGATCTGAAAAAACTGTTCACAGTATTTTTCTGCAAGTGAGCAAGTGCAAAAATCCCCGAGCAGGGCGAGCTGGCTCTGTGTAACATTCTCACAAGCTCTACCGAGTGCCAAATCCTCATAGGTCAAGTGTAATGTATTTATATGATTGAGTCTGGAATTTGGAAAATCTAATTTTCCACTACACAATTAAGGCCAGCCTTCATGGCTCACAGCACGATATCTACAACAAATCCCACGGAGTGTAGGACCAGCGACAGAGCCATACTGAGTAAACTCCAAGCTTGGTTTGTCTCTTTGGTCGACCATTTACTGTCGTGGACTGGCACACGAGCGTTGAGAAACCACGGCAACTTAGTGGCAATTGGTGACTGTCCTTGTGAGAGATGCAGGTGAGAAGGTGGAGATGAGCAGATGAGGAGGTGGATTTGTCACCATTTTTCGTTGTTTTGTTGCCGGGCCCAGACAGGGTCCACCTCCTTTCCAGGCGACCGAGACATCCAGTGCCTGATACGTGGACTCCTAAGGAAACAGAGACGCAGAGAAACAGCAAAAACAACAACCAAGCATTCGCCACTAAATGGCGGTGACGCCACTACGGTGCTTGTACCAGGTCATTTACACTTTTAAACCATGTGAGTGTTAAAGGCTCATTGACATGAGATCACGGGACACACCCAGGTGTTATAGGTTGTCTGAGTAAGGATCACTGACAGATGCACCACCTGTGCTCCTTTCTCCGCTAAATTGCTATATTTTAGCCGCCCAGTTTCAGGTTCTCTAGTGACATATCAGTCTTTCTCTTCTCTGGCCCATGTCACGTCTGTTTAGTTCCCTATATCCAGCCAAACAGAAGCTGCTTGGGCATGCGATTGCTCGGCATGCAGGTAATATGACCCAGCCACTGCAGCCTCGCCTGCCAGAGGAGCTCACCAATGGGACTTTGTCCCGATCTTTCGAGAATGTGTGGGATCCTCACACAATCCAACCTCGTTAAATCTAGCATGGATTATAGGCAGGCCTGTCATAAAGTTTCAAATTAGCCCAGATGTTCTGCCAGGGGGGTCCACGCATCGCAAACATAGAGAAGAGAGAGCATTTTTGCCACTGAGCAGACCCAAAGCTTCATATGGAGTGACAGGCCAGGCAACGTCCATACAGCATTACGTAACCGATGAAAGATAAAGCCGCCCTGATTCGAAGTGAGACCTCTGCTGGCAAATCGGAACCAGCCATAAGCACACTGCCTGAGTATGGAAACTTCTCTACTTTCTCCAGAACTGCCCCATCACTCATAGAGAGCTGAGGGGTGAAGTGTTCAGTGGCACATGATACCCAAGCAGGTGCCTCGTGTTGGTGGGGCTGATAGCAAGACCACACCTTTTTGTGCACGCTTAAGGTTCAACAGCAGAACCCACAACTCCTAGAGTGAGTGGCAATCACCAGATTATCAGCAAACATAACATGGTTTTCCAATAGAGAGCCATCCCTTGCCCACATCCAGGCATTAGTCATCCTCCCATTGTACCTGTATCAGATGGAAATTCCACCGCTATATTCATGGCAAGCCTCTCAAACTACGTTAAAAAAGATGTTAAGTAATATAAGACCAGGGCGGCACGGTGGCCCAGTGGGTAGTGCTATCGCCTCACAGCAAGAAGGCCCCGGGTTCGAATCTCGGCTCGGGTGCCTTTCTGTGTGGAGTTTGCATGTTCTTTCCCCGTGTCCGTGTGGGTTTTCGCTAGGCATTCCGGTCTCCTCCCACAGTCCAAAAAACATGCCGCCGCTTGCAGACTAAATTGCCCACAGTGCCTGGTGATGGACTGGCGTCCCGTCGTGGGTGGATCCCTGCTTTGCGCCCTGTGTCTGCCAGGATAGGCTCTGGCTCACCGCGACCCTGTACAAGGCTAAGCGGTTTCTGACAATGGATGAGAGATGAATCATGTAAGACCATTCGGGCACTCCTGTGCACCCCAAATGAAGAGAGAATTCATTTGACTCCCGACCAAGTATTTTTTCCCAGGCTTGTCCACCACCATGAATGTCCTTAATTATTATGAGCAGAGAATCAGGGACCCTGGAAGCAAGAAGAACAACCCACAGTTATGGCCTGCTGATGATAATACGTACAGGCCTTGACAAAGTCAGCTCGACAAAGAATATGGCGTCTGTGCAGAACCACCATGGCACCAAACTATATTGGGGTTCCGTAAGCCTCTCCTCAGGGTGCCTGGCAAGATGATGTTCATCCATCTTATCCTAGGGAACCAGTCCTGTTCTCCAGACAGTTGTAATGTCTGTAGACAGACACCACCTTCCTGCAGATGGCACTCCCGCCAGCCAGGTGATGGCTACTTCTTCCAATGTATTTTATGGTATTAAGTCATGATTTTTGATCACGGTTTACTGAGGCAGACTCCATCTCCTCAGCAGCCAGCGACCATCACTCATCTTTGCGATGTCACACAACTCTCCATACCTGCAAACGAAGGCTGCAGTAAGCCTCCTCATTCTCGGGCGTGTGATGTAGTCAATGGTGGATATAGGCCTGCCACTTTATTTTTGCTAGGTGGAACACCTCCTCCATCAGCCAGGGTGTCTGGTGAGGGCTGAACCGTACACTCAAAAGCAAGCAATTCCAGCTGCCCAAGCCATAGCCCGACATGTAACCTATTTCCCCTCAGCATCCAAGAGACGGGGGGGGGGGAGACGATGCCAGCCCCAGCTGCAAAAGATGATACAATTTTTGATTGATTGCAGCATTCATTAGCTAGCTAAGACAAATTTGCTGTGGGTTGGAATATGGACCTAGGTGAACGTGGAAGAATGGCATGCACGCAACACACACACACGCAGCACATATTCACGCTTACACTTGTAGCGCACGCACACAGGAAGCACACACACATGCAGCACACATGCACACAGCATGTAAATACGCAGCACAGACGCACATAGCATGCAGCACGCAGCAAACCTGCGGGCTCACAAACGTTGCACACAGGTTCGCAGCACACACGCATGCTCACACATGTGTCAGATACGTTCGCAGCATATACATAGCACAAACGCATGCATCACACACACGCATGCAGCACGCATGAATGCATGTAGTATGCACGCAGTACACAATCGCGCAGCATTCACACAAGCAGCATGCACACATGCAGCACATATACAAGAGACGCACACAGCACCCACGCAGAACGCACACATGCAGCACACACACACAGACATGCAGAATGTACGCATGTAGCACATATGCAACAAACACACACAACACGCACGCAGCACACACACACGCAGCACACACGCACGCAGCACACACGCACGCAGCACCCACGCATGCAGCACACGCATGCAGCACACACGCACTGACCTCGCGCCGTCTCATCGCCCCCTGCAGGCCCGTGCTCGCAGGCCGCGCGGTGAACCCGCAGGTGAGTAGCGGGCAGCCAGCCCTGCGCGTGCGCTGTGCGGACGAACCACCAGCCTGGGAGCACGGGGTCCGGAGACACGGTGAGGACACGGAATATCCTTCAAAATATCACTCGGTGGTGTTACCACTGCCGAATTATAAAATAAGTCTCAACGTTTCTCCATGTCCCTATGTTCCTGTGTCCCCATGTCCCTGTGTCTTTGTGTCCTCATGTCTCTGTATCCCCGTGTCTCCGTGTCCCCATGTTCCTGTGTCCCCTTGTCTTTGTGTCTCCGTGACCCTGTGTCTCACGCAAGTGATCGTGCTCGATGATGGACGCGCTGTCCCCATATATTCCTGTGTCACCGTGTCTCAATGTGTCTCTGTCCCTGTGTTATCGCGACCCCATGTCCCTGTGTCCCCGTGTCTCTGTGTCCCCGTGCCCCTGGGTCCACGTCTCCCCATGTTTCCATGTCCCCATGTACCTGTGTCCCCATGTCCTCATGCCCCCATGTCTCTGTGAGTCTCTGTCCACGTGTCTCTGTGTCCCAAAGTCCCCGTGTCTCTTTGTCTTCGTGTCCCTCTTGTGTCCCCTTGTTCCCATATCCCTGTATCTCACTGTTCCTGTATCCCATTTTCTCGCGGAGGGCTCCCGCTCAATCATGGTGATAAGCTATCCCCATGTCCCCGTAACCCTGTGTCCCGGGTCCCAGTGGCGCCGTGTCTCTGGGTCTCCATGTCCCTGTGTCCACGTGTTTTTATGTTTACGTGTCCCCGTGTCTCTGTGTTCCTGTGTCCCCGTGTACCCATATGCCATGTTGCTATGTCCCCGTGTCTCTGTGTCCCCATGTCTCCATGTCCCTGTGACCCAGTGTCCCTGTGTCCACGTGTTTCTGTGTCTCCGTGTCCCCGTGTCTCCATGTCCCTGTGTCTCCGTGTCCCAATTTCTCTCCCGGGTGGTTGCTGTAGATCACCGTAACGCGCTGTCCCTATTTCCCTGTTGTCCACTTGTCCCCGTGTCTCCGTGTCCCTGTGTCTCTGTCACCGTGTCCCCGCGTCTTACCCGAGTGGTCCCGCTCAATCACCGTGACGTGCTATCCCCGTTTCCCCATGTCCCCGTGTTTCTGCGCGTCTGTGTCTCCGTGGCTCCATGTCCCCGTGTCTCACCCGAGTGGTCCCGCTCGATCACCGTGACGCGCTGCCCGGCGCTCACGCTGATCTCCGACTCGTGGTGCCGCTCGTAGTCGCTCGCGACCACGATCCCTGCCTCCACTGGCGGCGCCGCACGGGGCGGGAGGACGGAGAGGGGGGGAGGGAAGGAGAGAGCAGAGGGAGTCGGAGGGATTAGGAGAGGGAGGGAGCAGAGGTAGTGAGGATGAGGCAGCAGAGACACCAGGAGGTGGAGACGGGGAGCAGAGGGAGCGAGAGAGAGTTGAAGGGGGGGGGGCAGAGGGAGGAATGAGAACGAACAGGTGGGATGACGAGGGGGAGAGAGCAGGGGCAGTGAGGAGGAGCGGCCAGGGCAGAGAAGGAGCAGGAGGTGGGACAAGGTGGAGGAGAGGGAGGGAGCGGTGGGAATGAAGAGGCGGGAGCAGCGGGAGGAGTCAAAGGGAGGCTGTGGCTCATCTCGTCTCTCCCGCTGCTAGCACCATCTGCTCCTCCTCCTTCCTGTCGGAGGCGACGAGGTCAACACGGAGTCAACTGTGATGAGGAGTGATCAATGTGTCCCCCACCCCGGTTCGGGGACGAAGGGCGTAAATGACCAGGAGGTTGGGAAAAGGGAGCATGGCACGTGGAGGGTGGTGCATACATCAGCAGAAGGATTTGGACCCACGTGGCAGCTGTCTCTTGGAAACCGGTGACGAAGGAGATGAAGATACCTAAGTTAATTGGTGAGAGACTGTCAGGGCAGATCTATGGGTGAATGTGGGACTGTCTAGGTCTTTATGAGAGACGACAGTATGTCCTGGTGTCAAGTACATGGGCTCGCAATTATTCTGCCATCACTATTCAGTCCAACAGATAATCATCCTTGGACCCGGCATGCATCCACGATGTTGTGTGGATGCACGAATAATAGGTCAACATGTAGGTTTTTACAAGCCGGTGGGATGCACAGACGTCTAGGAGCTTTCTACCATTGCTTTTTTTTATATGATCTGGGCCCATGCCATCCAATCACTCCAGCTGGGGTAATTAAGCCATGCAGCAGAATGACACTATACTGAGAAATATCACTTCAGCCAGCACGTAAAACCGGAGGTCATAGGAGGGGTCTAACTTATTGGCCTTGCCTGCTTCCCTCCACTTATGTTCATATTAAGTAGGGGCGTAAGCCACCACCACCACCATTCCTGTTGATGAGCAAGCAAGCCCACAAACCTGTAGGCTGGGCATTAAAGGTCCCCACGTCTCAGTACCTCTCTCCCACACCCCTTCGCTTTTTAAAGACCTGTGAAGGCATAGCCCCTATCGCTCTCTCCCCAACACTCGCACTTGCCCGCTGGCCATGCCCTCCATTTTGACGGTGCACAGGAAAACACGCAAGGGCGCCTCCATAAATTGTCACCGTGCCACCATACACACAGCATCCACTCCAGCGAGGAGACAGGAGACCTCTGTCTTTCGATGCCCTTTATTAAACACTACAGTAACACCAACACACAACGTGCTACCCTCCCCACACCTCACACGCTAACAACTAAGGCGACGACATCCGGAAGTGGTTCCAAAAGCTCTCTTCCATGCCAGAACTCTCTTCGCTTATGCACACCTCGTTTATATCCCCTCTCAGACATAACCCACTTACATCATATCACACCACGTCCATATCCAACCTGATCACCACAAGTTTCGCCTCATGTTCCACCCCCCCACCAGACCACGTGATGTTTATGATCTACAGAGGGGGAAGGAATTGGCACAATCCCCGGTCACCCTTACCTGACCCCTTGTCACCCTGGGTCCCTTATATGCACCTAGCCTGTCACGGCGCAAGGATTGGCACCACAGTTCCCCCCCCTCCGGCAGCAAAGTCTGGCGCGGCCCCTTCGCCGCCGCCATGGTAAAACTCGCACAACACACCACTGGCCCGTCATGGCCCCACCACGGTCCTTGCCACTACCTCCTCCCCGGGCTACCGAATTATAAAAGAATTGCCCGGACCACTCTCTTCCACACAGAGCGCACCATCGCTAGGTCTGCCCGTTGCCACACCTGCTACCACCTCCGATGGCCACCCATACCGCACGGGCTCTCGGCGGCTCCTGCTTCCACCGCTACACCTGCCACCTCTCCGAGGCTTTTAATGAGGCGAGGCACTCAAAGGCCTTCCCCAAACCCACTCCAGCGGCCTCCCTGCTGCCACCTCCACCTATTTGGGGCTATTGCTGCCAATAATGGTGCAACCGAGCTAGTTGCCACCCGTCACATGCTGGCAAACACATGGGCTCCGCTCGCCGCTTGCAACTTCTTTCAGCTGCAGATTCGGGGCCCCGTGACATGCCCACCGCGCCGGTCTGCCTCCACCCCCACGGCGTGTCTCTCATGGCTCCTCCTCCATAGCTGGGCAGAGCCGGCTCCGCCCCTCGGGACTGCCTTTTGCGGGCTTTGCCCCCCTTGGACCGAGCGGGTCCCAGAGCCCCAACCATGCACGCAATGGCACCTTTTTCAGCCGCACCGCTTGCATTCTGCCAAACGCAGGGGAACCGCCTTCACTAACTGCTGTGCTGCTACCACACTCCGCTGCTCTCCCTGGCTCGCCATCTCACAGCTGAACTCCGAGCCACTGTCTCCTCAGCCGTACCTCGCAGTGCTGTCCTGCTCTCGCTGCACCCGGCTCGCCGCCTCCGCAGCTGTTCTCCACTGCTGTTTGCCATCAGAACCTTGCTCGCCTCGCTCTCCCAGCATTAGCCCGCATCGCACTCTCTGACACCAACTGTGAAGGCATCGCCCGGGTCACTCTCTCTCCAGCACCCGCACTTGTCCACTGTCCATGCCCTCTGTTCCGACGGCACGTGGGAGAACACGCAGGGGCACCGCTATCACTCATCACCGTGCCACTATTCACATAGCATCCACTCCAGCGTGGAGATAGGAGACCTCTGTATTTCGATGCCCTTTATTAAACACTACAGTAACACCAACACACAACGCACTACCCTCCCCATGCTTCGCACGCAAACAACTGTGGCGACGATATGCTAACCTGGTTCCACAGCTATCTCCCATGCCAGAACTCTCTTCACTTCTGCACACCTCATTTATATCTTCCCTAAGACGTCACCCACTTTCATCATATCACACCACGTCCTTATCCAATCTGACCACCACACGTTTCGCATCATGTTTCCCCCCCAGACCACGTGATCTCAGAAATCCTGTTGACATGAACATTAATCTCTGTAGAGAACTAGGAGAGTTGCACTCTTTGCACGCAAAGTTTAATGCAATAGCAAAAACGAAATTCAGAAAAAAACAGAAAATCAGATTACAATGTGTATTTACAAATGTAGAGATCGCACTACGTATTTTTTTTACATTGATGATTAGTAACTACTCCACATAACGCTCTTTATACACAACTGAAAATAAATAAATAAAAACCTTCGAGGACAACAATGTGTCTGGACAGACTTGATTCGCGTTCCTTATTATGTGCGGAAGCGGACTTGCTTCGTTGAATCAGCTTTGAGGCACCACAATCTTGTCAGTGCAAAGGGCCTCTAAACGTCTTCATCCGGCCCTGATTGTCCCACCGGTATCTCCAGCACAACTTAATTTTATGCTTCTGTGCACATGCTTTCTTTACTTGGGGGTAGAGAAGCGTTACCGGCCCCTCGAACCTGTCCCAAACCCCGGTTGGCCACTGTGGCGGCTGTGAACATCTTGCAGAGAACAACCGATGAGTGTTGGCCTCCCCCCAACGGCATCGCTCACAGCAACCACCCAGCAACCACCACCGACGAGGAGATGGGAATTGTATTACTGGACCTTCATACACAGACCCCCCCAAAGGCACAGCCATACAGACGTGCAGAGCCCCCCGAGACACAGCCCCATAGACACACATAGCCCTAGACACACAGACCCCCAGACACAGAGACCCCCAAAGAGACCCCCAGACACAGACCCCGAGACACACAGACCCCCAGACACACAGACCCCAGACAAAGAGACCC
>JAZEWT010000069.1:0-25000 GCA_036362905.1 Mordacia mordax | reverse complement strand
AGCAATAATTTGTGCAAATATGAAACCCTGATCGTATTCATAACATAAACCGTAACGTGCCAGATTGCACAACACAAAAATGACCGATAATTCCGATACATTACTAGTCGACAAGGAAGAGTAACAGCGTTACAGGGACATGGACATACTTTGAAGCAGATTTTTGCTGAACAAAAGGAAAGAGTGTATGCAACCCATAAAAACACCGATCAGTTTTGTAACGGCAGCGCTGGGCTGGAGTCTTAATTCTATATGGGATTTAAGGTAACTCAACGTTGATCGAGACTTGCCTCAAGCGCCCGGTAATATTGCTTCAAACGTGAATGGGGGCGGCAGCCACTACAAAAGCCCTTTCCCCCAATTTTGATGTACATCTGGGTTGCTTCAATCAGAGAGGGGTCGCTTTAACTTCTAAGATTAAGTTTATTCATCTGTCTGGACAACAAATCCATCGAACATATTTCAGTCTTCCTTAAGTATTCTTCACAATGGTGGGTTTTTTAAGGGGACATCCAAAGCAAATATAAGAGCAGAATGATATAGTGGGTTAAGTTTATTTTATATGGTACCAGATGATAATTCATAAATGTGCCGCAGTTATCAATGGCAGAAGTCACCTTTGTCAAGTCTATAAGTGTAACTTACTTTGAAAGCAATATTTACGCCTGTCGAGGACTTATTTTAATGTTATTATTCTGGTTAATGTAGTCAATGTCAGGTCTCAATTTTACTTTTGAGAAATATGAAGTTAAGATGTTTGTATTCCTCAATTAGTTCAGTGTGTTGGTTATATAGTGCATATAACCGATGTGGAGATTCGGATATTGTTGTTTTGGTCGATGAAAATACATTTAGTTTTATTGGCATTCATGACTAGTTTGAGTGAGACAATATGGTTTTAAAGATATTCAAGTTGCCTTCTTGCTTATGAATTATATCTTCCGGAGAATCTCCAACCGCTAGCAGTGCAGTGTCATCTACAACAATATTGATTTCCAGGTGTGCACGTGGAGTGCCTCGGGAATTGAGAAGCAGAGAGACTCGTCATGGACCGAACGTGGAACCCTGTGCTACATCCTTTGTTTTTTCGATTTTGTGTGGACATCATCAGGTTATCAACCAAAATGGCCTGATTACGTCTGTTAACTTTTAAGTGCATTTGTTATGTATCAAAAAAAAAATCTTGCGGCTGTGATGCGCTTTGCGATGCTGCCATAACGATACTGACCTTTACGTATCTATGTGCGACATACGGCGAGGAGGCCCCCCCTCCCATAACAATTCCAAAACATGAGAACAACAGCAACCCACCCCCTCCCATCCCCTCCCCACAGGCTCACAGTGACGGTCACAAATCTGAAGGATCACATATATCTCTTACCCCCAGGTTCCCCTCTTTGTGAAACAATAAAGTGTCCACGTGGGACAGACACATACGCTGCTAAGCATCGATTTTATAACTCGCGAGAATTCTCGGAATAAAGCTTGGCCTTTGGACTCCTGGGCCCTAATGAGGCCTGGATATTGCTCACAAGTGGGGGAATGTCGTGCACTCCTGTCGTTGCCCTGTAAACTATAATGACTATATAAATACTATAAATAGAGCGTGGCACATATTCAATTTCCAATCTATGCATTCAAACAGAAAACGACTCAGGAGCGGTGTCAATCCACGTGCTCAGCCGGTGCCAAGCCTGAAACTGCCTCAGATGTTTTGATGTCATGAGCCAGTTAATTAAAGCATGTTTTTTTGTTGTCGGAGGAAACCAGAGAACTCGGAGAAAACACAAGCAGAATAGTGGGCGAGAACACACAAACTTTACACAGAAAGGTGCTTAAGGCAGCAATCAATCGCCTTAGGCAGAACTTTCTTTCTGTGAGTTGCAGATGTTACCACCGCGCCACCCCACTACGAGTCTAATGACCACAGCAGACACGCTGTGCGTCTCCAGCATTGTACTGCGATACCTTGTGTGATTCGTCATTGGTTTGTTTGCAACTTGCCACTTGAGAGTGCCCCTCAAGGACTGCTCTTTATCGATAGCCGTGTCGAGCATTCCTCCTGTCGAGGCGGCTGTCCATAAAGAACAGCGCTAGACAGTGCTCCTCATGCGCCGTCGAGCCGTGAAAAGCGACATCAAAACAAATCACCGCTCGTATTTGAATCGTGCGGCCGAGGAATTGTGTCACGAAGCGAGGGAACCGTGGGCCTTTTGGAATCTCTCTCTCTCTCTCTCTCCAGTCAGCGCAGCGTCATCACATCATGTCAGAAGGTGACACCATGCTGAGATGATGTCAAGATTGCACCGCTAACCCCCAAGGTGACAACACAGAGCTGCTTCTGATCTTCTTCTGATAACTATTTCTTACGCAACCCTATGCCCCTGCATTGTGTTCCACACAAGCCGTGCACTGCCTGTGAGGCGCTCAGTGCATTTTTACTGGGCTAAAAGCTCTCCGAATAATTTTTTTTTTAATACGTGAAAATATGTGACATGGCCATCTGCTCACTGCACACACAAAGATGCTTTCATCACTTTTGGCGTGCATGGATTTAAATCATAATTCTCTTGGAAATGCTCAAACAGCTATTAGATGCCCTTCAAGACCTCTCTGATAACGTGCAATGCTATGCATGTCACGTGGACTCTGCGTGTAAATGCCAGTTGACTTAAAGCTTACCTTGAGGTTTTTATATTCACCAATGTGAGGCTATGGTGCGCTACAAAGAGACTGAAATATTAAAAAGAACCGTCCAGTTCCCACTACATGTGTGTGTGCGCAAATGTAAGAAAAGTTTTCCTTTTATATTTTCATTTCCCCACGTACACGACGACAGCAACACATTTCCGAGTGAATATTACAGAGTGCGCCACAGAGCAAGGTCATCACTTTGGGAAAGTGCTTCACTCGAAGCCAAGTCCGATGTGGATGGATGTTTGCGCTCCATTTCTGAATTTCTAGATTATCTTTGATAATGCCCTCCTCAGTGCTTGGCTCCGATTCACGCGTCCACGCCAACCGAACTCGGAGCGATGGCAGGGCCTTCGGCCAAGGTGCCTCGTCAGGTATGCACACGCATATGGATGTCGGATGACGCGACTCCCACCGCTGATGATGATTGGCACTGGCGATGCTCGTTGAAGCATCGTTCGCCAGCTCTCGTGTCGTCGTCGTGCATTCCACGGTGGTTGCATTAATCAATCGGCGTGGTGCAGAAATCCAGTGAGAATAGTTCCCCCTGTAGCTGCCCATATGCGTACGAGACCCAAACCGTGGCACGCGCATCATTGATTACGTGCGACACTCACGGACGCCTGTCAGCCACGGTGACTCAGCGTTCTACTTACGTTGGCTTTCACCACTCGATACACGACGATTGCTTTCCAATGCTGTTCTTTCGGGGAAGCTGCGTCGAGCGCTTTCTCCCCTCTTGCGTTCTGAGACTGCATGGGGATGGCTCCAACGTGGGAGACGAAACAACATGAAGGGAAGATGCGCTCGACACGGCTATCCCTAAAGAACAGCTTTGGAAAGCAACCCCGCATTTTCCAAACCGGTGCATCCTCCAAAAGGGCAGCTGCGGAGCCCGTGCGGCATTCTACGCCACACACCGCCCATGCCAAGAGGCCACGATGAACGAGCACTGCGCGATGGCACCCCCGCCCCAGGGCTAAACTTGCCACGGCAGTCGGCGCGTCGTAAGGTCAGCGGCGCAAACGCTTCCCGGGGCGCGGTCGCGTCGTACAAAATCACGTCCAGTTGGGTTGATGGTGAGCAGGGTGGACGATCGGGCCCGCGAGACTGCCGTGTAAAGCGGGCGCGGCGGATGAGCGGGCGCGGCGGATGAGCGGGCGCGGCGGATGAGCGGGCGCGGCGGATGAGCGGGCGCGGCGGATGAGCGGGCGCGGCGGATGAGCGGGCGCGTCCAGCGACGACTCCGCTAACGGCCCGTGATCGCCCGCGCGTAATCGGTCACGCGCGAGGACCGCTCGCGGCGGCTGCGCGGGCAGTCGTCACGCGTGCGTTGCCGGGGTAACTGCCCGCTAACGTCGTTGCGCACGTGGTTAACTTGTTGGCACGGAAGGCTAGCTGTTTAATTGTGTAGCGCCAACCCTTAACCCAGCGTTCATTGTTCATTACGGTATGAGTGTATGGTTGCCGGTTTTGATAATGCGGTAATCACCACTCATTATTGTATAATGTGCATTACACGCATGCTAATAGGTGTGACTGCTCGGCTTGCGTGGACCACTGGGTCACTCGTGCAGTTTGATTTGGTCATCATTCTGAACCGTGCACCGGTCACAACATTAATTGTTCTTTTATATTATATTATTAATTACAATTTAGCTTCATGTAAATTAACTGGTTATTGTGTACTTGTCACATTTATTTGTAATAATTGCCGTGTGGAATTTCACAAGAGATGTTCGGGTGCATCGATTGATGAATATCGACCATTGTCCTTACAATACATGTGTCAAATGGTATGTGCTAGAATCAGTGTTAATTGATTCACATACATTCACCCGAATGTTTAAAAATCATTCAGTTCTTGTTTCACTACTGTGAACTCATTTCATTGTCAGAAACCGCTTAGTGCTGTACAGGGTGGCGGTGAGCCGGAGCCTATCCCGGCAGACACAGGGCGCAAGGCAAGGATATACCCATGACGCCAGTCCATCACCGAGCACTGCAGGCAATTTAGTCTACAAGCCAGTTAACCTAGGCAGCAGCAGCATGTTTTTTTGGACTGTGGGAGGAAACCGGAGTGCCCGGCGACAACCCACACGGACACAGGGAGAGAACTCGCAAACTCCACACAGAAAGCAGCACCCGAGCCGAGATTCGAACTCGGGCCCTTCTTGCTGTGAGGAGGCAACAGCGCTACCCACTGGGCTACCGTGCCGCCTTTCCTAGAGCATTTTATTATTTTGACGACTTGATTACCCAGGAAAGCCTTACCGAGTCTCAATACTTGCTCGCAGGATGGGCTCTCCAGGTTATCGTTTTAGGGGGGAGGCGATGTTGCTCCGTGTAACCCCAATTAATTCGCTTTCGTTCATCTTCAGAAGTGGAATTTGTTGGTCACGACTGCCTGTGTTGCACTTTATTTATTTTGATTGATCGGAGGAAGCTGGAAAACCCAGAGGGGATATCTATGCATTAAAGGGGGGAAATACACCATCTCAACACAGAGATGTGACCGAGTTGGAACCAGAGCCCAGGCCCTTCTTGCTGTAATGCGCGAGTATTATAATTAATAATATTGATAATAATTGTACATTTATAACGCGCACATTCATTCACTGCCGAAGGTGTTCATTCGACAGAGAACGACTTCGAGGCGCGAGGAGAGCACAGAGAGGCGGAGGCGGAGGTGGAGGAGGCAGCCAGGCGGTTTGCCGGCGCCACATTGCCACACACCGTTTCCTATACATTAGGATGTCATCGGTCAATTCATTAACGAGTATTTTTTTTAAGTTGTGGGAGGAGACCGGAGAGCCTGGAGGAAACCCACGCAGAACAGTAGGAGAATACACAAACTCCACACAGAAAGGTGCCCAAGGCGGGGATCGAACCTGCTCAGGCAAGAACCATTCTTTCTGTGAGGCACCGATGTTACCACTGCGCCACGCTGCCGCAGTGATTCCTGCTATAACTAACAAACAAACGCTCTTTAACCGTCTAATAACATCATAATGTATGGGATGCAGTGTCTAGAAAATGTTGGTGCCCGATAAGCACGTGGCTGCCTTCTGCGGTTTCCTCGTGCCTTCAAGCTCTTCCTCGAACAAATCCGTTCGACATTGAACGATGGCTGTGCCTGTTCAGGATGTAAAAGTCTCTTTGCGTCACCTTGCCATCCAAACGGTCCACACAAGCAACCAAAATAATATTCCGTTGAGAAATCATTGTCTAAACGGTCTTGACAGTCACTGTGGTCTTGCCTGCACACAAAAAAACCAACAATTTTCATCACTGCTGTTTCCATAATTTAAAGAAGAGCTGTTTTTTTTGTATGGATTAAATTTACACTAACTCTATTTCGCTAGCTTAAAAATTCCAGTCAATCTAAATATGTTTCAAACCATTAGCTAAATGTCTTCTATTTTTATAATCGCACTGTTAGTTACATAATTTCACTCATTCGCTGCTTCTCAGCATGACCATTTTCTCAAACGTTCTGTTTGTAGCGGACATTTGAATATTTCTTATATAATACGTGCCCATGTCAATATCCTTTTTAAGACTGAAATCCATTTTTTGTCGGTAAGGCGCTTTCACGCTTTGAGGCATTTTTAAAAAAAGAGGTTAAGGCAGGTTGGTTTAATAATACACTAATATCGTGCACATAATCCCAAATCTGCATATTATACATATAAATGAAGCTATAGTTTTGTCAACGCAAGAACTGTATTTGGGTACGCTACGGCAAATCAAATCTCATTGATCTGAGATGAATGAAGTACGGCAGAGTCTAAAACATATCTTTAAAAAATACACACGTTTAAGCTAAATGTGAACATTCGGTCCTCTTATATGGTAGTCTAGGGGCTATAATTTCACCTTACACTGAGTGAATTGAGTTTCACATGTCATTGGCAAGGGTGGCATGGGAAAATAACTACAGGCGTGACGTAACATTAGGGCGGCACTGTGGCGCAGTGAGTAAACACTGCGATCTCGTAGAAAAAAGGTTCCACGTTCGATTCCTAGCTCAGGTGCCTCTGTGTGTGGAGTTTGCATGTTCTCCCTTTCTCCGCATGGTTTTCGCCGTGTACTCTGGTTTCCTGCTCCAGTATAAAGACATGCTCCCTAAGCTTAATTATCCTGACTAAATTTCCCACCGGTGCCCTGTGATGGACTGGTGTGCTATCATGTGCATAGCCTTACTTTGCGCCCCGTGTCTACCAGATTGGCTCCGTGTCACCGTGACCACCTACAAGATTACGCGCGGACTGGTCGAGACAAAAAGTGAAGGAATGCGTGAATGAATGAAATTATTTCATTGTGTCACGGAAGCATTGAACATGATTACATTATGATGATTAGCTGGCATCGTCCAAAAATACATTGTGAGTTGATCTCTAAATGTAAAGCAAGTGTTGATACAATATTAAGCGCCTATTTTAATTGTGATGACAAATAGGCAATATGAGACATCATTAAGGTATGGTCACAAGCACTGGAATCTCCCAAAATATATGCGATGATGGGCCAGCGCCAGTTAATAATACAGTCCCGTAAAATAAACCTTGATCGATTTTGTTAGATGTGATAAGGGTGGAGCCGCATGCAGGCATAATTCCACTGAACTGGGGCGGAATGCACATCATACATCGCGTTTTCTCACTATGTGGGTCTTCACGGTTCTACCTGAGAGAATTGCTCTCAAGAGCTGCTGTTACGCATATCCATATTGAGCTCCCTTCCTCGTTCCTTCGCGACGTTGCGCCTCCAACGTTAGCCTGCTGATGCCTCCAATGTGGGAGGTGAAACGTCACTACGGAGAGAGGGGAGAAACACTCAAAACGGCTATCCATAATGAGCGGCTCTCGGGAAAACTCACACGCGTTGTACCTCTGTATTGGGGACGTGGCAGGGAAGCGTCAGAAGTTGTGTCTCCATGGCAGCCCGAGAGCGTAGGGCGCTCGAGAGAAATTTAAAATGCAGCAGTATTTTGGGAGAAATCTTCAAACGGGGAATTAATCCGATTCCTGCGCGTTTGTCAGTGGTTGTCCCGCTGACACAATTAAACGGAGGCCCGACACCGCGGGTGTTGCGCACACAAACACGCGCGGCGTGCGTCTCGGCGTCTACCATCAGGACACCGCGAGCAGCACTGGGCGGCGTTAATGAAATAGCTCACCTCCCACGATCGTCGTGTCCCCCCACGACTTGAATTCTGAGACGATTCATGGCCAGCTGTTGAGTTTGTGGTTTGACACGCCTCGCGGCGAAAGGGCCCAGGTGATCCGTGTGGTCATTGTAGAATCGCGATTCCATCCATGCGACTATCGATATTATAATGTTTAGCCCCATTGAGGAAATGTCTTTGGCGCAGTGCTCGAGTTTGCCCTCACGACACAATGCGAACACGTTCATAACTGCAATGTTTTGTCTAATGCGCGATACCAATTTAGCGATTCCTAAATGGTAAGAACAACACGAAATATCGCGGCCGAAATTATGAACAAATGTCTTTTTCGTACCTACCCAGGCGTATGTCTTGGGCTCTCCAACACATCTGTAAAGTTAAATTCTTGAGAAAACAACGTTTCAGGTCGCCGTCGGGAGCACGTTAGTGACATTAGAATGTGCAGGTGTGCTTAATTCCTTCAGTAGCGTCAGTAAGCGCACGCTTATCTCTAAACTTGCATCTTTGTTTTGTCATTAACATAGATTCGGGATCTATGTTAATGCGCAGCCCATGGGACACAGTCGAGATACGCATCTGCAAGATAAGAAGACTTTGAAATTTGGCTGGCTTCTGCCTTTCATCTCACCACTCGGTATCGGGCCATGCTGCCAATATTAATGGGTATCGAGCTGCAGCGTCGTTGCCAACCAGTTCATGGGTCACCTTGTGTTTCGCACCGCCTTTGGTCTCGACGCGCGCGGTCGCCGAAGCGCACCCATCGTCCGCAGCGTGTGAGCGTGACTGCCGTCGACGAGGCGCCTGAGTTCGAGTCCTGGCTCAGGTTCACTTTCCGTGTGGAGGTTGTGCGCTCTGCCGCTCTTCTCTGTCGGTTTCCTGCAGGTCCTCTGGTTTCCTTGAGCGTTGCCCAGTATAATCCGAATGTTGACAAATATACCTGCACATCGGTCAATTGGGATTACGCTTTGCAACATAGCCCCATCCTGCGAACGCTTGGCAGGACCCTTCAAAAGAGTCTTGAGACTCAGTGAGGCCTTTTATGAATAAATAAGTGTAATAAGCCTAGTATGTAGCAAGTGCATTAAGACTTGGTTACAACTCCATACCCTGAGAGAGGTCCACACGGCACACGAGGAGGTGAGTGTCCAGCACCACGCCCGGCCACCTTTGTCTCCCTAGTGGCAATGATTACACACTGCACCAGGTACTCATTTGAGGCTGAGTCGACCCAGGGGAGGCCCAAGACCGGTTCATGAAGTCGTCGCTGGTGTTTGCCGTGAGTGGGATTGGAACGTAGCGCAATGCGCTAACCGCTGAGCCACGCAGCCTCCTACACACAGAGACGCAGTCCAGTCGAGCGGTGAGAGGTTGAGTAAGCCGGGTGATTCCCGAAGGACTTTTCAAGGTCATTGGCTCACCGAGCACATTTGAAATACCCTCGCCATAGTCTTTAAAAAAAAAAATCGTGAACACCTCTGTGAGACTCATTGCCGCATGCCTGTGTGTCTGTCGTGCAATCACAGCCTACGAACACGGCATCTCAGGGTGATGTGTAATTGCATTCCTATGGCTTCAATTAAAATTGAGAGGACTTTTCCAGCAGTGGGTTTAGCAACACAGGCTCCGAATACTTCAGCGTTAACACACTGCACTGTATCTGAACAAATACGCAGGCGAATGTTTTGGGAGACGAACCTTCTTCAAAGCCATAGATTATGATTAAGGGGCTCTGATAGATGGGTCATTGCATACCGTTTACATAGAATAATTATCTGCTCTCGTGACAGCAAAGTTGCTCTTAACAGCTGATGATTGAACTTAAAGTATTCCTCTTAATATTTATTCAGTTTGATCAACCAAATCGATTGACACATTGCTCCAATGACAACTTGATTTTATTTGCTGTATCAAGTGGTGGAGAATTTCTATCAAGAGCTGCTCTTTAGGGATAGCCGTATCCAGCGCTTCTTCTCTCATGCCTCCTACTTTGGAGGCATGGGCCTAAGCTTGATGTGTGAATGAATGACGTTTGTTCGTATTGAAGGTATCATTGTATATTATTTCACAAATGAGGTTATTCAGATGGGGTGGGGAGCAGAGTGGGTGCTTTGGTGAATATACATCCATTGCCGGGAAATATGAAACCTCATGTGACATTACAACGCATCGATCGAACGTAAATAATTTTATTACGGTTTGATTTCCATCCTTAAAAAAAAATACGTGACCCTAAAAGGGGGATCGCCTTGCATTGATTTTACAAATCAATAATAATGTCATTAGCACAACTTTGCATCTCAGTCGGCTGGAGTTCGCAGTCCAATTACACACAGTCTCCGCTTTGCTGATCGTAGAGTTCTAATCAAATATGGATTCTGTTACGTTTCACATGATTGAACGGCTGCTGTCAAGTAAACGCGCTATGCTCTCCGCTCTTAGCACCCGAATGTACGTGAGCACGATGTGCCAAGGTCCCCAGCATGTTGGAGTTCCCACAGGATGGGCTGCTTGCATCACTCCAGGCTTGGATCTTTGTTGTGCTCAGCGGCCTGCCACCATGACTGCCGTTGCCCTTCTGCAATGCATCGCGTTTGTGGCGCCGTGTTTTGTTCGGTTCAGTATCAGTAGCCGCTTAATCCTGCACAGGGTTGCGGAGGGCCAGAGCCTATTCCGGCAGACACAGGGTGCAAGGCGGTGCTATTCCCAGGATGTGACGCCACTACATAGCAGGGCACGCTTTTTGGGGCAATTTATTCAGTAAGCCAATTAACTTCGACAGCAGCGTGTCTTTGGACGGTGGGAGGAAAACGGAGTACCTAATGAAAACCCACGCAAGACTTTGAGTTCGATTGAATCACGTTGTTAAGTTTGACATCAACACCTAAATTTATAACCACAAGTGTGGTTCTGCGTGCCCGTTCTCTGGTTGCTGACTTCACGTTTAATTTTGAATTTGTTTATACGTTTTTAGAAACTATTTCAGACTGTGCTGATGTAGGCTTTCACAACTCGATGCATGATGATTGCTTCCTAAAGCTTCTCTTTCGGGATATCCTTGTCGAGCGCTCCTCAGGCATTCTGAGTTGCAAGACGCCTGAGGATGTCTCCAACGTAAGAGGCGAAACGTCTCAAAGGAGAGGAGGCACGCTGGACACAGCTATCCAGAAAAAGCAGCTTTTGGGAGCATACATCCTCACTTGATATTTATTTGTAGGGTTGTATTTGATCTTGATGGGGGTGTTGGACCAGGTAAATCGCATAGGCGCTGTGAATCTGATTATCTTGAGTTTGATCCGTGGCGAGTTGATATCAGAACCCCTTCTCCGCCGATCTTTACAAACCTCCGCAGAGCGCGTGGTGAAGTATGGTGAAATAACCACCCTGACCAATATGGGGTAGAGAGTGGATTGACAAATGGGCTGTGCGTTTATCACGAATATACATGTGGATCTGCAGCGTTTGTCAGCCCGCTGCTGCTGCTGCTGCTGCTGCCGCCGCACGAGAGCCTTGCCCGACTGATTGCGGTTGCCGCGTGTAGAGCGCAGTGTGTGCGTAACCACGGTGCACCCATCGGTGTGAAGTATGGTCTCACAGCTCGGGCGGGGGGCCGGGGGACGCTTTAGGAAGTCTTCATTCAGCAGTGGACGCACGGCTGTATTTATTCATTACCAGCCCCCGCTTATTGCTGTACAGGGTCACGGGGGGGGGGGATGGAAGGGGGCTGGAGCCTATTGCGGCCGACACGGTGCAAGGCAGGACTAGACCCCGAAAGGGATACCAGTCTCTCCTAGAGCACCGCAAGCAATTTCGACAGCAGGCTACTAACCTAGGCAGCATGAAGTAAGTTACTCTTATTATTATTATTCATTATATGTAGCTGGCCTTGCACTACGTGAAATCTGTACTATTTGTTGTGTTCGAGTCCAGTACTCGAGTAAAATCTGTTAGAGCGCTTTCAGAAAGGTTAATATCTACGTAGTGTTGTCCATTCATCAGCCCCTAACCATGTGCTAATGTCTCGATTGGGTGAGCATTTCGTGGAATTAAATTTAAAGTATAATTCCACTTGGAAAGAAAACAAATCTCGCCACGTGGTTGCGCACGGCCGCTTCGTAATGTGATCGTTTTTAATGTGCGTCGTGACGATGTCAGGACTTGGTGGTTTTACTGCGGGGAAGATAGAGTCTTAAAATGTTCAGCCACCCGCAGCCATAGTTAGGAGTACGACTGGTGCTTTGCTTGCGAGATGATGTCTTAATTGGGTGGGCGAGTTGACGAGACTGTGAAATTTCGTTGGCCGAGTTCAGTCAAATGAAATTGAAAGGTTGCAAATAATACGTCCTGCAGATGCCTTAACATCCGTGACCAAACACCCATGCCTGTCACCAAAAGGTTCTGAACAATGACCATGCGTTTGTGGCCAAGGCAGCCTTGCATGGGGCAGCGTCTTGCTGGATGCTGATAAGGGTTATGAACCGACAACCCTTCAGAATGTGGTTGGAGAGCTCGCGTCTCAGTTTTCAGTTCACCGTTTGACAATTCATAGTCTTGCTGCAGCCGTGCTGTCTGTGAATTTGTTTCTCAATGCCAGGGTGTGGACGGAATTAGCAGACCAACGCACGTAACCGTGCGTGCTAATCTTGAGCGTTGCATCAAATGAATGAAACGCGAGTGCTTCCTTCATTTGATCGTCGCCTCTCTCTGCTTTGTTCACTATGGTGGGCTGCTTCAGAAATACAGCAACATCCTTAATGAGGGTGAGAGCACGTTGCGATGCTTTACTTGATGTACACTTGTGGCTGGCTGGGGCCTCTGTGGCTTGGGTGACCTGTCATGTCCAACCAAACATCTTGGGATCTGGGTGCCCTGACTGCAGGCAGTGGCGCTTTGGTTACATTCTGCTGACAGTGGCACGCGGCCCCCGGTGAGAATTGAACCGTCCTTACGTGCGTTACAAAGATGTTTGTTAGCGAGCTCACTCTCTGGCTGCCATGCCAATCCGACCTCATAACAGCACGTGCAGTAACCGCACGGGTGGTTATTAAATTGTGCCGATTGTCGATGGTGATGCTGATGATGATTTAATGGTCATGTGGAGGAGTGAGATAGATTGCTGTCGGACAACTGTGATGGATGGTGACGGCATGGGGATGCCTTCTTCCAGCCACTGGATAGGCAGTGGCTGATGACGATGGTGATGTTTACAGTGGTAACAACAAATATATATAATCGATGTTTATAATTAATGACCTTTGATAATGCATGATTCTTTTGATGTATGCTAATATGTAACACCTGGGTGCACTAGCCTGCTCATTTTGAGATCCAGTGACTTCGGGCGCTTTACCAGTGATTTGGTCATGTGTCAAGATCCGTTGTTGTACTGCACTGTGCTCTCACGCTTATGCTCCCTACCATCACCAATCCGCACATACCATCACGATGAGACATGTTGTTTTCACGGCTCGATGCTGGAGAATTGCTCTGCAGAGCTGCTCTTGATAACGACGTTTCACCTCCGACATTGCAGGCATCATCAGCCTGATGATTCCACCAATGTCGCAGAGGAGAGCGGAGGAACGCTCGACACGGGTCGTGAAAGAGCAGCTCCTAAGAGCAATTCTCATCCATCGGGCTGTGCAAACCCACATTGGTACATGAGCGCTCTTCGCAGTGGCGGTCGGTGTTCGTCGTAATCACTCGGCCGCGACTCCGCACGATGTGCAGGGCACGGCGTCCTGATCCGGCGAGGGCTTCGACACAAGTGGCCGCTCTCTTCCACGATGACGGCCGTGCGTCGTCGTCCCGATCGCGTGACGATTGTCGATTGACGCGCGGCCCTCGCCGCCCTCCCTCCCCAGACGGCGGCGGCGGCGGCGGCGTCGATGCGCGCGTCCGTCTTCATGCGCACCGTGCGCTGGTCGGCGTGGGATCCCTCCGCGGACGGCGCTCGTCGCTGCGGCCGCGACGTCTCGGTGCCGCTGCTCGGCGGGCCGCGCGACAACCCGGCGCACGTGCTGGTCTACGCGGCGCACGCCGATTCGCCCGAGGTGAGTGCGTCACCCCGTCTCGCCGCCCTCCCCACGTTCTGCGGCTGTTGGCGGCGGCGGCGGCGGTGGCCGTGGCAGTGATGACAGTGGCGGCGGTGGCGGCGGCGGCAGGAGTCAGCAGATGGCACCTGGGTCTGTCCCGGGACCTCCTTCTGGCCAAGCCCTCAGACTCTTCTCGTGGCCTCAAAGCACAGCGAGGCGCAGCCTCACTGTGCCATCCTGCCACTGCTTTACTTTTTGTTTCACTGGGTCCTCCGGTTTCTTCCCACCGTCCAAACACATGCTGTTTCATAGATTAATTGGCCCGCTGAATAATTTGCTCAAGATGCCCTGAAGTGGCATCTCATCCTTTCTTGTACCCTGTGTCTGCCGAGATAAGCTCCGACTTACCGCGACCCTGCATGGGATTATGCGGGTACTGAGAATGGATGCGTGGATACATTGGCTTGGTAGGTAGATAATTGTGAAGCCCTGCAATTGCTTGCCCGTGCCACTACTAGAAGAAGGGCTCAACTAGAAGACCCTCCCAAAGGTAATTGGCCTACCCTTCCAGTCTGGCCAGATGTCTTAAAATAAGTGGGAGCACGCACACATTTACTCAACACACGCGACCCGCCAATCAGCTATCTGTGCTGAGCCCATTCATATTTCTGGGTGGACAGAGGTGGGAGGATTTAAGACCCTAACCCAACATTTGCAATGCTGTGAATGAAAAACAAACCGGTGACTTCTGTCTTGTCCGGCATGACACCACGGCAGCAGCATCCCGCATTAGTCATCATCAGCATCATCATTTTCAATACCCGCTTAATCCTGTAGAGGATCATGGTGAACAAGATCCCATCCCAGCAGACAGAGGGTGCAAAGCAGGACTATACCCATGATGTAATACCAGTACATCGCAGGGCACTGGGGACAATTTACTAAGCAGGCCAATTAACCGAGGCAGCAGCGTGTCTTTGAATGGTGATAGAAAGCTGCAATACCCATCTAAAACACACGCGGGCACGGGGAAAAGACGCAAACTCTGCACAGAATGGCACTCTCGCCAGGTGTATTATTCGTAATAAATACAAAGGATGGCCTTTGTCAACTTCACTGTCATTGGTGTTCACAGCCATGAGCCATAGGGTGGAAAGTGCACATTACTATGGCGAGGCCAAATCCCTTTGGAAGGCAATGGTTAGCATTCGTGGCCTACTTAAGGCACCCTCCTGAACACGACAACTTCGATTCTCCAGTACAGGCTTGCTGCATGTGCCCAGATCGCACCTCCATTGCATGGGTAACAGAGCCTTCTCGCTCCACGCTGCTGATGCCAGACTCTGGAACTCCCTTCATTTGCAAATTCAGTCGGCTGAGTCCCGAAGCATCTTCAAATCCCGTCTCACCACTTACTCGTTCAGCAAGGCCTTGAAGTCCTCTGGCTGGGGCTGTTGATGCTGCTCACGGCTGTGTGCTTGGCTGATGGTGGCGCTGTTGACCTGTGCCTGCTCAGGAACGCTTCTTCCTTTTTAGTTTTAACAAATAGTTTATTTTTATTTGATCTCCTTCATTGATATCCAATCATTACTTCACTCATTTGATCTAATCTGATGTTGTTTTTGACATGCCATTCTCTCCATAGCTCTGTGCAGTGCTTTGTGACCCTTGGGTGAAAGGCGCTTTAGAAATGCAATTGTTATTACCTCCCATTATATTATAAATTTTATTTACCCCAGACAAATCATGAAGGGGTGAATGGACCTTCACCGAGATTTAAACTCACACCCTTCCAATTGCAGGCCCTGCAATGTAGTGATTTTCAAGATTCAGTATTTTATACTAGGGTGGCACGGCGGCCCAGCGGGTAGCGCTGTCGCCTCACAGCAAGAAGGTCCCGGGTTTGAATCTTGGCTCGGGTGCCTTTCTGTGTGGAGTTTGCATGTTCTCTCCGTGTCCACGTGGGTTTCCTCCCACAGTCCAAAAAAAATACATACGACTGCATAGGTTAATTGGCTTGCGGACTAAATGTCCACAGTGCCCGGTGATGGACTGGCGTCCCATCGTGGGTATATCCCTGTCTTGCGCCCTGTGTCTGCCGGGATAGGCTCTGGCTCACCGCGACCCTGTACAGGACTAAGCGGTTTCTGACAATGAGATGAGTTCTTTATACTAGAATTTTGTCAGTGCCGTATGCTTTAAAAATAGACTTTCCTTTAACAACAACAAAGCATTGGAAACGTGTATAGATGTACATACGTACATATGCTTGTTTTAAAATGGCCGTATCATTTTGCAAACAACATCACCTCTAACCCTTTTCTATGATTTTGTGAAACATTATATAGTTTTTGACCCGGTTCATAAAATTGTCTATCAAACAGCAGTCACTTTAACGTATTCCATTTTGCACCAAGTAATAGCTTTTTGCAAAACCACATCTCTATTTTTTTTTACAAAAGTATTCTTTCTTTCCAAAAACCGCTCCAGGCACGTTTTGTTGTTGTTGAAACGCAGCCTTAACCGCTGCCCTGACCTCCATAGATAGCTTCTACTTATCACACAGGGAACTTCCTTGGTCTGCCAAAATAATACAACCTTCTCTCCGTTAGCGCCATGCACGTTCGCAAGCTGATTGTGATATTATTATAATGAAAATTCAAGGAAATTTAAGCCTATGCATCATTAATGAGGACTGACGGTGATCTGAACTTTTCCTCCCATTCATGGGTCGATTGCATCTATGTGGGTGATCAGTCTTTCCATCTGGCGCATTAGCTACGAGCTTGGCGGATTGCACAAAACGTGAATTCGTTCATTATCAGCACCCGCTTAATCCTGTCGCGAGGGTCGTGGTGAGCTGGAGCCCATCATAGCAGACAGCGAGCAAAGCAGGGCTATACCATGGCTGGGAGTTCAGTCCATCACAGGGCACGGAGGGTAATTTAGTGAGCAGGCCATTTAACCTCGGATGCAGCATTCCTTTGAACTGTGTGAGGAGACCAAAGCACTTGATGAAAACCCACGCAGACACAGAGAGAACATCCAGACTCTGCACAGAAAGGCAACTGGGCTGGGAACCGAACCCGGGTCCTCACTGTTCGGTGGCAACGCTATTCACTGCCCCGCTGTACCCCCATTGCACAAGACAGCGTTATGCAAATCAGGTGCTCAACTCGAAGGGGTGAACAGTGATCATCAGTCAGAAAGCAGTGCAGCAAGTAGGCTGCTGACACTGGTTTTTCTCTGGTACTGTGCTTTACTGCCACATACGTGTACATAAACATCCAATTAGGATAAAATTGTCGTGTGCTGTCTCAGCCGATTGTGGATAATAAATACAGTACTCGGGAGCGATGCGTCTCGTCAAAGTGACGTGTCACGAACGTGAAGCCGTCGCACTTCTGCTGCAGTGTATTCCCGTGGAATTAGTTTGAGGAGCAAGGTGAAGCGAGGATGTATTTCAACCTCTCTGAGTCGCATCACGAGGGCCAGTTCCGTTAGAATAATCCTTTGGTTTCCCGATGTGAGAGTTCAGGAATTATCCATAAACGCTTTGCTTTGAGACCCCAAGTCACGTTCGTACCTAAGGTTGGACTCTGACGCTAATTATTTATAAATAATGATTACGTACGTGTGTCGGGAAAACAACTAAGCATGTGACGCATCCTTTAACGGCCACGTTGTGTTGTCAACAATACAATGTCGTTTATGGCGCATGCGTAAATACTATATAAATAATAGTGTTTACTCGCTTCCCTGGGTACCGCCCTCCTCATCCTCCCTCCACGGCCTCGCTGACCCGGCCTGAAATAACCCCGTTGTTTTTAACTGATCCCGTTGTCCTGCTGTTCTAGCTGACTGCGTTAACGGACTCCTCTTTCCTGACTCCCACTGTCCCCTTGTAACTCAATTGCCAACGCTCTCATTCATTTCATCCGTCAATCATTCGGCCTCCAACTCCAACCTCATTGAAATCTTTGCACATTCACGGGCACGCTAAAGTCGTGCGTATTTACCCCAAAGTCGTTTCTGCGTCATTTGCTCAGCGCATCCCAATGCAAGGGCCCTGGATGAAGGAATTCTCATCGCACAATCCCATGACGAATTAAAACCAAGCCAGCTTGGTTCACAAACGATTGTGTTCGACCTAGATTCACCGCCACGCCAGCCTCGCCATGCAGAGGCAACAGCAGCAGCAGCATCTGGGCCGCGTGGCTATTTTTAGTGGGTTGCACATTTCACTTCAGCAAGGGATCTGCGGGTTCGGCTCTCCCATTGCTGCAAGCGGTCGCAATGTCACCGAGTAAAAGGTGGCCACGAAAATGCAGCCCTGGTGATTAGCGAAGTCTTTGCTCGATGAAGGCCATTAATGTTGTTGTTACTTGGCGACTAACGCTCTGCGAGCGGAACGCGGCTGCCTTGGAATATGACCTCACAGCCGCGTGGTGCTCCCTGCCCCAGAGAACTTTAAGGGTGGCAGTTTTCAGTGCGAACGAGGTCACACGTTCACTATAGCACGTCAGCTTGTTTGAAATTAAAAACACTCCGTTTGCGGTCCTCGTGAGCCATCACAGTTCAAACTGTGGGCCGCACATGGCGTCTCTGAGATTGACGTTTTCCAAGCTTGACTGACCCACTGAACATCGGTTCAGGATTTTCTTCCAGCACCACATACATAAAAGCCAGATTAACAATAAAGGCTTTCGCAACCAATGTCATCCATAGCAAAGCATTTTTTGGTTGTGATGAAGATTTTCATGGCTCGATGTATGACATTGCTTTTCATCGCTGTTCTCTAAGGATAACCGCGTTCAGCGTTTCTCCTCTGTTCTTCATGACGTTTCGCCTCCCACGTTAGAGGCGCGATCAATCAGGCTTTCAATGTGGGAGGTAAAATATCATGAAGGAGGGAGCAGAAACGCTCGACACAACTATCTCCCCAGAGAACAGCTGTGCAGAGCGCTCTTCACTTGCTTCACGTAAACAAATAAGTATTTCAATAATCTGTTGTTATTCATGGAACTACATTAACCCCCGCCCCCGATCCTTTGCACAGGTAGCCCACACAGTGATGGCATCACGACCCTCCAATATATAAAATCCAGAAGACATCTCCAGACCCTTTATAGAAGGTGCCTGATGAAAAGGCTTGCAATTATCAGTGAAATGTAGTCAAATCGTTGCTCTCCAACATACCGGTGTGCTGACGCAGGAAAGCACTGACGCATTCTATTCACATGACAAAACCTTACTGATTGGCCGTGTCGGGTGAAGGTGGCTTTACAACACTGGCTTTTTACACGAACTGACCTAAAAGTTCTTTACTACGTACACGAATATTGTTTATATTATTTGAGTGGAGGTTTTTTTGCGTTAAGGTCACAGCTTAAATTAAAACGTATATATTTTTATATTGATGATTGCTTCGAAAAGCTGCTGTCTCGGGACAGCCGCGTCAATTGCTCCCTCTCTCCACCTCGCGACGTTTCGCCTCCTCACACGTTCGAGGCATCCTCAGGCGCAGTGCGAAACGTCGCGAGGAGTGGAGAGAGACGGAGCCATCGACGCGGCTGTCCCGAGAGAACAGTTTTTCGAAGCAATCATCATGCATCGAGCCGCGAAAACCTACATCTTTATATTTTTATATTGCCAATTATATTTCAGTCCTCCTATCATCATCATGCCATGAGATTAAGAAGCCTCGTTTCAAAAGCTGCGTGGTGATCAAAGAATCACATCCTGCCATGCGGCAGCCGGCAGGACATGACGCCACACAGCTGATTCATGGTTACATAGCAAGGCCTTTAATCCAATGCCTCGTGATAGCACCATTGCATGCCCTATACAAAAGATGTTTCATAGAAAGTAATAAAAGCGAATGTATTTAGTTCCCACGGTGAGGATGTGCTATATTAAGAGGGAGAAAAAATGCGTTGTATAAATTGAGCAGCCAAAGATGATTGACTCAGACGTTCTGCTGACTTGATTTTGACCAAATATAATAATTGCATTTCATAAATCGCTTTTCACCCGAGGGTCACAGAGCGCTGTGCAGAGCTGCGGAGAGAACGGCGCGACAACAACAAATATAGTAGCGGTAGTAAGTGTTGTTGTTATTCAGTTAATAACTGTCATTATTATTAAATGCGATTTTTTAAAACATGTACACATTTTTTACTTATTTGTTTTTTTTTGTTGACTAGCAGAAGCGTTCACAATTTTCTTTGATCAAAGTGCCACTTTGCAGTGAATGATGACATTGATAATTAAGAATTCTCATAAATTTTTTGATCCCCTAATTTAAGCATAGTATATTTGGTGGTTACCTGCTCAGTACTCTGACTCAAGCATTGACCCCTGAAGCCAACATGTTGCCCTTCTAAAAGAGGAATCCTCTATTTGGATTTTTCTTCAAACTTTCTCCGCCTTTCTCAGAAGTTGAGAGCGGTCTCGGGGGTTTGGGCTTTGCACCCAGATACTTGACCCGAAACACAGATTAGCCACACCAAACCGCCCTTCTAGCAATCATGCCTGAACCGTGAGACCTGCGTGCCAGCGAGAATGTTGGAAGTCACGCGGAAGGTAGCCAGAGAAGGCTCCGCAGACACCAGGCGGGAGAGAAGAGGCTTGCGCTGTGATAGTGTTAATAGAGTGTGGCCTCTGTCAACATGAGTGCCTCTTGTTACCAATCTGGAGTGTAACTGCACATAAGCTCAGATATCCTTGCGATGACGCATGCACCGCTTTGATATATGAGCCCAGTTACAATTTTTTACGACTACAAAGGACCTTGCCTATGTGATGAGTTTTCTTAATGAACTTTTGAAAACCGGTCGCTTGCTTGTGGTGACCTTTTTCAGCCAGTCGTGTCATAGCACGAGTCCAGTTGTTATCCAACAAAAATTACATGACCGTGGTTTATAGTTATCTTTAGAATGGTCCTGATGAATGCCTTTTAAGTAAAAAATTTTGTGTGCGTTTGGACGGAATATGGATTGCTTGCAATGCTTAAAATTCTGCAGTGCTGGTAGCCTTTAAAAACCTACTTGTTATACTGCCGACAACAGGCACAACATAATTTATCATACACGATTTATAAGGCGATAAATTACTCAAAGCGATAAATTACTCAGAACACTGAGCCAGCACTCCTGAGATACCGACTTCAATTCAAAGCAGTCGCCCGGGATTTTGACAAGGGTCTCACGGATATAGAGTTGATCATCTCGACCCAGTCACCAATGACCACACTAAAGGGCACATCATGTAAATTTATTCGATTTTTTTTTCAGTCAGCAGAGCCAAGCCACGCCGCGAGGGTTTATATTTTTATGAATGTTTTTTTGTGTACGACTATCATATGCTGTCCGATCCACAGCGAGCGTGATATAGTGCCATCTAGAGTTGGTTAGGGGGCTGGGAGTGGCACTGCAACTGTTAGTATATGGTGGTGCTATAAACCCACTGACCTGAGTTTAATTCCTGGCTGGTAGTGAGTGGAGTGATATTTGTGGTTGTGACCCCCTCCGCAACCGCCACCACCCCCCCCCCAACCGACCTTTTCATCAACCACCAAACTTTACCAACCTACACTGACCGGCGCGCTGGAATATGGGATATGCTCAAAACTTTCCCATTGTGGATGCTTTGATCCAGAGCGGTTGATTGAAACAGAGCTCTGTGAGTAGTGTTGTATAAAGAGAGCTCTAAGTGACTGCTAAAGTAGTCCAGTGAGAACAACATCCGTAAAGATAACTATACCAGTCGTGAGCCTTGGAAAAGCTTCCAGGGTTTCGAGAATATTTTCACTGGCGCCCAGCATTGGGATCATTTGTCAATTCCCACAATGAATGATGGGCGTGTGAGAGGGAGCAAGTAAATCCGGAGAAAATCTTCTACTCACGAGGGGATGATGATCTCTCTCTCTCTCTCCCGACTATCTCTCTGCAGCTCGAGGGTCCAACGCACTCAGTAAGTCCGGGTGGTCGCCACCCTGGTCCAGGCTCACGCCAGTGCGTGGTTTGATTCGGCAAAGGGATGATCTGTCAACTGACAAAGCTTATAATTATGTTTTTTGTTTCACGACATAACTCAAACAGCACAAGTGAAATATAGCCCATTGTATATTTAAGGTTGAAGGAACCGTTGAGTTATAAGGCTCTCTTTTTCTGTTGTCCAGCAGAGAGGGGTAAGCAAGTTACAACATTTCAGGCCATCGGGGGCACTTTGTTTCGAACAATTAACTTACGCAGCGTCTTAACCACAGCGGTCCATATATTGTACAAGCAATGGTGGTGAAGGCTGTGTCTTGCAATTACTTCCTCACGGCACCACTGGCAGAAGGGCCTCTTCCCGATTTATCTCCACAGACCTCTCTTCCACGGTGACGAGGCACCTCGGAAGAGACGCGTGTACCCGCACTTTCCCCCCGCTGAATGCGACCTGCCGATCGACTAATTGATTTATAATTAAATATGAAATTAAAATCAAATTACAAGATGCACGGTGTCTTGAGAGTCGCCCCGTTGCAGCTGCTGTTTCTGCCGAGGCAAAATACGAGTGCCGCGCAAGAAACGGAGCGTTCCGCGTCTCCCCAGAGTCATTAAGCCGCGCACGCGTTATTACGAAATGTTGTCTCCCGGAGGTGCCGGGGTCGCATTTGCTACCGACCGCCTGGTGCGGCGGTCGCGCCGCGAAATTAATAAACGTGTCGTAGGCTCGCCGCGAATCGCGACGAGCGTGCGAGGCCGCGCGGTTCGCTGAGACGCAGGGAGAGCGACGGGGAGGACCCAGGCGCTGCCATCTGGCGCAGACGAAGCGGCGCTTGACGCAGGCTGTCATCTGGCAGCGGCGCTCCCTGTGTCTCTGCCCGATCGATTGCTTTTGCCGAGCGCCCGTAAACTTGAAGTGTTCTCCGTTCGCTCGAATTGCGCCCTCTTCAAGCACATTCGCCTTCACTCTGTTGAAGAAGCCGGGTTTTGTGGATTCGTGAAAAATTCGGCGAGGTCCGTGATGTCCATGCGCGGCCCAGTTCATCAGTCCACCAACTGGGTGGTGAGGGCCTTCCTGCGTCGCGCGGCTTGTGGGCCCGTTGTTTGATCAGAGTTCATCGTTCATTGGTGTGACTGCCACGTGCATTAGAACATCAACGCGCCGATTCATACAAGCGGTAGTCGTGCGACTGTGGCCGTGCAAGCCAAACTCTTAACTGAATGTGGATCATATCTGTTAAACGACTCTAGGCTCGCCCGTTCAATGGAGACGTAACAGCAAAACCAGGCAACCTCTCTATGCTGAAGCCCTCTCTGTGTCTCCCCTCGTCTCTGTGTCTCTATGGCTCCCCTCATCTCTGTGTCTGCCCGTGTCTTTGTGTCGCCCCGCGTCTCCCCTCGTCTCACCTCGTCTCCCCTCGGCTCTGTGCCCCCTAGTCTCAGAACACCTGATGATGCCTCAAACATGGGAGGCGAAACATCGTGAAGGAGAGAGGAGGAGTGCTCGACACGCCTATCCCAAAAGAACAGCTTGGGAATGCAGTCGCTCTAAAATGCAGCTGGCTAGGCACAGATAAGATACAATCTAAAGTGCAGATGTCATGCCTCTCCATGGCTACACACTGTCCCACTGCCACAGTGTCTTCCCAACCAATTTCAATTTCAATTTCCGCCACATTTGTTCCAATTCTCATCGCAATCCCCACGGTTTTTGTATATCTATTTCTCATTATTGCCTCCTAGCGGCGATGGTGTCGTAAACCTTCAAACAAAATCTCTGCTCGTGTTGCACTTGTGGCTGCCTGCGTGTTTCCAGCCAGTGGCCCCTTGATACGGTGTGCACGGCGGTGGACCAGACGCTAGCTTCATCCGAAGTGGCCGTAACGACGCGGTCATTTCGGCTTCTCCCTGGCGGCGTCATTGCGGAGGACAGCGCACTGCTAGCGCCAATTGCCTCCGCGATACTTTGCCGGCCTTGGGTGCGGAAAAGTAGGAACAGAAAAGATGGAGGAAATGAACACCTCAAAATATACCAGCCCCGTCCATCACTCCTTGTCTGGCGCGGTGCGCCGACGCTTGCCATCAGGTGTTTTGTGCGTTAAATATTTGTGTCCGTCTGCATTCTGTGCTGTGCGAAGAACTCGTAAGAAATGTAGAGTGAGAAACGGTGGAATGAGAATCAGCCGCTGTTAACTTTTGGACACTGCGTGCGATATTATGCAGCCCGACACGCTTTAGAAGCCTCGTTCATGACAAAGTTACGAAGGAAGCGCGTTATTATCGTCAATGCCGCGTTGTCACTCCCGGACGTTTCATTGGGACATAGATGAAGTGTCGTCGTTTGAGCATGCTTTGTAGGCACGTTGGAACGTAACAGTACAGAACTGGGGCTCTTATTCTGTCCACAACGGTTTGCTGCCCGCGTTGGGGGCAACTTCATGATAATGCCTCCAACGTGGGAGGCGAAATGTCACAAAGCAAAGAGGAGGAACACTCGATACCCCTCTATCCCAAAAGAGTGGCTCTTGAGAGCAGTTCTCATACACTGAGCTATGAAATCCTACACAATACATGTCTAACTTTAAAGGCCTTTTATTTTTATTCACTCGAAGTGGCTTACTCGTCAAAATGCTGAGCCAGCACTGCTGAGATCCAGTTACACCCACCCGTGATTAAACCAGTTGATGGTCTCAGCACGGTCAAAAAAAACCCATCATGCTGAATTGGGCTTTTCACTGGATTGAGATTAATCTACGAAAGATATCTGTAATATAATTGTTTTTTTGCTGGTATGGAACAAATTGCCACGTTTCAAAGCAGGGCTTGTGTGTAAGTGCACTCTCAAGTGTGGATATAGGAGGTCACTTGAGTAAATTTACAAGTGGTTCTGTGATAGGTCCTTCCAAGGGCCAGTCTCTATCAACTGCATGGAGAGAGTTCCAGATAGATTTGTCATCTCATGACATGACGCCGATAGAGCTATTTTAGTAAAATAGGGCATAAGGCAAAGCCATTTTTTCTTATTAAAGAGCTTTCCACTTACGATGAACAGTCCTATACAAACAGCCTGTGTATATGCCTACAAGATA
>JAZEWT010000068.1:0-25000 GCA_036362905.1 Mordacia mordax | reverse complement strand
AGCGCAACTCCCATTTTATAGCCCTGCAGATCCACAATGTGGTATATATTTTATCCACCCCACTTGTATGATGGGTTGAGTCAGCACTCAACTGAAAATTGATTGAACTTGCAACTTCCCAACCACGAGCCATTTGCCCCCCCCTCCCCACCACGGCGCCATCCGTAACAACGGTGACTACCACGGCTTCCTCAGCGTAATGATCGCCGCAGAGAGGAGCCGTGTTCCTACCGGCAATAAGGTTCCCTGTGAGCAGCAGGGCATCCTGGTGGGCCGAGAGGTCCAGTGGGAACCACGACGAGGACAGCAGGGACAGCAGGACGGGTAGCACAGACACGCGGCCACCCCCCTCTACACCTGCCCTACACACCCAAGCACATACCACATGCACACACGTAACGCGCACACATATGCACATATGCACACAGGCACAAACGCACATGACTGTGATGGCCAACAAAGCGCAAAGTGCGTGGTGTGGCAAGCTCTACTCTTGCCTGCTGCCATCCCCTCTGTGATGAGGATTAAACACTGCACCGGGGGCTCATTTAATGCTGAGATGACCTATGTGAGCACACCCAAGTTCTATTCAGATAGAGTGGGAAACGAACATACTGCAGGTTGTTCAGTTCATGGGCAGACCAAAGTACCAGAGCTCCCCAGTCACACACATGCAGGCACAAGTACAGACAAGCACGGGCACAAAACACCATTTCCCAGTGTCATGCAAAGTGTTGTGGCTAGTACTGTTAGCAAGCACATAGGCTAGCAAGGTGCAAAGGTGCGATGAGACCTGACCCACACTCTGCTCTCATCTCCACAGTGAGGGTGGACACACCAGATGCTCAATTAAGGCCCAGTTCAGAGGTGCAGATATCACTTTGCAAAGGTGCTTCTCAAAGTTTGGAAGTGAACACAAGTTCAACAGACCATAGTGCATGAACCATGTGTTTATGCAAAGACACAGATCTCCTGTATAGTTTTAACACGCACTGCTTGCTGGGGAAAGTGCTGTAAGTAAGCACGTATGAGGGTCAGTACAGCATGTCAGGGAGTGGGCGGCCAGCATTACGCCCAGCCGCCTTTGTCCCCATGGTACGCAGAGTCACACAGCACATAAGCTATCATTTGAGGCTGAGTCGACCTAAGCCAGAGCCAAGACCAGTATTAACGTCTCACCGGTGTTGGCCGTGAGCTGTAATCAAAATGTAGTCGCTTATTTCACAGCGCAATGCGCTAACCGCTCACCCACTGCTCTCTGCAATAAACACAACAGCCTGTGTTCGCTACAAAGTGATAGTCAAATCGCCACACCACTTGCTTGTACCAAGCTAGGTGCACTTTGAGCCCAGGTTAAATGTTGAAGGCTCACTGACAGGAGGTCACAACACAGTTGTAACGGGTTGACTAAATGACTGGCAGATCCATCATCTGTGCTTTCTACTGTGCCAACTTTCTGTGTTTTTTCTGACCGACGTTCTGCTTTGTTGTTGTGAGAGTCGCTCATCTGCCCACCGCTGCTGTTGGGGTGGGCTTTCCTCCAACTACCCAGTAGCATCCTTCATGAGCCTTCTCCACAGAGGCTGGTCTTGACACCGCTAATACCAGTCATCAACACGTCAGCTTCGCTCCACATATTCTCGTACCACATCAGCCAACCTCTTCTCGAGCCAGTGCTGTGCCCAATTTTCCCTCCCTATCTGGCCAAACACAAGCAGCTTAAGCATGCGGTGGCTGAGCACATATGAACAGGCACAGGCAATCGTGCACTGCCGGGACAATGCCTTGCTTGTTAATCCACACCTGGGTATGTTTGAGAAGGGCAGCTGTGGCTTTGCAGGGGGTGGTGGTGGGGCTGGTGCAGGAACAAACCCACAGTGCCAGCCATTGCTCCACACACTCACGGGATACGAAGCGGAGAGCAGGTACAGAGCTTCACAGCAACCAAACTGCAACACACGACAGTCACACAGTATTACCTAGGCAGGTAAAGACAAAGATCTCCTGTATAGTTGAACAGATTCTAGCGTCAAGTGCTATTAGCGAGCACTTATAAAGGTATGGACGGCACACTAATAGGTGGATGACCAGTGCCATGTCCGGCCGCCTTTGTTTCCCCGGTGGCAATGTTTACATGCTGCACTAGGTATTCCACTGAGGCTGTGTCTACCTGGGAGAGGGCCAGGACCGCTTCAGAAAATCGTCAATGGTGTTGGCAGTGAGCTGGAATTGAATTCAGGTCAACGGTTTTGCCGCGCGTTAATCGCTGCACTACCTGGGCAGTCAAGCACACACATGCACCCCCACATGGCATGGCATAGCGGCAGGGTGTTGTCTTGTTGCAGAGGTTCAGTTGGAATCGGGCAGGACACCATATTATAATTGCGGATAATCAAAATATTCTATGCTTCAAAGCTGACATGAAAGATCCTGGTGACGTCACTGAACAAACAGGCCATTGTGTGTGAACGTCATGGTTCAAATGATCAAATTCGCAAAATTACCCAGTTCAGTTTTCTCCCATAGTGAAAAACGTATACAATGGCAGTGGTACATGACCAACCATCCCAATGCTGAAAAGTTACACTGCAAATAACTCAATATAGACCACACACAGGAACATCACCCCATAGTGCAAAACTACCACAGACTGTTTGTGAAACACAGTGCTTTCGTGACAGCCTTGCACTACAAGAATGATGCTGCCAACATGGAACATAATTTATTGTAATCAATATCGTTAGTAATAATAAAAATAAGTTATTTGTTGATATGCCGTTCAGATGTTTTTGTTGTTGACATGCCGTTCTCTCCACAGCTCTGTGCAGTGCTTTGTAACCCTCGGGTGACAAAGGTTCTCAAAGTTCAAATATTATTATAATTATGAAAGTCAAGACGACAAATCAGAACTTACTTTTAAATACCGTGATTTGGATCTGTTGAGTGCCGTAGAGATGGCTGTAATAATTCTGGACAGATTGTTTTCCACAGTTGCGTCGGTCGTGCAGGACGTCTCGTAACCACGATAGGGACTGCACGAGACAAACTCACTGTTATTTTGAGCACGTGTGCACACGCGCGTGTGCTTGCGTGAACACGTACACATGCGTGTGCGTGCGCGTGGCTCTCACCAGGCGGCGGAGGCTGCGGGCCCCGGCGCATAGTGTCGCGACGGTGCCACGCTCTCATGCACGAGCAGCTCCAGGCAGGACGCTGTGTGGGCCCTTGCGATGGCTACTACGGGGTCGCTCTGAGCTTGGTCGCACTCAAAGAACAAATTTGGCACCAACCTGTGCAGGGACAAGCCGTGAAAAATTAATCGCACGTACTCTCTGCGTTCTCTGAGGGCTACCTCCTAATAGCGGGCCTTCACTGACGACGGAATGAGCCGTCGGGTCCACCAGGATTCGCCTCCAGGCTCACTCCCCGGGACCTCCGGCACAGAAAGCTGGGCAGCGGAACTCACCGGGTGAGTGAAGCAGCTGCTGCATGGCGCACCCTGCCGTCCTCATCGCTCAGAAGGTGCAGGATAGCCGCGATGGCACGATCCTGCAGGCACTCCTAGACAGCGCATGCGACATAAAGCAGGTCAAAGGGGTGTGGCTAAACGTAGGTGCTCTGCCTGCTCAGAAACACTTATTCCTTTTGTCTTTTCGTCTTTTTTTTTCCAATAATTTTATCTGTGACTTGATGTGCTTTATTGATTTATATTCATTATTTTATTCAACTGATCTATTCTGATGTTGACATGCCGTTCTCTCCACAGTTGTGTGCAGCGCTGCTTGACCTTTGGGTTAAAGGCGCTTTAGAATACAAATATTATTATTATATCAAATACTCAATACAATAAAGCACAGCATGAAACCAACAGTTGGTAACAGCATACAAACTATAGGCGTGGGCTTTCTGTGAACTGTGGTCTTGGTCTGGATTGGGGGTCCGCTATACCAGAAGAGGTGAGAACAGGCCACTCTACACAAAGTGACATGTTAATATATATGATTGGTATACAGTATTATACGCTTCTTCAAACAGTTATCACTACTTGCATTTAAGGTTTTCAAAGTTAGTTAAGTCAACTGGGAATGTTTCTTCTACCAACTTACATCTCTAGCCAAAATTGTGGCTAGCATTGAGTGTCTAGGATGTGGTGGCAATGTAGTGCAGTGATGCATTATATACACTGGCCTTAGACTGTCAATGAGACAGTGATTCCCTGCTTAAATGTCCACTGAAACATTGGTATTCAGCGCCTGCTTACAGACCTGAGCCAGTAATAGAAATTTTACTTTTTCATAATGATGGGAAAGAATCTCCACATAGGGTCACCTCCCCACAAAGTGATACTAATTTGACCCACCTCGTTCTTCTCACTACATCCAGATTGAGAGGTGATGTTTTTTTCCAGAAAAGCAATCAACCTGAAAGAGGATAATCAATCACAAACTCTTCTCGCAGAGTTGACATTGCAAGAAGTACTTTACTTAGCAAGAATGCCATCACTGTGCTTCAAACCACAGTGAGAAGTTTTAATTCACATACAAAACACAAGACATTGGTTAATAATAGCCTGGATTTATAGGAATATATCTATAATAGATGACGTTTTGTGCAATGGCTCTTATAAATGGCGTATAAATGCAGACCACATGATTATTTTAGGCAAATTTTATTCACTGAATGTGAACTTGGACAGCGTATGGTTGAAATCCGTTTACCTGCAGAGGTAATCAAGGAATCGGGAGGTGGTGGCAGATAACCGCTGATACACGGTACCGATTAACAATTAGCGTCTGCAGAAACAATGTAGGCACCTCTAGTTCATTAGGCATTTAAAAACAATTTGGTAGAGTTACTCGGCAATTTTAAATCAAAAAAGCTAGTAGGCACGCAGTCACGATACCCTATAGTAATAATTTAGAAAATGCTTGTTTGTTTTTTCTCTCAGACAGTGAATAATTCAGGGGTACTTGAAAGCATACACGAATAGGAAGATGGCCAGAACCAGTGCCAACAACAACTGTTCAAGCTCTTTGACCCTATATCGCAATGTTAACGCATTAATGAATGTTTACACACGTGGGTGGAAACCAGAGTAGCCAGAGAAAACGCACGTTTAAGACGAGGGTAGTATCACAATTCCCAAACACAAGTAAATGAACTGAAGAGCTGTGTTGTCATCATACCCTGGCAAGCCAGGAGATGGTAGCGTCGAATCACGTATATGTAAGAAGCTTTGTGATTTGCCAGCCCTAGTTGCCTCGTCCTCAACGCCGCTGTGCTGGTTGCGAGGCGGCGTGCGACACAGACACAGGCACCGTCGTCGAGTCAGGGCAGTCGCGGCACGTGCGGTCTCAGACCGTGACCTCGCGGAGAGGGCCACTACCTGAAGTCGACATCGGCCACAGTGTCCATGAGCTCGGTGCGCACGAGCCAGTACGAGTTGTCGTGAAGATAAAGCAGAGCGGAGAGCAGCGTCAGGCCCAATCCACTCTGCTTGCTGTTACACAGTTGCATCACGCAGTGCTGCAAAACAAAGACGGAGATCCCCTGTACAGCTTAAACAGACTACAGGACCAAATGTTCTCAAAGTATACCTATTCACCGCCACAGAGAAATACTACGCAGCCAAACTGCAAGTTCGTGCCCATCTAATACGCTCATGAAATATTGCGTGTGTAATAAGTAGAAATTTTCATTATTATTGTAATTAATATGGCTAGCACAGCACACGAGGAGTTGATGATGCCGGCACCATGCCCGGCCACCTGTGCCTCTACAACAGCGATGTTGAAATACCACATCAGGTACCCACTGTAGGCCGTATTGATCAAAAAGTGGTCCGGAACTGGTTTAGAAGAGTTCCACAAGCACAAATCCACCACGTGGGAAGTCGCTAGCAGTTAACCCATGGTGGAAATGATCCCCACAGTGAGAATGTGGAATTTAAATCATTGGCTAGGAACGTGTGGCCGAGACAAGCTTAAGCACAATTCTTATTTAATGAAGAAAGCAGTTGCTTCATGTGAGCATTACCGTACAGATAGTTATAAATAAAATAAAAACTCCAAAAAAAACGTCACTGTTGCTCATTATCCATTCTCATGTCGTTGTTGTTGACATACCGTTCTCTCCGCAGCTCTGTGCAGCGCTTTGTGACCCTCGAGTGAAACCCCGCTCTATAAATGCAGTTATTACTATTATGTTGGGCAGTGAAAACTCCAAAAGATTAGCGATTGTCAGCATCAGGGCAGCCTTACCCGCACCCCCACACAGGCCAGCCGGCAGGTGACGGACGACGAGTCCTTCAGGGCCATTTGCAGCGGACGGACGACGTCTAGAAAGATATAACGACTAAGAAACATTCACACCTGAAGGCCTCATAGCACACGTTCTTACAGACAGTCCTGTTGGCCTATCACTATTATTTTTTTACTATGCTTGTTGACCTAGGAACATTGTGTTTTCAGGAAAGTTCTTCCAAGTTTTTGCAGTAGGGGGTGTTGCAGTAGGGGGTGATGCATGTAATATCTCATCTCAGCAATGTTTGGCCAATTCCAGTTTCGTTGTGTTTGTGTGTTTCGTATTATAGTGAGGTGAATATATGAGAAGAGTTTAAATATTTGTCGCTGGTGTTTACCGTGAGAAGGGTAAACCAATGAGCTTAAAGCGCTGCTTTTGCTAGCGTAGCTGATGCTGGTGTTCTGTCCCAGCATGCATGCGTACCCTCCAGTTCTGCAGGGCTCAGCATCGTGCACTGCGGTGCCGCCAGGACCGCACTCACGATGACACCACACAGCACGGCGACATTTCCACGTAGCTGCGGGTCAGGATGTGTGATGAACTGCATGAGGTCGCTCAGCCGCTGCTCGTCTGGGGACAGCAAAGGGCCGGTCAAAGTGACGCCATCCTCAGCCGACGTGGGGAAAGACAACATGAATGGTTAGCGGGCGGCGAGACGGCAAGATGCATCATCCGACGGAGATGCTGGGACAGTGGCTATGTGATCGCGTGCGAGTGCGTGTGCCAAAGAATTTATGCGTGTGGGCATGTGATTTTTTGGTGTAGAGACGTGTCTTTGAATGTAAGTTTGTGTGTACGTCTTTGTGGGTGCAAGTTTGTGTGCTCGAGTGTGGTGTGAGGAGCAGTGTTATGGTGGTTAAGCATGCTGAATAACAAATTTGTTGACCCGAATTTGAGTCCCACTCATGGCCAACACTAGTGGTGACTATTTTAACTGGTCCTGGGCTTCCTCAAGGTTGATTCACCCCTAAATGAGAATCTGGTGCGGTGTGCAAGCATCACAACTACGGAAAAACAAGGCGGCTGGGTGTGGCGCTGGCCACTCATCCCCTCTTGTGCGGTGCCAGCCTTCATAGGTACTCGCCAACAGCACTTGTTCCACCAGCTTGGTCAAGGGTATTCGGGGAATCTTTGTGTGGGCGTTCACCTGTGGAAACCCAGGGATTTGAGCCGTATGCAGCTGCTACGCGTGTGTGGATGACAGCATGCAACGGGTGCAGCGGAGGGACACGTACGTGGCTCCGAATCGAGCACGCGCCGGTAGAGAGGCAGGAAAAAGGCCGAGGGCAACATGGCGACGGCGGAGGCCACGCAGCCCACGGCCAGCGCCTTCATGCTCACCCGTACACACCGGTCCGACACCAAGCCTAAACGTAGACACACACACACACACACTAGTCTGACACAAAGTCTGAACGGACACATACATTTGATCTGACACCAAGCCTAAACGTAGACACACACACACACACACACTAGTCTGACACAAAGTCTGAACGGACACATACATTGATCTGACACCAAGCCTGAACATGCATACACATGTCAGACAACAAACTTGCGCACGTGCACACAAACACTGGTCTGACACAAAGTCTAATCGTGAAAACACACACACTGGTCCAACACAAAACTTGAATGCACACCTATACACACCTCCGTTCCTACATCAAGCCTGAACACACACACACACCCACATATACTTCTCAAAAAATTGCTCACATGAATCCGGAGATTCTCACCTGGGTAGAGAGGTCACACATGCCTACTTGCAATGTTGCCTCCTACAGCAACCATGCTGTTCTGCACACAGGCATTTCGTACAAACGTGGCTTCCACCTCGGCATGATCCACAGGCCACACGTCTGTGCAAGTGGTACGTGGTAACGTTGCGTTTTCTGCGCGGGCGATGAGTACAAGCGACCCAAGCACACTGACCATTGGGGACGCCGGTGAGCAGAAATGAGGCCGAGATGAGACGGACACAGTGAATGATGGGAGGCGTGTCTTCATCTGTTATCGCCCCCACATCGCCCTTTATTACGAGCGGCTGGGAGAGAGAGCACAGAGCAGGGGGGCTCATGAGCACACACAACGCCTATCCACGAGTGGTATCGTAGTACTTTGGACTACTTTAGAAGTACCACACAGGAGTAAAACAATGACGCTAAGCATCTCAATGATGAAAAACTACCCTCACATTACTCAATTGAGATTATGCGTAGCCTCGCACTGTATAAGATTAATGCAAATACCAAATGTACTAAAATATCAGGAATGATTCGTATTTATTTAACGAGCAGGAACCCTTGAGAGTCACCTCTTATTTCAGTTGCACCTAATGTTTACACCAAAAACAACCAGCATACTTAAGAAGGAAAGGCAGGAATATCACATCTAGAGCTCCAAAGCTCACTGGGTACTTTTGCTGTAATAACAAACATCTCTTTAACATATGGCTATTGAAGCAATCAACATACAACAAACCAGTACATCATAGAATACTTTAATATAAAACTATATCAGCCACAATAATTCCCAACGACTTCTTGGATTACCGCAGGAGTGGCACTCGCACACGTGGAACTAATGCTCTCAGTCAAATTCTTCAGTCAAATTCTTTATCCAGTGAACCTCGAACACACGTCGACACTATTTTCTGCAAGACGCTGCACTGGAATGTTCATCCAACTCCAAAACTAAAACACGTCGGAGGAAAACTAAAATAACCCATGCATATAACGGGGTTGGATAATACTAAAAAATCCTTACGGAGAGCTGATGCACATCACTCGAGAACGACAGCCTCTCCCACCTCACCTTGCTCTCCTCCGTGCACGAGATGTCAAAGTCATCGTCGGTGCCCTCGCCGGGCGGTGCTGGGTGAGGGCGTGGCTGGGACTTAGTCCCCTGGAGGGGTGCGGTAACTCTGTGGTCTGCCGGGGAGGAGAGTAGGCCAAGGCTGAGCGTGGATGCCACGGCCATTGGTGTGACACGAGCGAAAAGAGGAACACGCAAACTGGGGCAAATCATCCTTAGCGATGCATCGAAATCTTCGCCAATGGAATCCCCCACCCAACAATGCTTTCATAAATTCCGCAATTTAATTCACATTTATCATTACAAACATTGTAAAGGCTTCTTTCATTGCTGGCACTTTCCCCAATGCCTTGAAACTCGGTCTCATCTATCCCCTCCTTAATAAACCTAACCTTGACCCTAATAAGCCTGCATATTTTCATCCCATCACTAACACCTCATTCATTTATAACATCCTTCAAGGTCTCAGTCTTTTCGAACTGCAATAGCACATCTTTCAGTCTCCCAATATCTGTCCTTTTCAGTCCACCTACCGTTTGCTCAGTCAACCGAAACCACACTATTCTTAATTATTTACAATTTCCTATCGCATACAGATTCCAGCTCAACAGTTGCATTTGCTCAGTTTCGACCTATGCACAGCCTTCGACTCCATCAGCCATAGCATCCTCATCAAACGCTTACATTCAGAAGTTGGCATCACCTGAACTGCACAAGCACTACGCTTACTCTACCTCCATAACAGAGCATCCTACATCAAAGTCGGCAACTGCACCATCCCTACGTCACACACCATGTACGGTGCCCCTGAGAGCTCCATGTTCGGGCCACTCCTTGTCTCCATGTACATATACCCACTTGGTCACCTCACTGCAAACTACATCAACTATTATGTCTCCATCAATGACATTCAGCTCCACACTTCTTGGCAGCAGCGGACATCATCTCAACCTGAATACTTGCACCACTGCATTTCAGGCACGGCTGCTTAACAACCACTTCACTTCTAAGCCACGACAAATCAACACTAATCGAGCTAAGAACTGCTCACCGCCATGTAACCCCCACACTTCCAATCTAGATGGAAATCGCCGCCACTGCAGTCAACCTCACCACTTTCAAACCATATCAAAATTACCTTCGTCCCCAACTTTCCTTTGACAAGCACATCAATAACACACTCAGGGCATGTAACATCCACCTGCATGCACTATGGCAGATACGCTCCATTCTGTTCACTATACTAGCACACACCCTAGCTTGTGGCATAATCAACACTCGATTCACTGTTGCAATGCCACAATAAATGGACTTTCAAAACGACAATGCAATGCCTTCGCCTTCAACGCAACTTCACTTTAACAGTACTTAACATTCCTTACAGACACACTCAAGACCGACTGCATGCACACTCTACACTGGCCAGCAATACAACAGTGAAGCATTTACAAGACTGCACACTACTCTGCCACTGAGCTTAACACTCAGGACACTCCCAATACCTTGCCAACCTGCTTACACCACTTACCACAATGCGCTCACGCACTCTGCACGGCTCGTTATGACACTTACCTTACCATTCCTCGCACCAACACAAAAAATGCAAAACGGCGCTTCTCCAGATGCGCACCCACAATCTGGAACACTTTTGAAAGATCACCAAAAAACCTCTATATTTAAAAAAATACTTAACCAACAACTATTTCACCAGGTTCTCACAATGGAGCTTGGTTCCGTGCCTCAGTATTAATAATAATAATAATGCATTTATAGATTCATGTCTCGCCCCCGAGCAGGCATAAAACGTGCGCATATTATAAATTGTATCAAAACGATTAAATGGCAAACCAGGTGACCGGCCTCACCAAGACCGTGAAGAGGATACAGAACAAGCACAGAGCGCAAGAGGTAATAAAGCATGCGAATCCACAAGGCAACATAGACATAACAGTCACATTACATTAGCTATACAGGAATGCAAAGTTTCAGCGGTAACGGTTCACAAAGTACAAACTCTGGAACTGTTTCAAAAAGCATCGCCTCGTCAGCAGTCAGGCTTGCAAGAACTGATGCTGGTGAACTGGCAGGTGTGTGAGTAAGGTGGCACACCTTGGCTCGGGGTCTCGTCTTGGGGCAGAGTGGTGTCCCCGGACTCGTCCGACTCGTGCTGCGGCACAGCCATCGGTAACGCCGTGTACTGAAGGTCCCCAGAGTCCAGCACCTCACGCAGCATTCGCAGCACGCACAGAACGTGCAACGCACGCAGCCTCGACAGCAGCAGGACTGGGGCCTGCTCATTTTAAATGACACTACGGGAAGTTTAAAGGTGCACCATGAAACAGACAGCGCATGGTATTGCGTGTTCATATACTTTCAGTAACGAGCAGGGCAGCCTACCTGATTCAAAGTACGAACGCTTGTGCTACCACAGGACCACGTCATTGGCATTATAAATGTGTGGGTGTTGAAGACCTGTGCCAATATTGCACATAGGGATGGGAGAGGGGAGACTGAAGGAATTATTAGTCTCAGCACGCATTTCTAGTGAATCTGGCGTGCACCCATACAGCAAAGCGGAGCTCGCCTGGATGGTGCTCGATGAAAACCGAGACATTTAATGGCAATGCAAATGCTGCCCACGACATTCCACGTGCCAATGATCACTCACAGGTTCCGAGCTGTCGGACGGCGTCACAGCAGAGTCGGGGCCCTCGGTGGTCTGGGAGCTCTCGCTCACGGGCGAGGTGGCTTGCAGTGGAGTGCCACCCGTGGCAATGCCTAGCGCCTCCAGCGAAGCGGCGCTCAGCCGACTTGAACTCTCAGCCGGTTCCGTGCTGAGACTGGTGGAGTCGGACTCGGTGTTGAGGTCGAAGGAGTCGGAGGAGTCAAGCGTGTGGAGCAGGCACGAGCGCTCGGTAGTGCCCGGCGCCACGCTGCTCGTGCCGCCTGTGCCGCTCACTAGCTCCGACAGCACATCGCCGCCCTCGCTCAACGCCGACACTGACGGTGGCGGCAGCAGCAACGGAGCGTGCAGTGAACGAGCAGACAAGACGCTTCATTCACACGCCTGTCACATCAGCCACACAGCCGTCTCGGAGTGTATAATTTCAGCAGGATTGACTTAACACAAGCAAACTCACGATTGGTTTCAACACACAAAATCGTATCAACAGTTTTCTATTGACTCACATTTCAGAAGGGTTTTATTGGAAGCTGGCTATTTCAATAGCATGTAGTATTCGATATCTCAGTTGTGCTGTTTGTTGCTGGATGTTTGTCTTTTTGGGCCTGTAATTTGCAACCACAATTTAAATACGGATAATGCAAGAATGCTGCACTAATGCAAGTTTTCATGGGTCAATGTATGAGAAACGTTCTCAACAGCTCTTCGACAGGATAGCTGCGTGGAGTGTTCTTTTTCTCTCCTTTGTGACGTTTTGCCTCCCACATTGGAGGCTTCATCATAATGCCTGATGATGTCTCCAACATCCATCCATCCATCTTCATCCGCTTTATCCGATGCCGGGTCGCGGGGGCAGCAGTCTAAGCAGCGATGCCCAAACTTCCCTCACCCCAGACACTTCCTCCAGCTCTTCCGGGGGGACCCCGAGGCGTTCCCAGGCCAGCTGAGAGACATAGTCTCTCCAGCGTGTCCTGGGTCTTCCCCGGGGCCTCCTCCCGGTGGGACATGCCTGGAACACCTCCCTAGGGAGGCGTCCAGGGGGCATCCGAATCAAATGCCCAAGCCACCTCAGCTGTCTCCTCTCGATGTGAAGGAGCAGCGGCTCTACTCCGAGCTCCCGCCGAGTGACCGAGCTTCTCACCCTATCTCTAAGGGAGCGCCCAGCCACCCTGCGGAGGAAACTCATTTCGGCCGCTTGTATCTGCGATCTTGTCCTTTCGGTCATTACCCAAAGTTCATGACCATAGGTGAGGGTAGGAGCGTAGATTGACCGGTAAATCGAGAGCTTCGCCTTTCGACTCAGCTCCTTCTTCACCACGACGGTCCGGTACACCGACCGCATAACTGCGGACGCTGCACCGATCCGCCTGTCAATCTCACGCTCCATCTTTCCCTCACTCGTGAACAAGACCCCGAGATACTTAAACTCCTCCACTTGAGGCAGGACCTCTCCACCCACCCGGAGAGGGCACGCCACCCTTTTCCGGTCAAGAACCATGGCCTCGGATTTGGAGGTGCTGATTCTCATCCCAGCCGCTTCACACTCGGCTGCAAACCGCTCCAGTGCATGCTGAAGGTCCTGGCTTGATGAAGCCAACAGGACAACATCATCTGCAAAAAGCAGAGATGAAATCCTGTGGTTCCCAAACCGGACTCCCTCCGGCCCCTGGCTTCGCCGAGAGATCCTGTCCATAAAAATTATGAACAGGACCGGTGACAAAGGGCAGCCCTGCCGGAGTCCAACATGCACTGGAAACAGGTCTGACTTACTGCCGGCAATGCGAACCAAGCTCCTGCTCCGGTCGTACAGAGACAGAACAGCCCTTAGCAAAGGCCCCCGGACCCCATACTCGCGGAGCACTCCCCACAGAATACCACGAGGGACACGGTCGAATGCCTTCTCCAGATCCACAAAGCACATGTGGACTGGTTGGGCAAACTCCCATAGACCCTCAAGCACCCTGCGGAGAGTATAGAGCTGGTCCAGTGTTCCACGTCTCCAACATAGGAGGTGAAACATCATGAAGGAGAAGCAACAATTGACAACCGAATTTTAGAAAAACAAAACATTATAGCAGCAATCATAGTCCTGGACAAACTGACTATGAAGGAAAGAAGAGAATTACTAAAAGCGCAGCACTGGAGGCCTGCATTACCCCACATACATGGCCCCGAGAACAGCAACTCACACGTGGCCGAGTCGCCGGAGGGGGTTGGAGTACTGTCACCTGCTCGTGCCTCCACGTCATACTCCAGCACGTCCTCTTCCTCCTCCTCTGCTGACAGCAACTTAGCTGTGTACAAACACACAGAGCAGCAACACTGGTGGGTACAGCCAAACACACACACACACACACATCAACAATGCTGTTGACCACACACCCAGCATGCAAATGCATGCAAATGCGGCGAGGCAGTTTGAAAGAGCACATATGGGAGTGGTGGATCCTGTATGTTTTCAGACATGATGATGATGATGATTAGGCTGCTATGTACAAGCCTATGAAAGCCAGATCTAATGCCAATCGCCACCGTGACATATGGTCACAAGCAGGGATTTAGTTGCCTCGCCGAGTGGCGTGGCGTCGCCCACCCTCGCACCGGATACGCACGCGGTGACATAGAATGGGTATATCACACACAGACCATCTACGGCACTTGGGAAACAATCCATTACCTTGTCTTTTTGGTAAAATAGGACTAGCCATTTTACGCCACCCTCCTGAGGCCAGCACGAGAAGGAAACAAAGAATGAATGTGAAATATGGGTTAAGGCATAGTATCACAAGTGGGTTCAGTAAGAGTTTCCTGTATTGGAGTCTGTAAGAAGGCACAGCGAAACACGAACAGACGAGGACAGAGTTACACGTGGATCACGTCTCCTCAAGGAAAATAAAGGGTGACTTAAGCGAAAAACATGCTGTAAAATCTTTGCATTTGAGAAAACTCCCATGGATAAAAAACAAAGCTACAATGCACTATTGGACCGATGACTCCTTAATGCATAAAATATACAGCGTCCGCAAAATGTTAGCGCTGATTTACCCTGTGGCTGTCTTCCCCCTTTCTCGCCTCTGCGATCTCTCGCACCTCTGAATCATTCTCTCCCTCTCTGAGAGTAAACGCATACTTTGTGTACTACGAGTAGTGATTAGAATTATTATAGTGCAGATTTCATACAGACTGTGGGCGCAGTCGACATACATGAAGTGAAATGAAGGGGACGCACAGTAGGTGTGCGTTGGGATCTCTAATGCACAAGGTGAGGATTGTCCAGGGTAATACGCCGGTTGTGTGTAGGTCTACACCAAGCAGGCCTCTCACAAGAGACCAGTATTTTGTGCCAATGTGTTGATCTCCTCCTTATTATCCCTGCCATATCTCAGCAGCGCTGTGAGAGAAACAGTGAACTTTACAGATCAAAGGCTCTGTCCTCGACGCTAGGAGATTGGGACCCTTAACCTACAGTAATCAGATACATTTGAAGCCAGGAGGGGGCAGCCTGTGAAATATCAATGTTTTGTGCTAATGCTTCATCATGTCAGTGACCTGGAAGCTCTTGCAAATCACACTCTGCTGGTCTCGTGTTCTCAACCTGGTTGAATAAAGCGCCTGAAACTTGAATGGGGAAACCAATGAGAAAATGGGTTTGTGAATGTGGAAACGTCACAACTATGGATACTGAAAATAGGAGGTACAAGAATCTGAGCCTCTACAAAAAGCAGTCGGCATAATAGCTGAGGTGTGAAGTTACCACAGGAGTAGCTATCGCAACACCGACACCTGCAGTGCTAAGCATAATCACACATTCCATAAGTTGGCCAGCTGTCCTCCATTAGTTAAGATGTCCAGTCTCTCCTTCATTATTATGGTGACAGCGTAGGGTAGTGATAACACCTTTGCCTCTCAGCAACAATTCCCAGGGTTCCCGACTCGGGCACCTTTCTGTGCAGCATTTGTATGTTTTCCCCCTGTTCTGCATGGGTTTCCTCCGGGTTCTCTGTTTTCCTCCCAAAGTAAAAAAAATGCACACAATGGAAATGTTGTTGGCCAATTATCCCAAAGCTGAAAAATAATTACCTACAAATTACTCAATTGTAATAACAAGCTGCAATATTACCACGTACTACAAAAACTTGGTGGGAACCTTCCTATACAGAGTCTCGAGACCCAAAAAGGCTTTCTTGGGATACATGGGGAATAAATAATAATATTAGAGAAATGGATTAAACGGAGCACAAAGGACTAACAGAGTGAGTGATTGTGTAGGTATCATTTGGAAACACAAGGGGGTTATGACAAAGTGCATAATGCACTGTCATTTGGTGGGCACAGTGTGCAATACGGGAAATCAGTGTGAAACAATGGAAAACTATTGACGATGTAACAAGTCGCAATGGGAGAGTGAAAGTCGTGGATGAAGAGAGTGCCTCAAAATTGGCTTCTGGAGGGTTTTTCCGAGCATGCTCGTGGATGGCTGCTCCTCATCGTTCACGGGAGGTGGAGAGGCTCACAATGCTGCACTATCTCCAGAGCTACGCAATCTTCACGGGAGGATATCGCCAATGCCAGCCGGATGGTACGATGCTACAATTCTGCTGAGGTGTTGGCTACAATTTGAGCGTTTTACTTTTCCAAAACATTTTCAATTTATAACAAATGCCTGTAGCCAGAGTGAACGGGGGTTGTTTTAAACGCTCATCAGTCACTACCAAACGTGGACGATCTGCAATGCGATTTTATTGTACGTCAAGAGACCGGAGGGTTCCACGTTGATCTCAGGAACCGGTAATACCGGATGCGGGCAGCCTCGTCGACTGGCATTCCGTAACATACAAACACGAAGCCAAATGACAATCGGCACAAAATGTAGGGCTAACATCGACTGTGTGCAGCATGGCGCTCGTGGTACCAATGAGGCTGGATGCGCTGGCGGAGCGCTGAGCACAGGGCAGGGGATGGTGGATTCCACTGGCCGTGGTGAGTGCCAGCTGCAGGGCACTCGGCGGTGTGCGCAGTAGCTGTTGTAGCATCTCGAGCGCAGTGGTGGCGACGTTGTGCTCCGAGTGCTGCGTGTAGAACAGCGTCACCTCGTACACCTGCGAAGAAATGCACACGCTCCTCGTCAGCATAGGCAAAAGCCAAGCGGCACAATGCAGAGCTCTGTAGACGTGCACCCGTTGCACGAGCCTAAAGCCTCATTATACAGAACTCCGTGGCCATCGTGTGCGCCACGATGGCTCGTCACCGATGGTGAGACGGGGACACTGCCGTCAAGATAAGCGGGACTGATGCTGCTCGAACTAGAATGCCAGACACACAACCGTGCAGGTGAATTCTTACTGCAATGAGCATTGAGGTATTGCTCATCGCGTCTTTATATTCCTGAGTTAGTGGTGGAAATTCCATATTCCTATGGGGAGACTTTCAAAAGGATAAGGGGTGGCGCGGGAGCCAGGGACTCCTCGCCTGCACGAGGATGTGAGGAGCCACGCCGGCATCGGCTTCGCGCTGCGTCACGCCGAAGCTGCCTTTGAGACCCATGTCAGCGGCGGGCTGTTGCACATGGGGCACGAGGGTGCGCAGGCAGTGAAGCACGCCGAGCAGGAGTGATGAGACGCGGGCCTCCCCCAGCGGTGTCACAAGCCCTGCACCACCACCGCCACACAGAACCACTCACCGGTCCGCACGTGCGCCGCACCACGGGCCAGACCCGATGCGGCAGCGCCCCAAGCACGGTGAGAAGAGAGAGACGACGCGGTGAGGAGAGGTGATGCCGTGAGGAGCGAGGTGGACACAGTAAGGAGAGACGTGGACGCGGTGAGAAGAGGTGAAGCAGGGAGGAGCGATGTTTACCAAGTAGCACGGAGAGCAACCAGGCGTAGAATACGTGTGGGCGACGCGAGTGCTGGCACACGGCGACGGCGCAGGTGGAGGCGGCGCGCCGCATTGCCGCCGAGCTCGACTTGAGGTTCAGCACAAACGCACGCAGCAGCGTCTGCAGCGAGCAAGCGGCATGATGCCCATCACCCCACCACTCCTTCATTCTTTTATTGAAAAGACTAGAGGAGTTTCAGGCCCCTCACACACACGAAACTACATCCACCAACACAACCACTTGTCACATCATCACCACAACCACAATGTTTGCTAATACACACTAAGTTCACGGACTACATCTTGAAACGCCCCAAGAAACACCAATACCCCGAGTAGCCGGGCCTGCAGGCCAATGTATGGCAGTGCCCGAGACCCGATCATACCTTGATCTCGCCATCGTTGGTGAAGCTGCCCAGTACGCTGACCATCTTGGGCACAGCACCTGCTAACGTCTCCTGCACGGGCTCCTCCGGTCGGCGGCTCACGTGCACCAGGCATGGCAGCAGGTTTAGCATGTACGGCCTGTAAGCAGGGGGAGCAGAAGCACTGGCACGACTGCGATGAAAAACTCAACAGCACGCACAACTATACAACACAGCACAGCAACAAGACCACCCAGTCAGCACTGCACACGACAATGCACCATTGCATAGTACAGCACTATGCAGCACCGTGACACATTCCAGCACCACACAGCGATAGCGCTCGGCACTGCAAAGCGCGGCGCAGCACTGCACTGTGCAGCACAGCATGGCACTGTGCAGCGCAGCACCGTGGCACACAGCCCAGGGGAGCTGTCCTGTTGTGGACAGGACGTACTGGCAGCAACGAGCAAAATGAATGAACAAACAATACAGTAGCGAATGAGAGCGGTAAACGGACCATTTTACTCAAATGGGTAGACACACTCATCTGCTTATGTCTCTGAGTCTGTGGTAGTAATTGCTCAATTTTATGACGAGGTTTGAGTTTATCCACAAGACAACCACTGTTGACTTTTCCACATTATCGACCCGAGATTTGAACTCGGATCTTTCGGGAGTGAGCAGCTCGCTCTAGCACTGAGACACGGGGACGGCTGGACGTGCATTGTGTGCTGCTGCTCAGCACGCAATGCACGTCCAGTCGTGAAGTGACAGACCCGTGAACTGTCATATGCTTCGCTGCCAGCAACAAAGACACTCCAATGATGGAGCACACTTCCCCACCACCCATAGCGATGCACCACTAATCACGCAGCAATAAAATGGGAACTGGAGACATTTATGTGAAGTGGGTGATAGAGCCGCTGGCATGCGACCGTTACCTGCACTTCTGAGGACGGATGAGATGCGCTAACTCGGCAAAACGCCACAGGGCGGCACGGAGACTGCGGGATGCCCCGTTCTGCAGCCCAACATGACCAACATGCAAACAGATATCCCACATAGCCTTGAACAGACTGTTTTGGGGGAAATTTAATAAGCACACATGTATTCAATAGATAAAGACACTATTCCTTCAATAACATCTTAATATATATAGAGGATGCAGTGTCTGGGAAATATTGGCACTGAATTACTGTGTAGCTGCCTCTCCCCTCTCTCCCACCTGTCGGTAGTACCTCATGCCTCAGAGTTGCTGCTGTCTCTCTCTTCGAGAGTAAACATGATTATGTAAACATGATTATGTTTACTCATGCTAACAGAGCAGGAGATGGCCAGCAGCATGCGGGGCCCCTTTTGCCTCACGAGTGCTGATGTTGACAAACTGTACCAGGCACGCATTTGAGGCTGCGAGTCGACTGATGGGAGACCCAGGACCGGTTCACAAAGCCATCACCAATGTTGCCCATAAGGGGCAATCGAATTCGGATCGCTGTGTTCATACCACAGCGCGCTGACCATCATCCAACTAAGTCAAAGACAAAGATCCCATACATACAGCATTAACAGACGGGTAACAGAAAGTGTTGTTAGTGAGCACCTATGAAGGCTGGCACAGCACACGAGGGGGTGGGTGGCCAGCACCACGCCTCTACTGCCTCTGTCTCCATAGTGACAATGTTTACCCTGCACAGGGATTAAGCGGTTACAGATACTGACTGACTGACAATAAAGTCGAGATCATGAAAGATTAAGAAGAAACGTCTCTATAGTTTCAGCCGACAAGATGAATGCTTTGTAAAATCGGCACCTTCTTGATTTCCTTGTAGAGCTCAAGCTGCAGCCTCGCCACGTGCGTGTCCATGAGGGCCTTCATCACACAGCACAGGACCAAGACCGCAACTGCCACCGTGAAACACGAGCTCCACGCTGGCTCACAGCACATGAGCTGCTCATGCCGTACTTTCACACACTGGTGCATCTTACTCATACCAGTACACAATAGTGCTAATCATCTTTTACAAACCAGTCACCGGTGGATATTCCACATTCCTGTGGCAGGTGTATAACCAAAAGACAGGCACTGATGAAGGTGTACAATATGGTACACATTGTATCACGCCTGAAAAAATAAAAGGGTGAGGTGACAATCAACGATATCTGAAGAGATCTATGCACACAGCACCACCACGCCCACGAGCAGAGTGTGCCACAAGCTCCCAGGCACCACTATGCTCTCCGGGGGCGTGCGTGGCACAGCCACTCACTTTTCTCCAAAGCCAACAGCTGGGTTCACAGCGTAGCCCTTGGGTTATTGTCGATGCTCAATTCATACTGATACGAGACACACGTACATCTCAAAGGTGTGCTTGGTGGTGCGGCAAAATTTTAAATTACTGTGACCGCCCTACTATAACTGGTGTGCTGTAATCACCTTGATGACCTTGTTCAGACACTCATCGGCCACCATCCTCACGTCAGCCTCCGTGTCATCGCAGCACAACAGGAACGTTTCCACAGCAATCCCCAGAAACTTAGGGAAGTCCAAGGAATTTCTAAATGAGAGGAAGACCACACAGATGTAGACCATTGCATGTACAAAATACATTGGCTTTATTCAGGCTACAAATGCAAACGAACTCAAAGTGTGACAAAAGACCGATTAAACTGTGGCTGTCCGACCAAGTGGAAAAAGTGAGACAAAGATACAATCAATGACAACCACAAGGGCAGTGTGATGTCAGAGTCCAGGTGGTGCTCAAACTGGAGCCTGATGAATAAGGCATTATAAGAGCTTCCCTTGTAATCTATCCAGAGTTAAGCGATAGCAACACTGCATAGAAATCCAAGAGAAGCACTGGCGTAGCTTACCTCACAGTCGATGAAATGATGGTCTCCGCAATGGTCTGGCAGTATGAGATTCGATCCTTTTTATTGGCAGGACCTTCCTTTTTCCTACACAATGAATGAAACAAGAAGAGTGTTTATAAACAAGAGACTCCTTGAGCCGACTTTTGGGAAGGTTACTATACAAATGCACACCATCCCAGGTGCAACAAATACCCGAGCGTTACAACGCTGCTTGTGGAAATTTTTTATGAATGGCTGATCTAGATGTAGACAACAACTGTAATTTAATGTTTAGGTGAAGAAAGATAATTGCGTCATGAGTACCGAAAAATACCATTGGTCAGTGTCCTTCTTCCAGCACGCACATTGCCTGCAACAGAAACCCACTTTGCCCTGCTCAATGTGTGCTCCCCGAACACCAAAAAAAAAGCCCCTCTCATCACTAAGCTGATCTTAGACAACAGTCTGGACCTGCTCTGTCTAACAGAGATCTGGCACCATCAAGATAATTGTCTCACATTAAATCAGGCTCTACCGCGAGACTTTGCACTCCATCATAAGGCTCATTCTCATGGCCGTGGTGGCTGCCTTGCAGTTCTCCACACCGTGTTACCGCCGACATTCGACCGATTCTGTCGCCGACCTTCAATTCATTCGATCAAATGTCTCTGGATTGGAGGTCGGCTCAACCTATGATGTTGATGCTGCTCTCCCGCCCACCTGAAGCCTCCTCTTATTTTGTCAATGAACTGTCTGAGTTGCTTTCTAATCTGTGCTCCAGTTCTGAAAGGATCCAGATTCTTGACGAATTCAACATCCATGTTGACTCTCTAAAAAGCCCTCTTGAAAGGGATCTCATGGCCACTCTTAAGTCACTTGGCTTCCCTCAACACGTGACATCTGCCACTCTAAGATGCGGCCATACTCTTGACTTGGTTTGCTCGGTAACCAAACTGTTCGTCACTGACCCTGGTCTGTCTGATCACTCCGCTGTGTGGTTTGATCTTGAAGAACAGCCTCCCATTTCCATCACCAAGCACCAAATCCAATTTCGAAACCTTAACGCCCTCACTGTAGACATTCACCACAGCAATCAACAGTTCATCACTCTCTGCCTCAGCTCACTGTGCGTCTGATGCAACAATAGAAACTTACAATAAATAGCCTGCTATCAAGCATACGGGATGATTTGACCCAATCAAAATCACACCATGTCTCGGGCGGAAAACCATCCCCCTGGTATACTGTTGAACTCTGGGATCTCAAGGCAAATGCACGCAGGGCCGAACGGACTTGGGAGAAAATATGGCCTCACCGTTCATGTTCAAATCTTTAAGGAACAACTCAACCGCTACTGCGCCCGTACAAACCACTTTTCCAGCATTCTGGCTAATACCGATGACAAGCACTAACATTCTTTTCTGCATCATTAATCGGCTCCTTCGTCAAACTAGTCACTCACCTTCACCTCTCTTCACGAATAAAAATCAGGCAGATAAGTTGATTCCGTTTTTCTCAGAAAAATTTGAAGCCCACCATATCTCTATCCAGCCTCAACTACCAACTATGACTTCAATAAATGATCCTCCACCTACCTTGACCTCAAAAATCCTCCAAAATCATCTGCACAAATTTCAAATCCCTTGTCACTTTCATCACAAATTTCTTTAATAACTCACATCGCTCTGGCATCGTTCCCCCACTATTCAAATGTGCCGGTCACCCCTCCGCTTAAAAAGCCTGGCTTCGATTGCAACTTCCCTGATACTTATTGCCCCATCTCAAATCTACCATTCCTCTCTAAGGTCCTTGAACGTGCAGTAGCCGCGCAACTCCAGAAACAAGTTCTCAACAATGCCCTCCTCGATCCCTTCAATCTGCGTTCAGATTCGGCCACAGTACTGAAACTGCTCTGGTCAAGTAGTTAATGACCTACTCTTCGCTGTTGACAAATGCTTGCCAAATATTCTTGTCCTCCTGTACCTGAGCGGTGCCTTTAATACCGTTGACTACCTGATCTTACTTGAGTGTGTCTGGAGGATATAGGGGTCTCTGGCTGTACCCTGCATTGGCTGAGCTCCTACCTCTTCAACCGGAAGCAGTTCGTCAGCCTCGGTGGACAAAACTCAAAGAGATCCATCCTGTTTTGTCGAGTTCATTGGGATTCAGTTCTTGCCCCACTCCTCTTCAGCATCTACATACAACCACTTGGCCATATCTTGCACAGCCTCACCATTGCTATGGCAATGACATCCAAATCTATATCCACACAAAGCCATCCATCAATGTGTCTGGTCTTTGCATGTCGTCCTCACTGTCAACTGTGAAGGCCTGGCTCAATTCAAATTTCCTAAAACTAAATGGTGACAAAACATAAGTTTTGCTTGTCGGAACCCTGCACCAGTTATCCAGGGCTGAACCTATCCTATTGATGCTTGATGACTAGATCATTTAAGTTACTAAGGCAGTCCAGAGTCTACGTGTGACTCTTGATCTCTCACTCAGCTTCGAGACACACATCAAAAAGGTGATGAAGGTAGCCTATTTCCATCTCAGAAATTGATGCGGAGAAGCTAATACCCATTTTCATCACCTCACAAATAGATTACTGCAATGTACTGCTCCCTGGCACCCCTGTCTACCTGAGCAATCGTCTCCGTGTGCAGAATGCCATGCTGCAATTGCTTCCTCGTGCCACTGCTGGTGGAAGGGCCCCCACTCGAGAGCTCTAGAGATGTACCCCTAGAGAAATGTTAACGTATCATCAGAATTGATACCTCTACAGTTGTGTTGTCCTCAAATGTGCAATCATTTCTTCTGCTTTAAGCCCGAGGCATTCCATTTGATTTGTGCTGGTTTTCCATTATGCAAATAATGCCTCACTGCCAAACTAAAGGTCACTGAGTAAAGCATCTATTGACACACATCGCGACTTCAGTGACTTTAGAACGCATAGTGTTCTGCTTGTTTTCGGAAAATAAAAAAGTGGCCCTTCATAGCACATATGACATGTGCTATGAAGGGCCACTTTTTGAAACGTTGCCTATTATATTTTTTATTTCAAGGCCACGATGTTATTGACAAATATGCCGAGTTTCATTTCTGTTGTTGGTTCACCATTGCCAACGCATTGTCGCAAAATCATCTGCTTGGTACAGAGGCACGACAACGCGGGGAAAGCAGCGGTGAATTAGAATGAAATACGAGTTTAGTCTCGACGGTGCCATATATAGACAGGTACACCCGGTTTCTGCTCGTCTAATCAAATATATGACTCAAAGCCATTATGCACGGCACGTACTCTGCACACGACACTTTGTAGATGGCACAGTAATTGTACATGAAAGTGCACACACAACATACATTGCACATATTGTACACAGGACAGAATATACGTGGCACAGCCATTCGAGTGTAAATGACAGTGTACTGTACACGGCACAATGTATATGACAAACAGCCATTGAAAGTAACACAATTTGCCAAACTTAGCATCATTCCCACGTTCTCCGTGGGTTTAAAAACGCGGGGTGCAACTCGGGAGAACGCTGCCTTCTGTCCCCTCTCTCTCTCTCTCTCTCTGGGGAGACGGGGAGTGAAGAAAGCAGTCTCGAGGGGACTGCCTATGTAGGTTGCCACCTGTCCGGATTTCACCCGCACAATTACTATTCGGGCCGCAGATTTTGATTATTATACATGCGATCTATAACTCGCTCATGTTCGCTAAATGTCGAAGGTATGCGCCTGAGGCGAATAGAACCGCCTCGGGCAAGACCTTTCACCCTGCTGCCCGAGTTTTGACAACCGACGTGGGTGACTGAGAAACATGTCCTGGATTGATCTACAGTGGGAAAGCTGGTAACACCGGTGATGATTCTAGAGCCTGGTGGTGATCACAGAGAGGAAGCCAATTTTTTTTTACATTTCAGCTTGAAGGAACCATTCAGCTATGTAGCTCTTTTTAACAATTGTCCAGCACGGGGCCCTGCCCCCAGTGTCCCGAGAAAGATCTCAAGACACTGGGTACAATTTAGTCAGGTGTGCGCGCCACGCGCGGGTGCAGCAAGAATATAATGCTGGTGGTAGTTGACCCAGCACG
>JAZEWT010000067.1:0-25000 GCA_036362905.1 Mordacia mordax | reverse complement strand
TACGGATGTATTGCTTAACGATAGTTTTGGTGTGGTTTTCAATTTTGTTTGTTGGGTCCATTTTGACTCTCTCGTACACTTATGTGTTGACTTCAGGCAACATAACAGCTCACTGCACTCACCTTTCACTCAATCTCCAAACACCTGAGGATGCCTCCAATATGAGAAGCAAAACGTCATGAAGGAGAGAGGATGAATGCTCGACACGGCTATCCTGAAAGAACAGCTTTGCAAAGCAGCTCTCTGTAATTTACCAGCCACACCATTCTTTGGCACTTTTACTTTATTGTCAAAGCATATGACAGCAACTCAGTTTGATTAAAAAACAAAAAAAGGCTGTCATTTTCTCAGCAGCTCTGTGAAAAAAAAGTTTTATTGTTGCTGATTTGCTGCTGTTATGACGTTGTTGACATGCCGTTCTCTCCGCAGCTTTATGCAGCGCTTTGTGACCCTCGGGTGAAAAGCACTCGAGAGATGCAATTATTATTATTATATGCCAGGCGATACAATGCGGCGCTTTCACCAACGGCTTGTTTGTGCAGACTGTTTTGGAAAAATTTGTAATTTTCACTCATTAATGTTTATGAGAGGAAATGAACAGGATACAAAATGAGTTTAGCATAGACTGTGAATTAAATGCCATGATTTGCATAGCGCATTCATTGTGATGACACTCCTGAGGCTAGGATCGGTTGTCAAGGGAGGATTTAAGAGGCATGTCAATACCCTGGCACATTTAATTCCATTCCTAGACTTGAGACCTGAATTAGGGCACGATGTAAGGTGCCACAGTTTTACGAGACGGTGCTCTGCCAGAGCTTTGTGTAACACTGCTCAGAAGAGAAGTGAGCGGCAGTGTATTGTTGCGATTTTTATTTATTACCCCCTAATATATTTTTTACGGAGAAGCACATCATTGCACCTGTCTTTTTTTTTACTTGAAAATGTTATTTCTCACAGTATCGTGCAAAGTTTCAAATGTTTTAAAGGATGTCAAATGCTTTACTTCGTAAATATTATTACAGACATGTTTCCTTCAGATATAATGCACGATTCCCTTTAGGCATTCCAGTTAACATAGCTCCTCACCAAGTCTATTCATTACTCAAGTCGTTGCAGGTATATTGGATGGATAAGGTAAGTTTTTCACAAAGCACCGCGAAATGTTTTCAGAGGCTCCGCTCTGGCATCGCGCTGTGTTCCCTCGTCGGTCGAGCGCGGCGCTGGCGGAAGGCTCTTGTTTTTGCGCTGTCCGCGCGGTCTCACAGGCACGAGGACAAGGCGCTCGTCTTCGCCGTCCTGCACAACCTCTCACTCGTCCGCCGCTTTGACATGGCTGTCATGTTCATGTCCACGGCGGAGAAGGCCGGTGAGTCGCCGGCTCGCACCATTATTAATTATTTATTATTTATCAGGCGCCCCTATCCAAGGGCGACCTACATCATTATAGAGGTGCGGTGAGGAAACCACAGAGCGGTGAGGGGAAGGCAGTCGTGCATTCAGCCGGCACCAACATTTGCCAGACACTGCGTTACATTACGGTGTTATCAGCCAATTAATTAATGAGTTTTTTTACGTGGAAGAGAACACGGAGAAAACCCACGCAGAACAGGAGGAGAGAACACACAAACTCCATACAGAACGGTGCCCGAGGCAGAAATCGAATGACCTCAGGTGGGACTTTATTTGTGTGAAGTGCGGATGTTACCACTGCGCTACCCTGTTTTTCGGGGGGAGGGGAGGGGAAAGAGTAGGGGGTGGTTTAATAATTTTACAATAGCCTGCTATTATTCACATGGCCGACTCTCTCCCTATTTTTGAAACCTTACTCATAACCAACCTTTTCTCCTCTATTAAATGATCACTGATGTATCTGAGGCTTGGAGGAATGAGTAAGTGTTTGTTTTGCCTGCTCTGTGGGTATTGGTACCTGCACCTTAATTCAAAGGGACTGGTTTAGTATGGCAAGTGTTAACTGCAGGCCGATGCTTAATTGTCAATTTAATGAATGTTTTTATTAATTTGCTTATTGTTTGTATGGGCGTACGCTAGTGTTTATTTGTCATCAGCAGCCATGGTCCATCTACTGTTAGGTAAAGGTCTCAACTATTGGGATCCCTCACTGACTTGTGTTACAACAAATCATCTAGCTCCTGCGCATAAGCTTTTCTCATCGCCCTATCTCTGTGATGCCCTCTGAAGATGTCCTGCCCTTCTCTGCAACATATCGCCCTTTCCAGCGATACGTCCTATCCAAGCCCAGTCTCACTGGCATATGTCTCTTGTTCCACATGTTTATCATTCTGTCCCTTCATTGAGCTCTTATTTAAGCTGGACTGAACACTTGAGCTATGCAGCACGTTTTATCAGTTGTCCAGCAGGGAGGGGTAAGCAAGTTACAACATCTCAGAACCCCGGGGGCAATTTAGGCAGGGTCTTACTGTAAAGCAAAACCTCGGTCTGTCGACATTTTGTTCATATTTATGAGAATTTGCTCCATTGGACAAAGTGGACAAAGTTTTGGGGCAGAAAAAACACAATAACATCAAACGTTTTTCCACATTGCATGTGCTTGAGCCATCGGGCCACACAACACTAACTTTCACCGACAGAATTTAACGAATTTTCCTGGAAAGAGACTAAACCAGTGCAACTTGAGAAATAAGCGTAAAGTAGCGAAAGAGTGGCTGTGAAGTGGCCATCACAACAATCATGCCTTGGCATGGGCAGCTGTCGTCTCGCTGCTCAGAGCGTGTGGTGTGCGCTCGTGACGCAGTCGGTACACGCTGAGTGCCAAGCCTTCAAATGTAGCCCCAGGGAGACCTTGCGTCAACAACTGTCTGAAGATGAGATAGTAACGTCACCGTAATTGTCCTTGCTCTGCACTGACCATTATACATTTTTGTTCGCGTTTACAAGGGTTGAACTGGAATTGCGTCAACGTAGTGTTTATAGTTGTGCATTTTAAATAACCCCCTATTACGGTTGCTGAGAGGACTGCCAGCCTTAAAGCTGGAAACGAGGCAGATTTATGTCGCGCCAATGCATGGCTGGACATGACGATGCCAATGTATTGTGCTTATCACAGTTGGGAATAGTGTAAAATATATACATTGTTTATTTAAAAATTGCTATATATTTTTTGGCACGTAGGCTTTTAACATGAGGCGTTTGTGCGACAGATATTCATTTACGCACTCTATCCCAAAACACTTTCTCGTGTAGCATATTTTATTTTTCGAGAAAGCCTGAGTCTCAAGCCTCTTGAGTATTTGGAAAAGTGTCAGAAACAAGAGGGAGGCATTTATTGTTTTATTTGTTTCCAGTCTCTGGATAATCCCTCGAGATGTAACATTTCTGCGTTTTCCAATGCACCAAGTGGCAACATAAACTGAAAACACGGGACACCTGGCACACATATTTTTTAATGTATGACTCATGAAAAACGTTATTGCAAACTTTTCATATCTGTTTAGTGTGGCTCTGGAATAACTTTGCAAGTACGGGCCTCAAGCACTGTGGGCTTGTTATTTAGAGTGGCCCTCTCATTCATGTTTTTCATGTTATAAAAAATCTCAATTGCTATGTTTCCATGGACACAAGTACAGAGGGAATGTTTATACATAAATACACCAGCGCAGGACTGAAAGATCGTCTGCTGCTCAACAAACTGTGTTATTCTGTTGTAGGATTTCGTTTGTATAGTCGGATACGATGACCGACTCATACAGGGAAAGCTCGCCATGTAACACCACACAGTTCACTTCGCATGAAAAGCACTACATTGTAATGGAAAACAACGCTCATTTCTGCTGACGCTTTTCTTCCTGAGAAGTGCGTTGTGTTTGTCCAATGGTACAAAAAGCATTGGGCATTAAGTTACAGCGCTGGAGCCAGTCCGCAGTGCAAATGAAGCTTCATGTGAATAAATGATTCGATTATTGTGCATGCCATGTGTCCACTTGAGACAATGGAGCAGTCACTGCAGTTTGGTTTGATATGTGACATTGCGGTAACAGCATTAGCCTTACACAAACAAATAAGAGTTACATATGTTAGCTATCCCGAGGATGCTTGGAGTCCTTAATTGTTTCTTTGCTTAATGTTATTGTACAGCGTCTTTCCCAAAAGTGTGACTCAAAGTAATGGGACATTAATGGCCTTAATGAGCTTTACAATGTGTCCCACTGCTTTGTGATTGATGGGAATTATCAGCAAATGGATCTCAAGAGGGTGGTATCTTAATGTCCCAAGCAAAGCTGTCATGGAGCACTTGTTAAAATTTTTGCGTGCATTTCTGTTGTTGTTTTTTTAACACCAATAATTTGTTTTTGGTCTCTTCAGTCGTCCAAGCGTTGTTTGATCACATTGCGTCAGCGGAGGACATCAGTGGCGCCAGCGTGACTGCTTTGAAGAGAAAATACAGCCTCTGAACTGGCCTCGTGGTCGCCTTTTTGCTTGACCACTCCAAGATGACAGTGGAAAAACACAGTTCGGGCTTTACACACCGGAGCATCCCCATCACTATGAAGCCTCCTCCTGGGATCTGTGACTTGGTTTGGACATACCGTGTCTATTCCAACCCAAAAAAAAGTGATGTGTATGTAAGAAAAACAAGGTGCATTATAAACCATAATATTGGCCAAGCAACCACTGAACCTTTTGATTGAATTTATCAGGAACATCTTACAGTACTTTATGTGTGGTTGTTTTGTTTTCTATTTAAATAAATAACTCCCAAAGTACCCATCGGAAGCCTTTATTCATGTGCGTTCGGTTGCGTGTAAGATCATAACTGTAGAGCCGGAAGAGTTGCTCAGGCGTGTTTTCCATTATCGGGAACGATACAGGATACACTCGGCCAGTTCCGTGCCTCATTAAACTAGGCGTTTGGCCGTAAGTAGTGTTCACAGCAGATAGCACGAATCGTGATTGATTTTGATCCAGCCTTTTCAAACCAGGATGTCCTGTGTATGAGAACAGGCAGGTCCACAATTAACTAAAGCATCTGGCCTAGTGTTAACAGCAGGTTTACCCCCAGGTGGTTCCATCATCAAGGAGTTGAATGTCTTGTTTATTAATGGATTTTAAATATTCCATAACATATCTGGGTTTTTGTCAGATACTCCGGTTTTCTCCCACCGTCCAAAGGCACACTGCTGTCTAGGTTGATTGGTCTGCTGAGTAAATTTGCTCCAGCGCCCTGCGATGTATTGACGTGACATCCTGGATATAGCCTCGCCTTGTGCCCTCTCTGCCAGGATCGGCTCCGGCCCCCGACGACCCTGTACAGGCTTAAGCGGGTATTGACATGTTATTAAGAACGCTGCAGAGAGTATTGAGGATGTAGTTTCACAGTTCCCATATGCGTGAGCTCCATCACTGTGCATTGTACCGCAGCATGCGCGTGGCCATTGAAGCTTATAAATTGTGCGCTGCCGAGTCTCTTGGGTCACGATATTATCCCCTGGATGGAGGAGTGTTCGTAACATCCCTTTTGTACCCACGCCACACGTTATGCCACCTGCCATGCTTTCCTGGTCAATTAAGCCCCTTTGATGCCGGGCGGCTCCGGTTCCCAGTGGCTCCACATCTGCGAAGAACAGAGAGAGATTGGCCCCATGTCCTGCTTGCCTCTGTGAAGGCATAGCCACACCCTGCGTTCTGACGGTGTGCGGAAGAACACGAGGTGGCGCCTCCATCATGCCACCATGCACGCAGCATACACTCCAGCGAGGAGATGGGAGACTTCTGTCTTTCGATGCCCTTTATTAAACACTACAGTAAAACCAACACACCACGCACTACCCTCCCCGCGTTTCGCGTGCTAACAACTATGGCGACTACATCCGGACATGATTCCCCAGATCTCTCCCATGCCAGAACTCCCTTCACTTCCACACACCTCTTTATATGTCCCCTCAGACGTCACCCACTTACATCATATCACACCACATGCTTTATCCAATCCGATTACCACACGTCTCGCCTCATGTTTCCCCTCGACCACGTGATGCTTACGATCTCGGGAGGGTGGGAATTCGCGCAATCCTCGGCCGCCCTTACCTGACCCCGTGTCATCCCGGGTGACCCCTCGTACGCACATAGCCTGTCACGGCGTGAGGCTTGGCAACACTCCGACCTTAATTGATCGAAGGCAAGAGTTTAACTTCGCGTCTCCAGCCTCAGACTCGGCTTAAGCGTTACAGAGTATGCAGCGCCGCACTCGTTCTACTACTAATCGGGAACATTTAGTTAAGGACATTGCTTCGGGACTCCTTGTCTTCACGGAATGAAATTGCAAAATGTGTTTTTTTCGTGCCTGCCCTATTTTTAAGAGTTTACATTCATCGGTCACCTCCAGCAGACAATTGGATTTTGAAGCTCAATTTTTGCTTGGGTTTGGGGTTAATGTTTCTATTTTCATCACTAACTTGTCAGAGACTAGGAGGCTGGTGATGCCTTTAGTCGCTCTGCCAAAAGCAAGTGATGTGCGAGCTCCTTTAATAGTGCTGCCTATCACCACTGAGACATTTGGGCACTTTTGTTTTCAGCAACAGAAGAGTCTCGAACCTGCCCTGCGATGTACCTGCGTCACATTCTGAGTATCTCATTCTCATCTCATTATCTGAAACCGCTTAATCTTATATAGGGTCACGGTGAGCCGGAGCCTATCCCGGAAACACAGGGCGTAAGGCAGGAATACACCCGACGACGGGACGCCAGTCCATCGAATATGTGATGAGTAGAACAGGTTTTACCGCTTCTGGCAATTATGCAGGTGTTAAGATCTTAACACCCGCATAAGATCTTAACACCTGCACAATTGCCAGAAACGGTAAAACCTGTTCTACTCATCACATCATATATGTATCATATATGTATACTGGCAAAAAAAGTAACCATAGCGTTGACGGAATATGGGTTATGTGTGTACTGTCCTTTTTATAAAATCAATGCTGTGCCAGTGTTATTGTTTGTTGAGCCACTTGCATTGTTGATATTTTCCTTTTGCGCACAGCCGTGCACTGTGTACATATACAGCACTGTACCGACATTTTGTTAATCCACTGCTGCATGAGTTTCCCCACGACGTATGGGTCGAAGGGTGTATTTGACCATACTTCACCACTCCATGGGAGGCATAGGTCATATGATAGCACAGCAGAAACCTACAGGACCTGTTTAATGCATGGGGGGGAACCCTAACGCACTCCCCACATGCACGTGGCTTGGCACACTCGAGGCCAGGCACCACAGGTGTTAATAAAGTGCTGCAACAACACAAGTCTCCAAACGTCGCCGATGTGGCTGCCACGTGAGAAGAATGGCGCCGTTCCGTGCGCGCCGGGACCCACGCGGGGCGCGCCAGCGGGCGGCTTTACTCGTGGTGTGGAGGCTGGCCCGTTGGTGTGCCCTGACAGAGCGATGCGTGGGTTGACGTGCGTGCGTGCGTGTGAGCAGCGCCGCCGCCTCGCAGCAAGTAAATCCCGGGTTCGATTCCCGGCTCGCGTTTCTTTCTGTGCGATGTCTGCGCGTTCTCCCCGTGTCCTTGTGGGTTTTTGCCGCTTGCTTCCGTTCCCTCCCACACTCCAAAGACATGCTGCCTCGGTTAATTAGCCCGCTGATTAATATGTCCCCTAGTGCCCTGCGATGAACATGCATCCCACGCTAAGCGGAGACTGCACTCTGGTTGCCGGGATAGGCAAACAGCGTGCAAGTCATGGCAAACATTGATGGCCAATTCCATAATGACTGCCAAACACTGTTTGTGGAATTGGCTACTGCTGGTGGTTGAATAGAAATTCGATGGAAGTTATTTCGGTTTTCGGGTTCTTACCTGCATGGAGTTCGTCGGGTACTCCGATCTCATTCCACAGTTTAAAGTGCATCCTGCCTAAGTTAATTGGCCTATCCCCTGGTGCCCTCTGATGGACTGGCGTACCATCACGGTTGTAGCCAAAATTATCTACTAACTTGTTTACCCCTTTAGGCTGATAACTGTTCACATAGCTACTCAGCACAGCCGTTCTTGCCAGCTTAAAAGCTGAATCGAGAGCTCCAATTTACATTCCAATAGAGCAGACAGTCAACAATTCCGGGCTGCAAGGGATAGATGTTTATTATCACAGCAGAAAGTACAGCAGTGAGCTTGCAAGCTCTCGATGCGGGATTCCTCCGATTCAACAAACGTTCGAACTGGGACGGGACGACGCAACGAAATGCACAGAGGGGCTATGGGTTGTCAGCCCGGAGGGACGGCCGTAGCAGTGGTGCCCCTTTAACGGATTCACTAATTGTCGCTCGTAATTTATGGGTAAGAGGGAGAAGATGTGAAGGGGAAGAGTGGTTGGAAATAATATCTGATGCTTAGGATAGATTGGGCTTGCCCGGCCACCAAAGACGCAATGGGCCCATTTGAGGCCTTCCTTCGATAGAGAGGCGCGCTACCGGATTTAACTTTGGCTTAAAATGATCGTGATGGGCCACGAAATTGAGATGCTGGCAGGAAAAGGCTTAAATGTAATTTATAGCAGTAGCATTAATACTAATTCGCAGCTCTTTGTTAATAATCCACTGCCGGATGAAGGGCTTGCCACGCCGCGCTCTTAAGAGCTGAATGATGCCTGCGACGTCGGAGGCGAAACGTCGCGACGGAGAGGAGGAGGGCTCGACGCGGCTATCCGGAAAGTGCAACCATTTAGAGCAATTCTCATCACACTCGAGCCGTGAAAACCTACATCCACACATGAAGCAGGCTGCTGAGCAGTGCATGTTGGTGACATTGGGTGGGGAGGAGGGGTCTTCAATGGTGCTCGCTGACAGCACTTGCCCCAAAAAGTGTACAAGGCTATACGGGGGATCTTTGGCTTTCCTTTGGAGGGAAGCAGGAGGAGAGATGGGTCCGACCCAGGTATACTAGCCATGGCCGAGAATCGACAGCAGGTCGCTGGGTTCAAGTGCACTAACTACTGCGCCACCGCTCCAGCCAATAGTCATGATGCCATTTAGCCACAGCGCGGTGCATTTAACGATGTTTGCGATTGCCTATTGGTTTGGAGGCGATGCTTGCGTACGCAGCGTGCAACATCTCATTACTGGCGATGCGATTTAAATACAAATTGGTTCGAATCGAATGTGTCGCCATTAATTTCGACAGCCATCCATCAGCACGCGGCGAGTAATCCGTGGAGACAGGGATGGCCCTGCAGCGCGGCCTCCGTAATTCCGTCACTGTTGTGAGTGTCGGGACCTCGGACTCGTGGCACAGTGCCTCCCTCTTCATCCTCTTCTTTCTCCTCTTCAACCAACACTCCCTCGCATCCCTCCTCCTCCGCCTTCTTCGCATCACTCTTCCCGTTGCTTTCTTCCGCCCGGCTCTCTGTAGAATGGGAGCGCACATGGTGGAGGGGTGGACGGAAGACGAGTTGGAGGAGGTGGAGGGAGGATGCTGCCAATACCCACGGAGCATGCGCACACGCGGATCGGGGGTGGCAGTCCTGCCTTCCCCTCCATCCCTATATCTCCCCCGCCCCCCCCCACCTCTTCCATCCCATCCCTCTCATCCTCCCCCTCGCCTCCCTTCATCGCTCCCCGAGCCTTGTTCCGGTTGGCGGAGCGCACTGCGCTCCGTGCAGGCACCGGGAGAACCCCCCCCCCTCTCGCTTCCTGCCGATATCTTTCCACGGGGCCGGCTCTCGGCAGAGACTCCCAAACACGAGGGGACACCGAGAGACACGGGGACACGGGACACGCAGAGCGTGTCTTCACACTCCCCAGCCGGGTACTCTCATGAGCGCACGTTTCCGCTCCTCCAAGACGCTTAACCCGGCATCTCAAGAAGACACGCTCGCCGCTACTGGGTAATGTATCTGATTACGCGCCGGCTAAACGTGTGTATTTGTGAAGCGCGGATTCGCAGTGAGCCGCGTGACAAACGCGAGCGCGGTGGCTGGCGGCACCGCGCTACGAAACCGGCCGCACGGGTTCGATTCTCGGCCTCGGCGAACATCAGTGGCACAAATCGGAACCGGTCCTGGATGCTATCCTTGGTCGATTCCTCTTTAAATGAGTGTCTGGTGCGGTGTGTTAAAAATTACCACTGGGAAGACAAAGGCGGCCGCGCGTGGCGGTCGGCCACACTGTGTCCTGGTGCGCTGCTCCAACGTTAATAGGAGCTCGTTAACAAGGAGCACGTGCTCCAGCCGTCTGTTAGAGGTCAGAGACTTATGCGGGGGATTTTATTCTCGTGGAAAACGAGAAAATATTTCTGCGAGGGAATCCTCCACGATTCAACTACCCTCTAGCAAAATCTGCGAGGATGTGCACAGGTGTTCGTTACACCGGTGATGCTAATTAATTATGCTAATGATGTTAGTTTAAAGTCGTTTCTGCAAACATTTGAACGCTTGCAGTGTTCGGGATACGCGCTTGTGATCGTCAGCCGCAGTATAGCATTACATAGCTTGGCATTTACATACAATGCCACGTGATACACGATGATGGAGTCATGTCAAACCGATTAATGCAATGCACAAGATGCACAGCAATGTTGAATTTACAACACCATGGAGGATAGAGCGTGTGGGCATGGGAGGCGTCGGATAGAACGTTCTCCCTAGAGATGGAGCGGCGAAATCTGCTTGTATCCACGTGCTTGCTAGGTGGATTGTTACAGGGCAGTAACCGGCAGATAGGGACGACTTTGGGAGGAGGTCTTAATCCAACAGTCGATCGATCATGGCTGATGGGTGGCACTACATAATAGACACCTACAACGTATGTTGAATGTGTATACAACCATTCCATTGCATACCGCACGGGCATTGCGTTTGCGCGTTATACATTGCAGTGAATCGCATCCGTGTGGTACACGTGGCCCGCATACCGCAGACTCACTGCGTATGTTGTACACCCTGCGTATACCATTGTACGCGCAGAGCATTGCAACCGCATCTCCAATGCGCCCGTGCATTTGTATGTGAATTGCATTGGACGACACAACCGCTTGGACTGATTTCATTAACATGCACTGCGAGGGATGCAAACGATCCAGAGGGTGAAGCACGTTGGAGCGCACAATCGACGTGGAGATGGGGCGATGACATCAGCCCATGTACGTGTGCTGTAGACGAATCGTTGAATCGGGATGGGCAGACCTTCGTCCAGCAGTGAATCGATAATGGCTAACGATGCTGATGCAGGCAGTGGAGTGCAATCAATGCGTATCGGACCGTCATGGACGATAGAGGTATTTATAGACTCGACGTTTCGGGACACACACCTTCCCGTGAGTTTATTTCAGCGTGTGTTGCGTGTTTAACTGATTCTGGGTTTTGAACAAACTACAAGTGTATCGCCTCTATAGCCAGGGCAAGCGTTGCTATCCGACTCCTATTGATACCACAATTGGATACCACCATCACCGCTCCCGGCTGCATTTAGATCCCCCTGCTTATTTCAGGCTGAGCGGACCCACACGGCGCACACGCAGCTCCTAGCGCACGTCCGGTTGGCACTGCGCTACTAACCCGGTATGATTCCCTCTCACGCCCAACGTCCGTGACGATGATCTGAAACCTTCCTCTAGGACGACTCAGCCTTGAATGAGTACCTTGTACGGTTGTGAAAAATGTCAGCACTGCGGAGACACGGGCGGCTGAACAATGAACTCCCTGGAACAGGCGGAGGCTCTGTGCAGCGCTTTGTGACCCTCGGGTGAAAATCGCTCTGTAAATGCAATTATTATGGGTACTGGGGTGGCACGGTGGCCCAGTGGGTAGCGCTGTCGCCTCACAGCAAGAAGGTCCCGGGTTCGAACCTCGGCTCGGGTGCCTTTCTGTGTGGAGTTTGTATGTTCTCTCCGTGTCCGTGTGGGTTTGCGCCGGGCACTCCGGTTTCCTCCCACAGTCCAAAAACATACTGCTGCATAGGTTAATTGGCTTGCAGACTAAATTGCCCTCAGTCCCCGGTGATGGACTGGCGTCCCATCGTGGGTATATCCCTGCCTTGCGACCTGTGTTTCCGGGATAGGCTCCGGTTCACCGCGGCCCTGTATAGGACTTAGTGGTTTCTGACAATGAGATGAGATTATTGTACTGGCTGCGCAGATCATCGCGTGACGTGTTGGCTTTCACAGATGCTCGCTGGCAGCACTTGCTCCGACAACCCGTTAAGGCTATCAGGGGAACCTTTGCCTTTGTTGTTTGTTCAGTTGCGAGCGTGCCTCAATGTGCCGAGTTCCATGACAGTCGTGAATGCTCTCAAAGAGAATATTCATGAACATTGCCCGCGCTACGTGCGTCTATATTTTGTTATTTTATTTTGGAGGGGCGTTGGATCGACACCGCTGGGAGCGACTGACGCAGCCAGATGTGGCTTTTGACCACAATATTCAGAAACGTACTGTGTCAACCTTAATATGTGCACGCAAACAGCGCTTTGGCATCTCTGATATCCGGTAGGATGTGTGCGTGTTTGTGGGGAACGGTGATGCTGCGATTAGCGCGCAGGGCTGCAAACCCGGCGACCCGAGTTCGAATCCCGCTCACGGCCAAGACCAGTGACGATTTTTTGAACCGGTCCTGGGCCTCCCCTCGGTCGACTCAGCCCCAAACGAGTACCTCGTTCAGTGTGTAAGCATTGCTACTAGAGACGAAAGTGTCCGGGCGAGGTGCTGGTCACCCACCTCCTCCGGTGCCGTGTCAACGTTTATAGGTGTTCGTTAACCACCCTTGCCCCAAAAGCCCGTTAGCCCTTTAGGGGGAGCTTTTACGATTACCCGTCACTCCGCGTCAGTCGAGCAAATCTGAAAAGTCAACTGCAGACAGCCAATGATGATGTGTGCCTCGACGCTACCTGTACGTGGGTGGAGTAGAAACATACAATCGCTTTACAGCCATCTGTCAATCCACTGTTGGATAAAGGCACGCCCGACATCTATCTATAATCGGTCGTTGTTTGACCATACTTCACCACGCTGGCCAGTGACGGTTGGTGGAGTGAGAGCCGCCCAGGTTCAGGTATAAATCGCCACCGACAATCACGACCGGGAATCGAACTCGAATCGCCGAGCTCATAGACGCTGTTCCAAGCAGCCCAAGCAGAAAGCCTCATGAGCGCGGGCAGGATGACGCTGCTGGCACATTTTAAATGGCCATCACCACGTGGCCATTCCATTTTGCAGCGGTTATGTTCAGCAGCCTAATGAGTCGTCTGTCTGGCTCTTCCTCCTCCTTCGTCGAAGAAGCGCAGACTGCAGTGATTTATTATTTTAAGAAAAACACAATTCGTAACTCACGCGAATTCCACGCATCGTCGTGGACGAGGCACGGACACAGGGGGCATAGCGAGCAAAACACAGAGAGGTGGCGGAGAGGCAGGCACGCAGTCAGCCGGCGCCAACATTTGTCAGATACTGCGTCATATATATTATCATGTTATCAAATAATTAATTAGTTATTGCTTCTTTTAGTTGTGGGAGGATACCGGAGAACCCGGAGAAACCCACGCAGAATAGGGGGTCGGGGGGGGAGGAGAGCCACAAACTCCACACTACTTGTGGGAGGAAATCAGAATACCCGGAGGAAACCCACACAGAACAGAGGGAGAGAGAGAGAGAACGCACAAGCTCCATAGCAGTTGTGGGAAACCCACGCAGAATAGGGGGGGCGGGGGGGAGGGGGAGAGCCACAAACTCCACACAGAAAAGCGCCCAATGCCGGAATCGAACCGTCTCGGGCAGATCTTTCTGTCTGTGAGGAGTAGATGTCACCACCGTACCGCCATGCCGATCCATACCGTGCGTTGCATGACGACAATCCCTCCACTGCGATGGTGGGCGGCAGGCACGCCAGACACGGTGGCATAGTGGGTAGCGCTGTCGTCTCACAGAGAGAAGGTCCCAGGTTCGATTGCCGGCTCGGGTGCCTTTCTGTGTGGAGTTTGCGTGTTCTCTCTCGCTCTCTCCCCGTGTCCGTGTGGGTTTTCACCGGGTACTCCGGTTTCCTCTAACAATCCATAGACACACTTCTGCCTTTGTTAAATGGCCCGCTGAGTAAATTTCCCCCGTGAACTGCGATGTACTGACGTCACACCCTGGGTATAAACCCACCTTGCACCCCTTGTCCGCGTACCATCCCCGTTGGACAACTTTTTAAAGTGCTGCATCGCACAGCGGTTCCCTCCATCAAAGGTAAAAACTAACAACGGCTCGTGTCTATAAGCTTCCATTCATGAACAAGATGTGCTCATTGGCCTGTTAATGAGAGGCACATGTTATTACAGCAGAGAGTACCCAGTAAGCTTGCAAGCTCTGGATGCAGGAATCCTGCGACGCAATAAACTTTCCAACTCACCAACTGGTGCAGTTGATGATTCCACCAGTGTCTTCGTGGGGGGAGGAGGAGGAGGCAGAAGGAGGGAAGAGGAGGATTATCCAAGCCAGGTTGAGATCGTTTCGACCCCAAGACCTCTTATCATTCGCTTTACCGGATTAAACTGCTCCTGCTGAGCGCCAGCTATCCTGAGAGAACCTTCGGAGGGAACCAGCTACTAGATGGTTCGATGAGTCTTTCGCCCCTATACCCAGGTCGGACAGAACTGCTAATGGCTCTCCACCAGAGTTTCCCCGGGACTCGCCCTGCCTAGGCCATATTCACCAGGAAGCGGTGCATTGTTTGGTTATCATGCGAGGTGTTTATTCAGGGCGTCCGTGTTGTTTCACTCTGTTCCCACGACGTCTTTAGTCCAGATTGCACGGCAAACGATGGCGGAATATGTTTGGCAATGATAAGTAGATATCTATTCTCTCACATTGCTCTCTTTGTAAGACATATAAGGCCCTCATGTCATAGTAAGAATAGAATAAGAGGGGCAGTATAAAGCAATTGCGTATTTATAATAATAATTGCATATATAAAGCGCCTTTCACCCGAGGGTCACAAATCGCTGCACAGAGCTGCGGAGGGAACGGCACCCCAATAACAAGGACACTAGAACGGAAAATCACAACAATAACATTTTGGGTTTTTTAATATACATCGTTGCAGAACAACATGTAAAATATGATCTGACTTTCAACTCTTAATTTTAAAATACAAAATTATCAGTGTTAATAATACATATATTGGGAAATGGTTTAATGTAAAACTTATCGTGTAATTATAATTGCATTTCTGGAGTGCGAATAACCCGAGGGTCACAAAGCGCTGCACAGAACTGCGGAGAGAACGGCGCGTCAACAACGATAAACGAATAAGCACACATACTGCTTCTCATCTCATCTCACCTCATTGTCCGAAACCGCTTAGTCCTATACAGGGTCACGGTGAAGCCGGAGCCTATCCCGGCAGACACAGGGCGCAAGGCAAGGATATACCGACGATGGGACGCCAGTCCATCGCCGGGCACTGCGGGGCAATTTAGCCTGCGAGCCAATCAACCTATGTAGCAGCATGCTTTTTGGACTGTGGGAGGAAACCGGAGTGCCCGGCGAAAACCCACGCGGACACGGGGAGAGCATGCAAACTCCACACAGAAAGGCAACCGAGCCGAGAGATTCGAACCCGGGACCTTCTTGCTGTGAGGCGACAGCGCTAACCACTGGGCCACCGCGCCGCCCCATACTGCTTCTCTTACAATTAAAAACGTTTTTTTACACAATGCCCGAATCTAGCCATAAGGTGTTCAGCGGCATGGATCTAACTCATGCAGTGACATCCAGGTCATATTTCACTGAGGGAGGTGAAGTGGAGGCTGCAGTTGGTTACACGCTGCTCGCTGAGTCCAGTGGGAGTAAGTTTGATAACCAGTCGCGACTACCATCAGTGGTGAGTGATACCTGAACTGCGCTTGAGCCTCCTATGACACTGAACCGCACTTACCGGCGTGGCGACGAATGATCAACAAACCCCCGTGATGATTGCTTCGAAAAGCTGCTCTCAGGACGGCTGCGTCGTTCGCTCGGGAGAGGGAGCGATCGACGCGGCTGTCCTTAGAGAGCAGCTTTTCGAAGCAATCATCATGCATCGAGCCGTGAAAATCTACATCATTACAACCCCCGATGATTCTATGGTGCAGGGATGCATGGAACTGTGGGTCTTTCTATGAGAATACGTGGACTCTACAATCACTCCTATCACATTCCAATTACTCAGTGGGTCTCTACGAGTTTGTGGGTCTGTCTCTTAGACTCGGTATTAATCTACGGTTATCTATCTTGGCTCACAAGTCTCTGTGCGAGTATTTCGGACAATGCATGAGCCTACGCTTCTCTCTGTAAATCTATGAGTCTCTACGCAAATACATGGAGCCCCGTGCAAGTCGATGGTGGCTCTCGACACAAGAACCGACCAGGCAGCCACTGCCAACGCATCTCGGTTGCTCTCCAAATCCCCTGGAACCTGCGTGCCCACCTGCTGCGATAGATTCCGCGGGCGAGCCGCGCAACTGCGTCCAGCCTGAGCCACTGCTCGTTGGCGAGCGCACGCTGACCGGCGGTGTCCCCCGTGCCTCCACAGGTGGCCCCGCTCCCCTTCCCGCTCCCCTCCCCGCCCCCCATGCCTGGGTCTGGCCGTCGCTCGCTGGACCACGCAGGTGATCGCAGCGCCGGTCACCGAGTCACCCCCCGGCGCGCCCCGACCGTTGGCGGTGCCGTAGAGGCGGAGGCGGCACAGCGCCCGCCAGCCACGTGGGAACTCCCTCCCGGGCAGCCGCGGTGAGTGCCTGCCAGCCATTCTCGCTCCGCTGCTCCATGAACTTGTGTTTCCTCACCGGGGGGCCGTGAATGCCGAGTGAAAAGGCCTCATTTGGTGGTGGGTGGGGAGAGGAGCAACATTGTTAGGACGTTGATAACTTGAAGCAAATCAGTAATCTCTCGCACATTAGCCCTATGAGCATTGGCCATACCCCCGTTAGATGTGACAGCAACACCCCAGATAAATTGCTACTCGTATCCTCTTTGAGATTATTATATGTTTATTACTTAAACAGAAAGTGCCCAGTGAGCTTTCAAGCTCTAGATGCAGGATTCCTACGACACAACAAACTTCCGAGCTGACCAACGTAACAACACATGAAACCAGAGGGCAAATAAACGTACTCACAACAACAATATGTACATAAATGAAACTTTAACCGTATTCATAAACGTAAACAGTCACACGCAATATTGCACAATTAAACAAACTCATAACACCAACATGTACAAAGATAAAACCCCAAACAGACGATAGCCTTACCTCTAATTAAATGCCTGAATGTACCAGACTGTGGACCTACATTTCATGATAAACAACAATCAACCAAACCCTTGTTCTATCTGGAACCTAAAACTATAAACCAATCGGTCACTATCATGAACCCTGCTCCTAATGATACTAAATTAGCCAATCACTGGCATTGGCTTAACCCCTGACTATAACCCTAAGTACTGACCTTAATCTTAATCCCTCACTCTCGGCCCGAACAAGACACCAGCTGAACCTCTGCACTGGTGATTCGCCACTCCTGCCCTTTACGTTGTCATCACGTGCCGCTGATGGTGGTCACGGCAGCTTCGCGACCGCGCATGTTACCACTTCATCACCGCACCGATCCGTCTCAGAATTCATCCTTTGCGGCAGATCCAGCTTCAGCTCAGATAGAGGCGCAACGATGGGGGGAGGGGAGGCGATGAGAATATTCTTAGACTTCGTAAAGAGTTTTTAATAACACACACACACGCGGTTTTTCGGCCAGTATTCTGCGTTATCTGAGTTGGCAGGTTTGCCCCAAATCCCCTTCCTCTTTTTTATGCATTGTTATATTGGTCATTTCAGAAGGGTGTTGTGTCGCAGGTTCCTGCACCTAAAGCTTGCAAACTCAGCGGGTACGTTATACTGTAATAATAAATATCTATCTTCCTCCACCTATCTTGATGCTGGGTATCTCTGGGGGGGGGGGGGTGAGACCCATTATGTTCGCATCATCTTTTACCACCTCCACCCACATCTTTCTCCCCCCCCCATCACATTGCATCTCTTCATAAGAAAAAAGTTCAATAAAGGCCAAACAAAACAGAGATACTGTACTGAGGAGGAGAGTGAATGCAGCTGGGCTGAAGGGACACATTCGGTAGTGCAAGGCCTTCGCTGCGACAATGGAACCCTCCAGTCGGATCCATTCTCGTGCTCCTGTCCTGATACTGCAGAGCCTCAAGTGGTGCAGTTTGGGTGGCACGGATTTATTCGTGGCCCGTTCTGTGGCGATGATGGCTTTGTAATTAACACACGTGGTATTCGTGCCATTTTGATGGTGCAAGGCTGTCTTGAAGGCGCTATGGTTATGATAAAAATACGTTATTTGCGGGTTTATTTATGGATTTAGCCAATTTGGATTGTGACGCCGACATACAATGGCCGACTTATTTTTCCCAACGATGCCTCAAGTTCGTTAATGCTGTGTCTTCACTTAATACAAATGCAGTATTAACGAGGGTGGCCTACAAGACTCGAGCCGCTGTGTTGTCTGTCGATTTTCATTCAATCAGTGCGTTGTACGAATGTGTGATCCTCGCAAAACCTGTCGGAGGTGAACACACGGACGAAAGCTTTGCGTTACGCGTTGTGTAATATTAATCAGTTCCAGTTCGGTGTGATGTGTGGAGATTGTAACTATCGACTAAGAGTGTCCAGGCACTGGGTGCCTCATCTGAGACACAACGCATGAGCATAAGATGGCTAATTGCATCGCATTGGCGCCGCAAGCAAAAAAGACAGCTCATTATGTAACACCGAGATTACGTAATTACATTTTACGAATATATTTATTGTTGTTCGGACTAGACGGGACCATTTATTTGTTTTTAATACTTTAGGTCATTTGCAAAGTGCATTTTAGCCGAGCAGTGGTGGATGATGTCTGCGAGGTTTTATGATTAAAAACAATAAATAATGCACATTAACTTGTTTCCTGATGCAGGAGAGCCTCAATGACTCTCACAACTTTCACTTGGACACTTTTCCAGCTGGTCTGCTCATAACATTTGGTGAGTTGTGTGCAATCTGTAATTGGTGAGCCAACTAAAACTATCAATTCACCGCAATTGAAAACCCAGTTTAATCAAGGGTGGCTGAAACCTGGATTTTAACCCAGGATATTAGTGGGGGTTGGCACGGTGGTGCAGCGAGTAGTGCTGCCACCTCATAGCAAGAAGCCCCCGAGTTTGAATCCCGGCTCTGGTGGCTGTATATGTGGAGATTTCAAGTTTTCCCCGTGCTCGTGTGGGTTTTTCAATTTCCTTCCACACTCCGAAGACATGCTTCCTGGGTCAATTGGCCTGCTGACTAAATTTCCTCTGGTGCTTTACGATTGACTGGCACCGAATCCTGGGTTTAGCCCTACCTTGGGCCCTGCATCTGTCCCAATAGACTCCAGCCCGCCGTGATCCGCTATAGCAGTAAGCGGATATTAATAGAGAATGAATATTAGCAGAGCTGGCTCAACGCCCTGAGCCATCAATCCACGAGAGCACCGGCGGGTTGCCATTGAACGTTGAGCCGCCTGGACGATCACCGATGTCCCAGCGCTGCTGCACGGTGCCTCGAGGGGGGCTCTTGCGCAGCTCTGCGGGTTTCCCACATGGACCCCCCTGCCCCCCCCCCCAACCCCTTACCCCCATCCCCAACCACCACTACTCAGACTAGCCAACAACAGGGGCCTAATCGTACCGTGTTCGTTGAGGGATGTCCTGCCCGGGGTTGGTTCCCCGTGGTTGGTGATCAGTTCACAGGTAAGATCAGCGAATCTCACACCTCAAGTAGGAGGCTTTTGTCTGCCGTAATATAATAACATAACCATGTTAAATCTAGGGCAGTACGGTGGCCCAGTGGGTAGCGCTGTCGCCTCACAGCAAGAAGGTCCCGGGTTCGAATCTCGGCTCGGGTGTCTTTCTGTGTGGAGTTTGCGAGCTCTCTCCCCGTGTCTGCGTGGGTTTTCGCCGGGAACTCCGTTTTCCCCCCACAGTCCAAAAACATGCTGCTACATAGGTTAATTGGCTTGCAGACTAAATTGCCCTCAGTGCCCGGTGATGGACTGGCGTCCCATCGTGGGTATATCCCTGCCTTGTGCCTTGTGTCTGCCGGGATAGACTCGACACATGCATAGTACCTACACATATAAAGGAGCAACAGGCACTACACACACATACTGCGCCTAAGGATGCCTCTAACGTGTGAGACGAAACGTCGCGAGGAGAGGAGAGAGAGTCATCGACGCGGCTGTCCCGAGAGAGCAGCTTTTCGAAGCAATCATTATGCATCCACACACATACGCCGCGTACGCATTCCACGGAAAGGACTGAACACGTGCATAAATGGATTGAGGGAACGCACGTACGCGACACACCAAGACTTCGGGTTGTACATAAAGACACTGACATTGGTGAGCTCCCAGGTGGGGTGCCGCTCCATGGATCCAATTCAAGTTAATTAAGAGCAGTGTGTACATGACTGTGAGATGAAAACCAATTATAATGCTGACGTGGCTGTTTGGACAAAGACCAATTAACTGAGCATATACAGTGAAAAAAAGGCAACTTATTGTGATGTGATTTCATCAAGGCTGTTACGAGGGTATCTGGGATGAGCTGGGTGGAAAACGGTGGAGGCATGATGATGATCTGAGGGTTCTAAACTGGTCTAAACTGGAATGGTGGGCTGAAGTGAATAGAATACGGGCACAGTGATGCAGGAACAGGGACAGTCTGAGTTCAACAGAGTACGCGGTACAAGTTAATTAGAACCCTCCTGCGGTCGGGAGTGCTTGCCAGGATTGTGTAGGAACAAGCGCGGCTCAGCTTCGACTGCAGGATGAGATGGCCAAGCCAGCAGTAGACCGAGCGTGACTCGGGTGAACGGCACGCAGTGGAGCGCATCTGCCACTGCAGCCTACATGAGCGTACGGCACAGTTGAAGAGACAGCGAATAGAGGAGCTGCGGCCGTCTGAATGAGACCGGCGGTGGGTCGAGCTTGGTTCATGTCAGCGGCGCTGATCGCAAGGCATCGACGGCTGCAGGGGTGAACGTGTGGAGACAGCCAGTACGAGGACAGAACGCGGAAACCGCCATGGCTATTTTACACCACCAGCGGGAGGCTGTGAGGGGAGGGTGACTGCAGACTCCACAGTTCTCGGCCAAGACCCCGCCAGGTCGTGTAAACGCAGACTCAGACACAGTTGCATGAGGGCTGGTATTAGGTGTACAGACTCTAGCACACACACACTGAGGTGTATAGGTTTTGTGTAACTCATAAAAGGTAAACGTTAAGGTTCCCAGGTGGTTTATTCATAAGATCGGACAGAAACACAGGAAGTGACGGAGCATACTATTTTAACGACGACACGAGTTGTGAAACCAGTTTACTAGAATTATTAAATTTGCACCGTGTTAATGCACCTGCTTCGTGTCGTTGGCCGACTCTCACACGGTGAAGCCGTAACTCTTCCTTGCGCAGCAGGCCCCAATCGAGCTCCCGGAACGAGGCCATCCCTCGCGATCTCACCAAACCTCTCCCACTACCTTGATCATTCATGCCCGTACCCGCAGGTGGCCGTGACAATGTCACCGTGCTGGACAGAGATCACTGCGGCCTAACAAACACCATGCATTATTCAATGTTGTGCATGTTTCTCAGCTGTTACCCAACATCCAGAACAGCCACAGCACCTGCTGTGAATGTGCCCTTTGGTTCAGCTTCAAGTTGATTTGTTCGACCAGGTGAGGAATTGAGAAGCCACGATAGAGTGTCATCTGCGAGAGTGACCCTGGTTGCAGTCTTCACTAACAGGCAATTGGAGTGGATGAAGTGCGCACCAGGTCCACCGCCCCCCCCCACTCCCCTCCGCCCTTCCTCTCCGTCGAGAATTGTGACGGGACAGTGACTCGACAACATCCGCAAGTCGGCAGGTCGGTTCCACACTCGTCTCCGGCCGTTCGGCTCCACCGTTATCAACCGGTGAGCCGCGACCCATCAGTGTTCCGCAAGCGCCACTGATTGGGCCGCGGAGACCAGACCCGAGTGGACTTCGAGACCCAAAAGGTTGAGAAGTCCTCGTACAGTTGACTGCTGCTTCACCAGGCAGGCCCGTGCATGCGCTCGAACCTGTCTCGTGCGCCTCGGGCCGATCGTGATCCTACGATGACGCGAGCGGCGCGCACGACCCACTCGCAGAAATGCCGGGCGAGGGGAGGTGAGGGGGGAGGAAGCGAGGAGAGGTGAGACGAGGGAAGGTAAGGGGGGGGGATGAGGTGAGACGAGAGGAGGCGAGGGAAGATGAGGTGAGGCGAGGCGAGGGATGTGAGGGGGGGGGATGAGGCGAGATGAGAGGAGGCGAGGGGAGATGATGCGAGACGAGAGGAGGAGAAGGGAGGTGAAGGGAGGTGAGGCGAGACGAGGTGAGGGTAGGTGAGGCGACGTGAGGGAAGGCGATGGGAGGTGATACGAGCAGAGGTGAATCGAGGTGAGGCAAGGTAAGGTGAGGTTAGCCGAGGTGAGGCAGAATACAGGTGAGGCTTTGAACAACGCACACTGGGCTCGTGGCAACATTTTCTTTATAAATAATAACGGCTGTGAATTGGCCCTGTGATATACGGAGCTCATAATGGCCGTGTCAGAGTCACTGAACCGGTGCCCTCTGACATCTCTCTCCCCATCCAGCTCCATTACAGAGGCCGCTGGCAGCAGCAACAGCCGTTCACTGGCCGTTCACTTGGGGGCTACTGTAGCAATAACCACAATTGCACTTCTAGAGCACTTTTCACTCGAGGGTCACAAAGCGCTGCACAGAGCTGTGGAGAGAACTGTAGGTGTGTCCCATTGGATTGTGGTGTACAGACGCCCGGCCGACAACTACCCCCACCACTCTTGTTTGCTGGACCTCCGCGCCGTCAGCGGTGCCGCCGCCCGTGGGAACACTCGCCCTCCCATGGGGGCATTCATGCCGCAAATGGTTTGGAGAATTACACACAAAGCAGGTTGGTCGCGGGGCCGCATCTCACGCCTCCCGCGCACCCCCCCCACCTCCCCATGAGTGGGACTGGGCCGACGTCGCACTCATCCGATTAAATGGTACGCAGCTCACGTCGGATGCCTGTAAGGGTCCTGATTAATGGACCTCACCTCTCAGTGGACCCCTGTCAGACCCTCGTCAAGGCGCGTGTTTAGGGCCCCCAGACCGTTCCCGACGGTCATCAAGCCCCCGGTGATGCCCTGCTGCATCCCCCGCAAACCCTCATCAAAGTCCCCTCTAGATTCCGCACGCCCATGCGAGGGGCGATTCCGCATACACCTGACCTCGCCGTTTGGGTCGCCTCTCTTCCTCATCGTCCTCGTCTCCCTAGTGCGCCACAATGGTGCCTCGCCTTGCCACCATCCTCCTCTGCCTATGCAGATAAAACGCATTCTCACAAGCGCTCGCTCATTTGATTCATTCCGTTAAGCTGTACCGCGGTCTCCCTGCGGTACAGCTTAACGTAATCAAGAATCTCGTGGGCCATGATTAGCTCCCTTGCTGCTCTATCCTTCGCAGGGAACTCGGTAGTAGCAAGGCGTCTCACATCATCCGCATGATCGCGGAATGCCTCTTCCCGGCGCCGGCATTATGACTCTCGTGTAACTTGCGCCACACTCTGTCCTGAATGCTGCGTGAGTTCTTCCCAATCTGTTTGTATCTCTCTGGGTAGCTCGCCTGCAAACATATCCGCACTTCCCCTCTAACGTAGCGCTAAATGGTCAGATGCCCACGCGTGGGCGACTTGCTCAATACACAACTGTCAAGACTCGCTCGCCATCACTGGATTTGTAAAAAAAAACGCTATTGTGGCTAATTTTCCGTTCTGTCATTGTTATTGACGTGCCGTTCTCTCCGCAGCTCTGTGCAGCGCTTTGTGACCCTCGGGTGAAAAGCGCTCTATAAATGCAATTATTATCTGCAAATGACTGCAGGATCGCCCTCTCGGCTCTGGCCGTGTGTCTGTCTCCCAGAGCGGGTGCTCGTACCGCTTCTAACACCATTATATGGTGCAGAGACGCTTCGCTGCCTCGCTGCATCCCGTGCTCCGCTGACCCAGCTGCCTGCGCCTGTCTGGCGTGTGCTGCGCGCGTAGGGATGGGATTCATCCTTCCCGGCGTGTCCTCGATGAAAGCTCGCTTCTCGGGTGCACCCACAGAACCCTGATGACCACGGGCCTGCTGACGCCGTCACACACATACAGCGCTTCCTCCCCGAGCGCGTCTAACGCGAGTGGCCACGCACCTCAGCCAACAACATTACCGCTCACCGGTTCAATCAAACACGCTCAGCGCCTATTGCGGTGCCCCTCGAACTGCTACAATGAGAACCCAAGCACCACCGCGTTCACCAGCACCGCAGCCCGTCCGGCCTTGTGTCCGTCCACTGAGTCAACTGCGCACAGCGCTCAGTCACGCTGACATGTCTCACACGCGCTCTCAGCACCAGATGCCACGCCGTCTTTCTAGGCTTCAATCCCCTTGAATTGCTCGATCCCGGCGCCATACCTCACCACTGGGCGCACCACTATCTCTTTAACTATACTACCACCATGTCGTCCTTCACTCCACACTGTCACTGCTTCTATTGTCCTCACCAGCGCAGAAACATTCTCCCTTCCCAGCGCAGAAGACCCTCTCTCGCTAGCGTCCCCCCCCCCTTAAGTATCCCCCCAGCTCCGACTAATTCCTCTCCGCCCATCATGGAGATGCTAATTACAGGTCCATAACCCTACTGATCCACTCCACCTTTCAACCCGTGACGTGTTCGGACATTCCGTTTACCCCTGCCTTTAAAAGTCACGCACCTTCTCCTCGCCGCGTCCTCCGCCCATCATTGAGATGCTAATTACCCAGTCCTCGGCCTTGAGTGCGCTACCTGAGAGCCAATTTGCCCGTCGTGACCGTGCTGCCCTTAAGCCCACCTTACCCACGCCCCCCTTTGTTATCCGAT
>JAZEWT010000066.1:14026-25000 GCA_036362905.1 Mordacia mordax | reverse complement strand
CTCCCAACCCGGGCTGGTCCCGTTTGTTTGCCCCCCCCCCTCCGCCCGGGGGTCCCTCTTTGAAAGACGGCGCCTGACGTCTTCTCGCTCGTCTCACCTCATCATCATCGTCGTCCTCGCTCTGCTGCGCGGTGCCAGGGCGGGCTGCGAGCAGCCTCCCGAGAGCCGTCACATCGGCCGAGGAGAAGCCAACCTCCGCCATGTGGCTCGACGAGCAGAGCGCGCCACCGCGTCGCGTGGCAACGGCCGCGTGCGCAAGAGATGTCACTGCAGAGGTTTTCCCCTCTGCTGGAGGAGACGCTTCTCCTCCCGTCCAAGAGCGGTCACGTTTCCAAGAACATGCCTTTGAGAGCTGCTCTTTTGGGATAGCCGCGTCGAGTGCTCCTCTATACTTCGCGACTTTTCGCCTTCCACGTTCGAGTCATTATCAGATTTCCATCCATCGAGCCGTGAGAACTTACACCGATACTCTGCAGTTTAATGTTGACATTTAATACTAATTGCATTTCTCGAGCGCTTTTCACCCGAGGGCCACAGCTGTGGATTCATCAACAATTATTTTTATCGCTTGTGTCCTCTACATTATAGCCATTATTTGACTTGCAGCTGAGCTGCTTTGTTGTTGCTGAAATACAGTTCCCTCCACAGCGCTGTGCAGCGCTTTGTGACCCTCGGGTGAAAAGCGCTCGAAAAGTGCAATTATTATTTTTTTCCTTCACTGCCCTCTGTGACGGGAAGGACCATTGTTCGAAATGTCGCCAACTTCACACTTAGTTTTTTTAAGGCAGCGTTAGTGACGAAATTTAGTTGAGCTTTTTAAAATGCGTGCATCACTACCGCGTCGTTAAATAATTTAGCTTTAATAGCGTTAGTCTATTTTAGATCGAACTTGTTCAGTAGCTACTTATAGGTTAAATTTTAACACATAGGGGAATAAGGTAGATGTTGCAATGATGCCTCCTATATCAAAAGCTGGTTGATGCAGTATTAGTCCATCAGCATCCTTGTCTCGTGATGTCTCAATCCACTTCACGGCGGCAGGTGAACGAATCTCTTGGTTCCATCTCACATGACATTTCTTCTAGACTCCTCTTGTGCAGGTGATCGCATCCCTCATCTCTCCGGTGGGAATCCTAGAGTGATTATGCCTGTCATTCCATCACCAGCAATTATCGCTAAGTTATGTGTCCCCATCAAGGCACACTTTTTACAATCAATTTAAGCTTTCATTTGTGTTTTTTTTAATCCATGTGATCCTACTGTATCTTAAGATGAATAAATTCCGAGCACGCACCTCTACTACTTGTTTAAACCGGATGACGAAATCCGTAATTATATTTTCCAAACTCTGGATATGTTTATGTAGGATTAAACCAGATATTTACGTTGCAAAGATCCGACTATTACCGGAGGTTAAGTGCCTCCTTTATAACACACAGTACTTAAAAAACGAGACAATCAGTGAAAATTTTATATTATTTTATTCTCTGGTTACAGTCACAATGAAACAACTGTGATGAGACATTCTCCCCGTGTCTCAAAACCAAAAGCAAATGTGAAAATAGCCAAAAAAACACCACTGACAGATGCCCTTTCAAACAAATAATAAAAAAACACAGTTCATATTGATGTATTCAAGATTGACAAATGATTTTGAGAAATAGATACTAAACAAAGCTGCACAGATCCAACGCAGGGCTTACCTTTAAGCGCAATGTTATAACATTAAGTGTGGTTATAATGAACTTCAGTGCATGCTTTTAGTATCCTGTTGTCAAAACCCAATGCCTGTTCCTCGCATGTTCTAATTATACAAGCAGTGACAAGTATACTAAGAAGCTGTTATTCAACTTGTAACAATGTACACTCGTAGCTTACTCCGTACACTGAAAACATTTCAGTATACTTTTGCACCATAGATTGCAATTTTGTTTTATACATATATTTTATCCGTTTATTTTTTAAATCATACAATACATTACTTACCCTAAAGTTCAATTGGTTGTTATTTGTGTATGAAACATTTACGAGTTATACACACACAGCATGGGACAAGCAAGAGATAAAGTATATTTATAGGAGTGAAACTTAAATTAAACCAGCCAATGATAAAACCACCTAATTGTGTATTACTAAAATACGCTACCAGTGGCCCTTCAAGATGCATTGAAGCCAAGTTTGACTACAGAAAGGAATATGATTAACTAAATTAGGTGAGCGAGTAGTCATCAGTTAAGTAAAACAAGTCATCATAATTTATGCAAGTCCATTTTAAAAGCACTCCCAAAAGATGCAGTGGTGTGTAGAAAAGACCCTTGTCAGAATATTACCTATACTTTATACTGTGATGGGTCTGTGAACCAAATCACCTTGACTTGACATCCAAAGTTCCACTCATTGTGCCTGTAACTGTTAATGTGGTATATTTTTTTGACTATTAATGGAAAAACATTCTGGCTATAAGGCGAGGCTAAACAGCTGCAGGGCATAACGTTTGGATGAATACCACAAGCGTTCATAGCAAGCAAATTCTGCAACGTGAGACGTTCCAGCATCATGCAACACGTGGTTTCACATTCACCTTAGGGATGTGCCACATTTTACGGGGTCATTTAACATACATGTCAAATAAGAAATGAAAAAAACTAAAAACAAAAATCCTCTCTTCGGTCCACCAATTACATGACGCATACTCCGAAAAATCTGTGCTACACTTAGACATTCATTCTTAAAGGTTATTTTGCATCATCCCAAAAATATGAAGATGTGACGTAACAAAGCACAATAAACATTGTAAATAAACATTAAACACAGCAAACTTGCTTCAACCAAAATGCTTGATCGTGATTAAAAGCAATCTACTGGCCATTTCGATTTGTGGGATTCAAGTGCATTTGACGAAAACTCAAGTTTAGCCAACGATGAAATGAGTTTGAGAGCTAAAATATTAATATTATGCTCCACGAGCAATCCTTTCACAAACAAAAGTAGACTGAAAATGCACTTGCTTAATTTTAACAAGATGTGGCTAATTGGGGTGATTGTACACAGTAAGGAGATACCATACATTAATGTCTTGCTCTTCAACAATACATTGTTTTAAAAATCATACGGTTTTCACGGCGAGGCATTGTTAGAGAAACGCAGCATGTTATGCAATTATGATTATTATTGGTCTACATAGCATCCTTGGCCAAGGTGTAATTCCCTTCACTCGCATAAAGCTAGTCTCCTGCACACAGCAAGGTTCCTGTCGTGTAACTTTTAAGTGGTGTTGCATAAGATATTAGACATGAGCGCTATTAAGCTGTTGCAATGGAAGGCTGATACATGGAAATCATGAAAATACCGGAGCTTATCTCCAAAACATTTATAGCACTGTGCCATTGCAGTGAATCTGAAGAAAATCAACCACATTTGCTTTCAGAAACATGTTTCCCGACAGCATCCTCCATCTTTTTTTAGCTGGACTGTGGAAGTGGACAGGTTCACAATTGACTGCTCGTGGTCACAAAATCAAACTATTCACACACTCTATCTTCTTGGATTTGCATCTGTGCTATATATTGGAAAATACTTCTTGCGTGTACATATGTAGCAGAAATGAAATTTAATCTTCGGTATTTAAGAATGGAAGATGTTTGATATACCACTTGTCATTCACTTCATATCGCCTATTCTTCCCCAAGACAGTCAATGCACCCGGTATACTGTTATGAGATGCTGCATGAATATAAAATGAAGCAAGAGTGTAAAGAAACCAGCTACTTAAATAATTGGTGCTCAAATATGTACACTTGTTAGATGCAATATTAATTAGCTTGAATTCCAAACTTATGTTAACATGGTGAGAACTCCCAGACACAGGCAAACTCTACATATATACTGTCAACTTATGTAACCGCTGGAAATGAAGTTAGAATATCACACCAACAATTTCCTGCATGAGAAAAAGGTCACCTGTGAATTATCTGTGGGGGGTGGCCTTGTCATCAGATGTCTCATTCATACTAAGACTTCATCTGTACTCGAATTTGTCAGGAAAGCTTGGAAATTGCATTGCCAATACTTCGTAAAAAGGCACCAATCTCCAATTACATATTACAATAATTTTTGAATTTTAAATCACATTGTGCTCTTTCCAGGGTTTTTTTTTTGTTACGCCAATCAGTCTGCACTTACTCCGATGTGAAAACTTGTAAAAATATGTCAACACAAATGATATGAGTTCACAAACTAAAAGAACTGGAGGGGCACTATTAGAATCTATTATACATAGGACAATAACTGATATGGGGATTAGAATAAAATTGATCAAGAGAACAGCAGCAGGGCAAAATGCTTTTGGAAAAATAAATGTTACCAACGGGCTTAAAGATTTTACATATTAAATGAGTGCATGTCATCTGCGATGACACAACACAAACAAGGGACCAAAGAATCTAAAGTACACAAACAAGCATACAGAAACACGCTTTGCTAATTATATAGCCATAGAAACAAATAGTTTAAACGCAAGTTAGACACATTGAAAGATAGGAAAAATTGGTTTGGGCAACGCACATTAACTCTAAGGTTTGATGACCGATATAGGAGACTGGTGACAAATCAGTAGCCAAAGAAGGCAATGTGACTAAAAGGATGACAACCATGGCAGGTAGAGTGCTGTGATTAGATCATGCGCACAAGATGGATTGTAGCATCCCAGAACCGAGGCGTTCATCCCACAGCTGACAGTGACAGTAAAACGTAAAATGTCCTTTAGTGCATAACTTTCTCTATGACCTGAAGCCAAATAAATGTACAAGACTCTTAGCTGGGGATAGACAAATATTGATGTGAACATAAATCTAAATGGATTCAGAAACAATTATCTGCAAGATAATTTTAATAGAGTATGTGCACAAGTACCTTATCAAAAGTATTTCTTTTGTACAAAATAAGGTGTGATCACAATAACATGTGGCTGTCAATGCAGGGTAATATCCATAGGTTTCTGCATTTAAAATCACATCTGTTTAGTTGCATTAAAAAGATGCATTAACGAGATGCGGTGGTATGTGGCATGCTTTGGGAAGGAGAAGGGGTGGATTGTATTGGGGTAGTTACTTTGGAAGACGTAAACCAACGCAGTAATCTCGCTAATTTAGAGGCAGTGTTTATTCTAAATAGATAGCTTAGTGTTAGCGTCCCTTTCCAAAAATGCGTTAGGCAACAATTTTGACAAATTGACTTAATCACGTAATGCGTGCCGTGATCTAAACTATACACACTGTGGGTGAACCATTTTTTTTTAAAGGCTAGATGTATGAAATTGCTTTCCACAGCTGTTCTTTTGAGATAGCTGTGTTGAGTGTTCACTCTCGCTTTCAGAAAAAAATTACAGCTTCTATCACTGTGGGCTGCAGAAGTAATAAAGGTAATTGAGTCAATATTTGGGTGGCATGGTTGCTCAGTATGCACCGTCGCCTCATAGCAACAAGGTTCCTGCTTTAATTCCTGCATTGGGAGACTTTCGGTGTGGCCTATGCGTGCTATCCCATGTCCACGTGGGTTTATGCCAGGTACTCCTGTTTCCTGCCTCTGGTGCCATGCAATGGACGTGCATCTTATCCTTGATATAACCGTGTTCTGTGTCTGCCGAGATAGGCTCTGGCTTCACCGTGACCCTCTGAAAGATTAACTTGGGTGCTTATATCGAATTAATCATTATTTTTAAAAGTGTACACTTTAAAAAAAAAAGGAAAAAATGTAAATGTAAGAAATCAAAAATGTGAAAAACCTTAATAATGGGGAAAATTATTTAATTGAACAATTACTACAAAAAAATCTTATGTCAAAACTGCATATAATAAAATAAAACATGTATGAGAACAACTATAAATTAGCAGCAACATACATGGGCAATGAAGAATAAACTAAGTAGATTTTAATGATACTCTTTAGATAAACTACATGCCCCCCCGAAAAATGCAGCCGTACTCATTTGAAACAGTCGCAACGAGTTCGGAAGCAACTTAATAAGGCCTGTGAGGGGTTTACTCGCTGTTATTATTGTGGTTTCATTTCGCTTTGGCAAATCACTGTAGCCTCGCTGCAAAGCCTGTGCTGAGTTGTCCTGTGGGGAGCAAAACTAAAAGATGTTGGCCCAACTTGTGGGGAATTCCTGAATCCCCTTCACACAACCCTCCCTGCCTCCTGGACGCTGCGCAGCAGCTACAGCATGCGCCTAGAGCATGCCAAAGCCCTTGGCGTGGGTGATGGCTTTAAGCAGCCTCTCCTTGAGCTTCTCTCGGCTGCTATACTCGGGCAGAAGCAGAACGTTGAAGCAGGTGTGTGCCGTGGGCAATCTGCATGGAAAAATAAGGGGGCGCAACATTGGAAGCACGTCTGTGTCGAACAGCACGAATTTCAGACGCTATTGTGCATCGTTTCACCGAGTGAAGACAATAATATACAGCAAAACCCATTTATAGTTGACATTAACTTTTACACAACGGTGTGTCAAACAAAGTGTGCTTTGAAGAGATATGGAGATTGGTGAGAGATAAGTAATATGCTTAAATTTATGTTGTTTTAGTCTGGACGTCATCCAACATGCCCTCAGCGGGGTAATGATAAACAAATTTCATGAATTAAAAAATGTGCAACAAACGGACTAGCGTGGTTTGGCTCATATGTTCCACGTGATGAACAAGCAACACGTGCGAGGGATTGGACTGAGGCAGTGGGGGTGGTGGCACAGCTGACCTGTCCGAGTCGGGGCCGTTCTTCGCGATAATCATTTTGAGTTTCCCCAGACCACCTACTGGTGCGCGGTCCGTTCCAGTGGTGAACTGAAGGAACAACCTCTTCTTGTCTTCACAAAAATCGTGCAACGTTTCCCAGAAGTCCCTGTAATTGACAAAGGGAATGAGAATACGAGATTAGAACAGTCATAGCACGTAAGTGCAAAGCCCCACCACGTCTGTCACCTTTTTAAAAACAAGATCATTTTCATAATTGATTCTGGACATTTTTGGATTTTGGATCAATGACCAAATCGGTCACAGAAATTATTCCCGAATCAAATCCCCTTCTAAAATACGCCTACACTGCATGGTGTTGGGATTGCACATGCAAATCATTGTAATTAAGTCCACACGGCTACATTAAGATCGATTTTTCAAGGCTCTGTGATCATTCTGGTTGATAACAATTCACTGGTTGACCACGATCAACTGGTTAGGGACCACTTATATAAGATAACTAAATCAAATGTGCTGAAAAATGCACCCATCTATCATTGCTTTCTGCTCATCTAAAATTAAATAATCTGGTTAAACTTTAATGGGGGACAACAAAATTAAATAAACAAATGTAATCTAGGATATGCAAAAACTTGGGAACTTATGACATCGGCAAGGCTTTTTTAAACTTTATTGCTGTGAATATTTGAGTCTAAACAGAAAGTACCTTATAACTCTTGAACTTTTATTGAATCCACCATCATATTCCGTTGCATCTTCTAAGGCATGGAAGTCCAACACCTGGAACAGAACACGCGCAATAAACTCATCTTAACAATCTTAGAGGCAAGCAAATATTGTCAATTACAAAGGAACATTTCGCATAGGTCTGCTAAGTGGTGTTTCAGTTCGTAAAAACATGTAACAATTGCATTGATCCTTTACAATAATAAAATACAAAGCCGTGTCAACAAATAAACATTTATCCACTCATTTACAAAACAAGCTCAACAAACATGCTTCTACGCACCAACCATTTAAAAGCCTTGAAGATGAAATACACATCTGAACACAAAAATACATAATGCTAGCAGAGAGGGTGGTGCAGTGGTAACATTTACACCTCACAGAAAGAAAGTCCTGCCTCAGGCAGTTTAATCCCTGCCTAGGGGTGCTTTCTGTGTGGAGTTTGTGTGTTCTCCCCTGTTTTGCATGGCTTTCCTCCCACAACTAAAAAAAAACCTCCTTAATGAATTGGCTACTATCAATATAATATAATGCAATGTCAGGCAAATGTTAGTGCCGGCTGCCAGCTTGGCTGGCTTTCCCCCGTCACTCTGTGGTTTCCTCGGGCCCCTGTAATGATGTCAGTTGCCCTGGATAAGGGCGTCTGCTAAATAATAATAAATAATAACAGAGTTCAGGATGGGCGTTTGTTGTGCGACGACACGGGGTGGGAAACACTGGGGTGCTACGGCGCCACGCTCTTACAGTGCCTGTAAAGTGGTGTGGGGTAATCGCGCGAATTGTCGCGACAACGCGAATTCAGAGAGATGCCGGAAGATCACGAGAAGCTATGGTTGGTGTTGACAGGAAGATTTGAGAGACATTGCTAGAAAGGCAAAGGGAACAGGGAGGTAACCTGATTGGTGGGAAAATGGGGGTGCAGGATGGGAGAGAAAAGGGACAAAAGGGGGAGGGGACGACCGTTAGTGGCTCTTGGTGGAAGACTCGGGAGAGGGAGGGCGATTGCTCTTTCTGCGACACGAACAATATAGAGTTATTGTAATTTAATTAATGTCTCCATGCATCTGGCAAGCAAACGTCGTGTGTTTCAAATACAAACGACGTTTGCCTGCCAGATGCATGAAATAACAAATAACAAATCGTTATGGTTGAATGTGGACTTATGGCCAGTTGCAAAAACATTTTATATGGCGCTTTCCTGTCTAAAAATTAAATAAGCTCAACTACAGGAGCAAAGGGTAGGGAAGAAAAAGGGGAAGGAGGGCATTAGTTCAGAAGATGATTACACTGCAGGGCTTGGCTGTGAGCTAGAGAGGCTTTAGTTTACCGATGGGCCACAGGGGGCCATGAAAGTATGACGGGCCACACTCACCCGGCTGCCACATACGAGCAGCTCCACCTCCTCGGGCCGAAACAGAGATTTGAGCGGTGACTCGCTGGTCACCATGTGGAAGCCCCGACGGAATGCCTTGAATTGCTTCTCCACTGACTGGTTGAGTATGTAATCAGCATACAGGTCGACAAACTCCTGCACTCGCATAGCACAAAGTCCCACGTTAAGGATGCGAAACACCACCGCATTAGCCGGAGTTCGGCGGCAATCAGTCATGCTGACTGATAATCCAGTGCTAACAATACAGTCTGATCACTCACTCACCGGCAGTCAGCCACCTCCTTATCACTCTTCTATCATTACTACCCAGGCTTGTGTGAACTTCACTCATTGATTGCTTCACTCGCGTCGAGGAATCTGTGTGAATTACTGTGTTGTCTCATCCATATTGTGTTCAACCATTACATTTGCAGGTCACAACCCTTCTCTTTCAGCTCCAATCATCATACTGCTCGAATTTAGAATTCTATTCCACTGTATTTTTCCTACGTTCATAAATCCACACATCTCAATGCTGGTCAGTGACGATGATGAGCTTAGACCTGGGATATGGGGATCTTGCAGCACTGCCCCCTGCTGCCAACAACAGTCCTGCAGTATGGTAGCTGAATTCACGACAAAGTTTATGGGTCTTTCATATATCGAGGATCCATTCAGCCTACGTAAGCCAAGGTAAGTCTATGGGTTATATATACAAGTCTACAGGTCCAAAATCAGTTTATGGAATCCATAATATTAATTTAGATTTAAAAATGCCTATTTCAAATCGACCAAGACACTGTACGGTAAAAGCAAAATATCAAGTAATTAAAAAAACAGACATATGCGATAACAAATAATATGATAATTCTGTGAAGCAATAGGAACGTGAATTATATAAAAAACTGATGTAGGAGAGAGAAGGAGCATTCAACATAGCTATGCCAAAAAAAACAGCTTTGATAAGGAATCATCAATTATTTAAAACAAAACTTCATCAAAATACAATATTAGGAGTTTTAAAAGGTGAGTGCAGAAAATGCTTTCGACCAGATTACAATCCAAAGGTTACAGTAAATAGATATGTGTTTAAAGATGATGTTAAGAGTGGCTAAGGTTGACACTGCATATATAAGCCAAAATGCCATTGTAAATTAATGGATCTAATGTGATGGGTCTAATGAGCAATATTATGTCTCTGGCCTCTATTTATATCTATATAGTAAAAAGTTTTACATCAGCCCCATACACTGTAGGACAGAACTACCATCACAAAGATATAATACAATTATTAAATCGGCTACTTAAAAACTCAACCTTGAAATACTGTACCTTTATCTACCCAACCAAAGTTCGTGCTCACACTGTGAAGCTGAGTTTTGAGAAGCAATACTTACTATGAACAAGCAAACTGTATTCCTGTGAACGTTACCACGCTGTTGCCTCTGGTACAAACACCTCGCAATAATAATTTCTTGGTGGGTTCATAAACAAATTTAAAATGCCACACCTTTTTGTTGTCATTTGTGACAGGAATGTCCTCGCCATTCTCTTTCAGATCTTGAGTAATAGGGGTGCCAAACATGTCGAAGTAGGAGATGCGAAAGGTGGCCATGATGTCATCTTCCACGCTGCCCTCGTAAGCCAGCAGGTACTTCAAGCTTTGGTATAACGCCTGCGGGAGGGGAAGGGGAGGGGTGAGGGAGGTCGTGGGCAGCCGTTCAAATAACAGTCGTGGTGTGCGGATCCCACAAGTCGTCAATTCCCACCGCGCCATGAGACCGAGCTCTTTATCTTCATATCGCCGTAAGTCGAATGACGCTGTTTATGAGTAAACTTGTAATAAATCACTTCCCTGCCCATTAAAATTGATTGTTACGATTACAATATGTTTCAAAAAAATCGCACATGTAAGAAAGGTCATATTTTACTGTGAATGCAAATGTAAAGCAAATAGGAGTGAAAGTCAGAAAAGATGAAAGAACTGCGCTAATGAGACAAAGTAAAAAAAAGACAAGTCTAAACTCCATCCATCCATCTTCTTCCGCTTATCCGGTGCCGGGTCACGGGGGCAGCAGTCTAAGCAGCGATGCCCAAACTTCCCTCACCCCAGACACTTCCTCCAGC
>JAZEWT010000066.1:0-11884 GCA_036362905.1 Mordacia mordax | reverse complement strand
TCCAGGGATTGGGTCGTCGAGGCCCCCCACCACGACTGCTACCCAAACCACATTGCACCGGCCCCTCACGGACCTTCCTGCGGGTGGTGAGCCTACTGGAAGACAAGTCTAAACTTTAAGAAGAATACAGAAGACACAGATAAGAATAAGGAATAGTACCAAAGAGAGCACAAATAAAATAGAGTAAAAACAGTAGTAATTAAACAGACAATCTGAATGAGACTGTAAACTCGACATCAGTGATCATAAGACTAGAAGTACAGACAACAATCAGGACAATGGATCAATATATCATTATCAATACCCGCATAATTCTGTACAGGGTCGCAGGGGGCCAGGGACTATCGTGGCTGACACAAAGGGCGCAATGCGGGGCATTACCCAGGATATGACGCCCATACATGGCAGGGCACTTTTTTGGGGCAATTTAACTCAGCAGGCCAATTAATCTCGGCAGCAACGTATCTTTAGACGGTGGGAGGAAACCAAAGTAACCTGCACAAATCCACGTGGACAAGGGGAGAACACGCAAACTTCACACAGAAAGGCATGCGAGCCGTGGACCGAACCTGGAACCTACTTGCTGTGAGGCGGCAGCGATAATCACTGCGCCACCGTGCCACCCATGGATCAATACGAATAAGCATAACACGATTCTCAACGTACGCAAGTTCACGCCTGATTATGGATGAAAAATGGAAGTGAAAGAAAATCGCAGACAGGTGGGGAGAAGGCAGCCATGCAGCCAGCCAGTGCCAATATGCTAAGGAGACAATTTGGATTTATAGTTTAAGAGTTCAGTCAGCCAGTGCCAATATGCCCAGAGAAAGTCATATATATATTATTGTCAGTCTATTAATTAGTGAATGTTTTTTTTGTTGTTGTGGGATAAAACAAGAGAACCTGGAGGAAACACACGCAGATCAGGGACAGAACACACAAACTCCACAAAGAAAGGCACCCGAGGCAGGGAAACGAACTGTCTTGGCCAAAACTTTCTGTGGAGCACAGATTTACTACTGCACCACCTTGTCACCTAAAGAAGACAAAAAAGAACTATTGAACTATTAAGTACAAGTCCAAATTGTCACGAATTATGGTATACAGAGCAACAGTTACACATGGGCTACTTATTAAAAAGAATAACCAATAAATAGTGAATGGTACAGAAGAGCCACAGCCTAGCCAGGAGGTGGCATTGCACGTACTGGGTGAGAGTCCGCGAGATCGTGAAAGGTCCCTCTCTTGCCCATGAGCTTGCGGTAGACGACCATGGGAAAGTGGATGTCGAGGATGCAGTTGTTGTAGATGGCGAGCCCGAGCACGATTCCGATAAGGGTGAACTGGCCCTCATTCTCCAGCGACGATGGGTTGAACCAGAAGAGTCTCGTTGACTCGTCAAATGTGAACATTCCTGCAGACAGAGGTCCGAGCAAGTTCACAAACGTGTTGGTGTAAATATCCAAAACTCGATGTGTGACAACTACTCTCAAGATGGGCTCTATCAGGAAGGGTGTGGCGTTCCCTTCCCATGTTGGAGGCCTCATCAGGCTAATGATGATGCCTCCAACTTGGGAAGCATCGCAAACACAGCAACTGGCTAATGATGATGTCTTCAACGTGGGAGACGAAATGTCATGGAGAGATTGACACGGTTATCCCAAAAAATAGCTCAAAAGCAATTCTCAGAGCAAGTTCGGTCGACGGCAAAAGCAGATGTCAATGGGCGCACAGAAAACCGAACGATAAATCCCACGCAATTTTTTTTCATATCCAAATACATATTAGGAATGAATACTCTTGCATCCAGCTAAGTAAGGAAAGTGATCAAATTCTTAAAGATGTTAACATCCACATAAAGAGGCACATTATATAAGTCCTGGCTAAGGCAATGATAGAAGGACAAACATATAGATTAAATGATTCATACACATTCTTAAGCTCACGACAGTACCATAAGGGTGAACACCATACTGTATTACTACAATACTTTGGTAAGACAGTGTTCAAGATATTCAATAAACAGTAAAGGAGGGATCTTATGCGTGCCATCCCCGATACACGGCTACTTGGCCAGTTCATCTCTTTCCATCTCCTTTGCCAGGGAAGACTGTGCTTTCTGTAAAATATTCTGCAAAGAGAGAAACCTCCTCCCGACTGAGATGTATCTTCCTCTTTTAGTCCTTCGTTTCATAAAAGCAAATGGTGGAATATCGCTAGGGCAGACCTTGGATGTCACGTGTCTACTGCGTCACAGATGTGGGATCCATCAGAAGGCAGAAAGCTGTGGCAAGGTGTAGTTGCATCCATGACCTTAGCTACATGACATCTTGATGTTGATTTCACAGTCCGATGCACCTCAAAGTTATTTCACTTTCTCTTAGTTATGCCTGTGTGTGTTCTCCTAGTGTCCACGTGGGTTTTCACCAGGTACTCCGTTTTCCTCCCACTGTCCAAAGAAAAAGCTGTCTAGGTTAATTGGCCTGCTGACTGCATCACCCTCAGTCCCCTGCACCCTGTGTCTACAGGGATAGGCTCTGACCCTCCGTGACCCTGTAGAGGACCAAGGGAGTACTGCTCATGATGATGTGTGTTATGTTAGAGTGGGGCACGTTATTTTTCGGTTGGTTCAGGCTAGGTCACTCACCTATATCGGGATTGAAGAGTTCCTCGACGACGAGTTGGAAAAACTCCTTGGAGACGCCTCCTTCGTCCACACCTTGTTCTCCTTCAAACTCCACATACAGCTGCTTCTTCAGGTCTGCAGGGTTCTCCATAGCAATCATCTCCAACTAATAACAACCACAACACCAACAGGTCAGCAACACAGCATCATCATATTATGACAATATCACCATCACCATATAACATTCATGCAGTGATCACACTGACTGTACCACCAACGACTGCGTAAACATCAACTCATTACCAACTGAAAACCACGGCCATTATGCCAACAATATAGTGATCGGTGCTAAAGTTCTTCACTTAAAGCACCATGTGAAATATAATCTTTTGATACAATTTACTGGCAAACCAGGTATGGCAATGACAAATAGGCCCCAGCAACAGTTCGTCGCACCACCTGCCACTCAGGTGGTCACCTAAAGTTTGAGGGCAAGGTACATTGCAACAATGCTTCACAATCCTTAATAGGATAATAAAAAAACAATTCTGCTGACTGCTGGTGAATCTCAAAATAAGAAGTAAACACATCTGCTGTTTGTTTGCCAGATAAGTACTGAGACCTGGCTAGGAAGTATGATAAAAGCCAACTTTTTGGCTCTCGATTCCACTTTGTATAAAGTTAACCATTTAAACACACGTGTATAAAGTTAACAATTTAACACACACATGTATCCATACCAGTGTTGTTAAGGGACTTGGAGCTAAATCTTCATTTATTCGTTATCAAACACCTATTAAATCCTGCACAGGGTCGCGCGGAGGCTGGAGCCTATCCCAGCCGACAGAGGGCGCAAGATGGTGAAATACCCAGGATGTGACAAGTACATTGGAGGGCACACTTTTTGGGGCAATGTACTCACCAAGCCAATTAAGCTAGGTAGCAGACATGCTTGGCTTAACCTCTGAGACTAGCAAATACTACTGGCAGGATCAACCAGGAAGCCAACACCTCTTGCTTAAAACACAAAAAGTCAAAATAACCGTGAGGCCCCGCTTCCATGGTCTGTAGTCGTACTGAAAATCAAGATCCAGCGAGCTTTTTTCCTTCTGCTTCGCGGGACATTTCAGTCCTCCCTTAGCTCGCGTTAAGTCAAATTAAAGCGGCAGGCTCCACTCTTAGTGGTGGCTTTCCGTCAATTCCTTTAAGTTTAAACTTTTCAACTATACTTGCCCTTGAACCTAAACACTTTCCACAAGCTGCCAGGCAGGTCATGCGAATATCGCCAGTTGGCATCATATATAATCGGAACTAGGGCGGTATCTGATCGCCTTCGAACTTCCGTCTTTCGTTCTTGATTAATGAAGACATTGTTAGCACATGCTTTCGCTCTCGCTCATCTTCTGACAATCTGAGAATTTGATAATTGCTCCGAAAAGCTGCTCTCTCGGGACAGCCGCGTCGATGGCTCTCTCTCCTCTCCTCGCGACGTTTCGCCTCACACGTTAGAGGCAGCCATCGACGCGGCTGTCCCGAGATAGCAGCTTTTCGGAGCAATCATCATGCATCGAGCCGTGAAAACCTACAGCATTACAATCTGAGAATTTTACCTCCAACGGCATAACACAAAACCTCCACTGGGCAGTCTTAATCATGGTTTCCGTTCCAAAAACCAACAAAAGAGAACAGAGGTCCTACTACATTATTCCCAGCTGCACTATTCAGGCATGTAGCCTGCTTTGAACACTCTAATTTTCTCAAAGTAAACGCTTTGGACCTCTGCAAGAGACTCAGCCAAGAGCATTTGGGGAGTGCCGAGAGGCGGGGGCCAGGACAGGTAGTAACACGCTTCGTGGCGGACCGCAAGCACCTTCCCAAGATCCAACGACGAGCTTTTTAACTGCAACAGCTTTCATATACGCTATTGGAGCTGGAATTACTGTGGCTGCTTGCACCAGACTTGCCCTCCAATGGATCCTCGTTAAAGGATTTAAAGTGTACTCATTCCAATTACAGGACCTCGAAAGAGTCCTGTGTTGTTATTTTTCGTCACTACCTCTTCGAGTCAGGATTAATTTGCACGCCTGCTGCCTTCCTGAGATGTGGTAGATGTTTCTCAGATTCCCTCTCCAAAATCCAACTCTGATTCCCCATTACCCATGGTCACCATGGTAGGCACAGAGCCTAACATCGTAACCTGTATATTGAATTAACACATACTTGTTGGGTGAAAATAAAGGTATTAAAGTAGAACACTCTCAAACAAGAGTATTTTGTTAATAAAAGCAAATCAGTACATCAAACTAAGCAGTGGATTCAAACGCAGCAATCAACACAGGCAGGCTCGTATATTATAATCCAAACAGCCTTACACGGAACAAAGCACACCAACAGAAGCACACGGATGATTGATTGCAGCTGTCAGGCGTTACTCAACTCTGTGAAAACGATATACCCTCAAGCAATAACATGATATTTGCACAGATGTCAAGTCACACGCAGTCCTGATCTTATGCAGCATTTACATAAATGTAATTGCTTTAAATAGCAAACAATCACAGTACTATAAAAAAATACTACGACTGATTACTCCAATAAATACCTCGGTCAGTCAAACCTTATAACTCCAGTATGCTGAATATTATGAGTTGGCGCAAAACGTAGAAAAGAGCTTGGGCTGCCAGTAAAACCACTCAAAGAAGGAGGGTGTATTCGCCTACGTTTGTATACTGACCAGACGTATAAAGGCTGGAGACTAAATGCAAACTGCTAATTCATCCGTGGTGTATCCATTTTATTGATAGCTGAGCAGAGGTAGCAAGGGTTTTGGAACCATATCCTTTATTTCAAATTCTGCCTCATCAGACTGAACCGGCAGATTCTGGATTGTAAGTCCCATCTGGTCACCTTTAATTATAATCGTAATAATTGCATTTATAGAGTGCTTTTCACCCGAGGGTCAGAAAGTGCTTCACAGAGCTGCGGAGAGAACGGCATGCCAACAACAATAATAATAACTGCATTTCTCGAGCGCTTTTCACCCAAGGGTCACAAAGCGCCCCACAGAGCTGCAGAGAGAATGGCACGCCAACAACAACGGCTCCACAACAGAAAATCAGCAGCAATAACATCTTTTAGGGTTTTTTTTTAAATACACACATCGTTGCAGAACAAGTAAAATATGACCAGACCTTCAACCATGATTTTAAAATGCAAAATATCAGTCTTAATAATACATATACTGAGAAAATATTTAACAAATATCGTATAAGAGTATTTCTAGCACAGAAGCACCCAGTGTGCAGAAGATGAAACAAATAGGATCAAAATATTTTGCATTTGTAAAATGACCTATTGGTGGAGGAGTTTTAATGTTCCAATGAACTCCAGCGTTCTGCCACCTGGAGTCCCTTGGTAAACAGGTCTGGAGGGAGGTTCCAGACAAATCATAATCCAAAGCTCCATTGACTAAAGGAGGTCGGCATCAGGAATTGTGTCCAGAAGTAAAATTCTGCTCCTTCATCCCCCACCAACGGGTAGTATTCACGTGGCTATGTAACGCGCGCACGCATGGGCACATGTTTGGTGATGCGCCACGTGTCAGCGCAACTCGCACGCGTCGCTGTGTAACCGCTTAATATGCGCGTGTGACCGCGTAACGAGCCGCGTGGCCTCAAAACGCGCGTGATCAAGTTCTCACCCGCACAAGTGCGTCGTCGATGACATGGTCTCTGCGGACCTTGAGCCTGAGGTAGGGGTGCAGATGCTGGCCCTGCACCAAGCTGTGTAGCACTGTTATTCGCCGCTCGCTGTACATGCGTATCCGGTTGTCGTAATACAGCCCCAGGTTCTTGGTGACGGCACTCAAGATGAACGGGCAAGTCATGAATGAAAACTTTTTGTCTTGCTCAACCTTAAAAAAGGTGAAGTCTTTGTCCATCTCCAACACTTCGTTGAGAGGCTCGTTGATGAACTCCTCATACGGGATCATTGGCTTGCGGCAGTCGGTCCTGCGGAGGCCCAGCTCGGCCTCCAGCTGGTCAACACGCGGGCCTTTCTTGTCACGGCGGTCCTCACCCAGCAATTCGCGTAGTGTGGCGTCGTTCGACTCCGGCATGGGATCATCGTCTTCCTCCTCCTCGATGTGGCCTTTCTCCACGTCACCGCCTAGTAGGCTCGCGTAGTACACCACCTTGAGACACTTGGTGGCCGACACCACCGCGTCATCCTCGTTCACCAGGTTGCGGCTGCTGAACTCCTGCGTGATGACCCTGCACGTGATGAGCTGCTGAAAGGTCTCAAGCATACGGCGCAGCTGATCGGGGCTGTACTGTGACCAAAGCTGTGCCAGCTTGCCCTGCGCGGCGAGCGGCAGCTTGCTCATCGCCTTGCAGAACGATGGCAGTGCGACGTCCAGGTACTCGGGACTGTGCAGGTTGTGGTTCTCCATGATAATGATGAAGAGGTTTAGGTAGTTGGGATCCCGCACGTACATGTTGTGATACGTCAGTTCGCACTCCACGTTGGGTGACAAGCACAACAGCGCGTTGAGGATCGCCGTCTCTATCCTGTCGTGCGCCAGCAGCAGCCGGTAAGCGCGACGCACTGCTTCAATGTCCAACGTCACCTCGTCGGGCCCCAGCTCGACCGAGTGATTCTTGGCCACCGTTTGGCCACTCGACGACGATGCTGCCGCTCCTGCCGCGGCCAAATTACCACCGCCAGTTGCGGCCTCTTCCACTTCCATGGGGGCATCCACAAACACCTCCTTCTCATCTTCGTCCTTATCCTCGTCCTTCGTCTGTAGGGACTTGAGTTCCTCCTTGGACGGCTGCTTGGGCTTGCGGAAGCTGTGCACGAGGGCGTCAGCGCTCGAAAAGATGCGGCCTATGACTCGCACGAGTGGGGATAGGTCTCCCACACTGGTGCATGTCTGCATAATCTCATCCAACTTCTCCTCTGTCAGGAATCTGACATCTGGAAAGCGAACAAACATCAAACCGCATAGCTTAACAAACATATACACTGACGAAAATATATGCAGATGTTTAGGACACGTGCACAGACGTTGTCAGTACAGTTAACAGAGAAATGCTCTGAAGAACTGCTTTTTGGCGACATCTGCGGACAACATTCCTCCTGGCTACGTCGCGACATTTTGCCTCGCAGGTTGGAGGCATAGTCACGCTACGGAATACACTGAGCCATGAAAACAATCACCAAAATAAAGTACAATTACTATCGCTAATAGAGTTTCGACCAGAAATTTCCAAAGAGTAGTGCGTACTGTAAATTGTATTTTAATGACAGGGGCTGCCTCTCCACTATGGACATGAATCGAGTTGCACTCAGCAACCACTTTAATTCCAGTCCTGTTGAATCATTCAAGGCCGACGTTTAAATGTCAGACTATTCTCATCCACATTCGTGTGCAGAAGGAGAGCCAAAGTTGTGTAAAGTCGGTTATCAGTTTGGCAGAGGCAAAATCCTAGAAGAATGTGACTAAATTCGAGGTAGACATTTGCAAGTAAATATTTACAGGAGCGCTGACACATCCCAGAACTGACACAATGCACTAACAAACATTTGTTTTAATCATTCATAAACTAAGAATACATTTTCGATAAGTGCTTTATAAAAATGAAGAGAAATAATGAAGAGAACCGGCTTGGCTCACAAACAAATCAGATGCACAAAAAAACAAAAAATGGAAAACCCCTCAGGCTGCAAGATTATTATTTTACATCCACAGAACTTTCTTAAATTATTGAAAAGCAATGTGTTACCTTTTCAAATACTATTTAAAGATAACGCTATCCAACACAATGTATTGATGACAAAAATATTTAATTAGCATCCCAATTTTTTTCTGAAGTCAAACAGTAATAGTTCTTACGCTTTTCACAAATTTCGAAAGCACCAACCTGCGTCAATGAAATTCACCTTGATAATCAACACACCCTAGGAGGAGTTTGGGTCAACACAAATGTCAATGCATATGCAATCATTATAGAACTAAACTGCGGGAAGTATACATTCACTGGGAATTGGCTGCATTAGGAATGGTTCTATACATTTAAGGAACCAGCGACTGCTAAAACTAGATTGTGCTGACCCCAAGCAGTTGCCATGAACAATGCAGATGAAATAGCACCCTAAGATATCAGCGCATCTTCAAGACACTTCAGAACACTTCAGGAAGCAACGAACTTTATACGACTACTGATGAGAATGCAGACAGCATTCAAGGAACCAGCAGTGCATCTGACCTGGGAAGTCCTGCCTTTGGGGCTGTGCGGCCTTTCCCAACGCCACGGCGCCCTCGGCTATCCGGTTGTCCTGGGACGCCAGGTCGCCCTCCGGGTAGAAGTCGATGTGACAGAGAGAAGCTCCCCTCTTGGAAGGGTGTGGGTCGCACAGCTTGGCTTTAATACGACATAGCTCTACAGCCCTGGGCACACGCGGCAGAAAGAGGAATGCACATGCGTGTGTTGTCGTGGACTAGAGACTGACAGCATAGTGTTTAGAGCACCACACTAAAAACGCGGCCACTCCGAGTTGATTCCAGGTGGTGATTGGATGACACCAGTGGCGATAATCTGAACCAGGACCTGGGCCTTCCTTAGGTGGACTCGGTGTTAATTGCGTGACGTTAGTACATTGTGTAATGTGTAAATATCAGTAGTGTGGAGACAAAGGCAGAATGCTCGCTCGTGTGCTATGCCTGCTTTAATAGGTCCTCACAAACAGAGTTTGGCCCAACAGAATATTTGGCTATAAGGAGAATATTCATCAATGTCTGTGGTGCGTGCAAAATATAGTGCAGACCAGTTCAGCATTTCAAACAGTTTGAGGTCTACGACAGTTAAATAACCCTGTCCTCTACTTTGCTTTCCTTAGAGATTTAATACTAATGCTGACAGATGTTCGTGAACCCGTATAACCTCTTGACATCCTGTTATCATTCTCCCAAACTCAAGACTGCATCATAATACTTAAGCTTTATGTACATATTAAAATAAGAATTTAAAGCAGCATTAATTGCCGGGCTCACTGCAATTACAAAGCACCACATTTGACCATATGAGTTCAGATGAAAAAGCTGGAGCAGCATCAGTGCCACTTTAGTCTCCTTAGTGAAGTTGTAGAGATTTTAGCCAGGTACTTATTTTAGACTAACAGAACCTAGAAGAGGTAGAAAATCAGGAACCAACATTAAATCACACGAGTTAATAAAGCCAGTCATGTAATCTGGTTTAAGAGATTAGCACTGGCAGTGAGTTATCCACAGTGATACTGATACACACATAATTATGAGAAGGTATAAGTATTTAATTTATTGGGGGTGATGTGTAATGCCATGGATCTCACGCACCCCACACCAAACAAATAATGCAGAGGCCCGCATTGGTGCACCCCGAGCCCACGACTATGAGTTTTCGACCAGGACCCTTGCTCAGAGGGATACATTCCAAAGCTTCTCCTAAGTTGTGTAAATTGGTTCGGCTCGGAGCACCGCCAAAGGTCAGGTTCCAGCCAGCGCAGTCGCGCCTGGAGCTAGAGAATCTGCCATGTAAGGGACGATGGGCTGAGCAGTCAGGAGCAGACATACTGGTGGCGGGAAGTGGCGAGAAGGACCAGTGGGGATGGAGTTGCTGACAACAGGGTGGACAAATCAGAGAGGGGCAGGGGAGCATGTGACTCGAGGGCTTCCGGGAGGACGAGAGGAGGAAAGCTGGCGAGTGAGTGGATATGGGAGGAGATAGAGACGGCCGCTATTAGCTGGTGGGGAGACGATCGTTGGACATACGGGGAGAGAGAGAGAGACGTGGGGAGAGATGCTGAGGGAGAGACACAGGGATAGTGAGAGGAAAGATGTCAGACGGGCGTGTGTGGGTACGGAGAGACATGGGGCCGTGGGAGGCAGCCCTTCTTCTGGGTTAGTGTGGAGGCGCAGGGTGGAGATTTGCAGAAGAATGGGCTGCGTGGGAGAGACAGATACACAGAGGGAGGGAGGGGAACAGTGATAGAGAGTTGAGGGATGGGGCAGCTGGGACAGACAGGGAGACACGTGCAGACAAAGGGGGAGTGGAGGTCATTGTTCGGAGGGAGTGCGCACGGACACAGAGCAGAATTATTGAGCAGGCAGCAAGACGCGGAGACAGTGAGAGAAATTCCGTCAGAGGCAGGCCGCATCGAACAGAGAGATACACAGAGACTGAGAGACGAGAACAGTGATAGAGAGGTAAGGAACAGGACAGCGGGGACCAAGAGACAGGGAGACACGTGGGGCGAAGCACCCGCCATTTTCTAGTGGGTTGACAGAGTTTGCGGGAAAGGCAGCCATCATTTGGTAGACGAGGAGCCAGCTCAAACGGACCTGACGGGTGGCGGAGAATAAAGTTTGTCTAAATCACCCATCATGTGTATGGCAACTGTACCGCTGGCAAGTGTGGCGAACGTCGGCATAGTGTGTAACCTAACGCTGGTGACGAGAGCGGAGCGGTTTGTGCTGTGGGTGAGTGTGGAGCAGTGGCGCAACGGTTAGTGTGCTGTGGGTGAGTGTGGATCGGTGGCGTAGTGGTTAGCGCGCTATGTGAGTGCGACGCAACAGTTGGCGCACTGTGTTTGCATGAGGATCGGTAGTGCGCTGTGGGGGAGTGTGGAGTGGTGGCGCAGCAGTTAGCACGCATACAGGGAGCACCGCGTGGTGAGCGGTGAGTTCGGGAGTGCGTGGAGGAACGATCGGCCCCGGGTTCACGTGCTGGGATAGCGCGTATTGGCACACAAGCGGCCTCCGCTAGGCAGGTAGAATGTGGCCAAGATGGAGGGTGGGGAGCGGCCGGACAGTGAGGCCCCGCCGTGTCCCGTCACGGCGGGACCCCCCCCTTCCCTCGGGCTGGGTCTTCCTTTGAGGGGTCAGGGGGCCCAGACGGTGGGGGGGGGGGGCAGCAGCGGACAGTTAGACCCCTCTGCTCTTTTCCCCAGCCGCTACCCCAGTCGTTATGGACACAGCAGGGAATGAGGGGGATAGGGGCAACGACCCCTACATTTTTAGAGGCAGCGACCCCTATAGATGGTCCACTCTGGGCTGAAATGAAACACAATCCAGACTGACGACAGCCCACGTGACAACATGACTGCAATGGAGCGATCAATGGGGGCAATACAGCACAAAACAAAGACTCAATACTCTGAGTGCTGATTATGCGGTATATTGTTGTTGTATATCAAAAAAACCTAATCGTTTCAATTATT
>JAZEWT010000061.1:13358-27989 GCA_036362905.1 Mordacia mordax | reverse complement strand
CACAACAGAATCCACTCATTCGTCGCGCTGCCGACCCTTACACACTGTATTCCCATGCAGTACAGTACAATCATTTGAAAACTTCCTCAGCACATGATGTCAAGGCTTATTAGCACTTTTTATCAACATTATCCTCCCGTTCTTCATCTAATAATGAAGCGATCGTTAAGGCATCTCATCTCATCTCATTGTCTGAAACCGCTTAGTCCTATACAGGGTCACGGTGAAGCTGGAGCCTATCCCGGCAGACACAGGGCGCAAGGCAAGGATATACCGACGATGGGACGCCAGTCCGTCGCCGGGCACTGCGGGGCAATTTAGCCTGCGAGCCAAATAACCTATGTAGCAGCATGCTTTTTGGACTGTGGGAGGAAACCGGAGTACCCGGCGAAAACCCACGTGGACACGGGGAGAGCATGCAAACTCCACACAGAAAGGCACCCGAGCCGAGAGATTCGAATCCGGGACCTTCTTGCTGTGAGGCGACAGCGCTAACCACTGGGCCACTGTGCCGCCCTCGTTAAGGCATGTGATGTTTAATGTAAAACATTTTTTCTGCTCTATTTTAAAGCGTTATGCTAACTTATCAGATTTAATGTACGTATATTGTATACAATTTTGTATACAGTCTAAATACATAGATTATTAAGTGTACAATATTACATATACCATATAGTATTGTATTAGAAAGGTGTTAATATTAAGTGGTGCTTAGGCTTGGATACAATACAACATTTCTACCATACAACTCTAAAACTACAGGAAACATCAGTGACTTCTAAACTTGCGCAGAAATCAGCTGACCTAAAGACATCCATAACCGAGCCACTATATAAGTAGGGGACTGTCCATTTGTACAAAACATTTTTAAGAAGACTTCTGTTATATATACTGAAGTAGGTTATCACGGCTCGATGCGTGATGATTGCTTTCCAAAGCAGTTCTTTCCGGATGGCCATGTCGAGTGCTCCCCCTCCCTCACTTATGCCCAACAAGCGGAGAAGTTGTCACTCATGCAGGCGTAATGTACCCTACGGGCTGCGGTAACGTCGAACGCTTTGTAACTAAGGGTCCAGACCCAAAGGCCCAGATTCGAACTTTGACTCTAGTGTAAAGAGAGCTACGGATACTATTCCTTACAGATCGTGTGCAGTTCCCCTGTACGCAACGAGAAGTGGAGTGCCAGTGAAAATGATGAACCCTACGCAAAAGGCAGCATCGTAGTCTATCAAATTGTCATCACACAACAGTCAGGATTTTGATGATTGCTTCGAAAAGCTGCTCTCTCGGGACAGCCGCGTCGATCGTTCCCTCTCCTCTTCTCGCGACGTTTCGCCTCCTCTCACGTTAGGGCTGTCCCGAGAGAGCAGTTTTTCGAAGCAATCATCATGCATCGAGCCATGAAAACCTACATCATTACAGTCAGGATTCTGTAAACCATGCTGTTGATTTAAAATATCATTTACAGGGGTATAAAAACGTATTTTTCTTATATTGTTTGTAAGTTAGATTCATTTTGTTTTATTATTACTAGGCTACCTGAGTTGTGTGGGAAGCACAAATATGAATAACATAATTTCTAGGTGACATAAATCCCTGCTATACATTGTTTCGCAATACATTCAACTTTTCTGGCCAATGTCTTGGACGTATAGCAGTGACCCCCGGTGCAAATGTTGTGGATGAAGGATGAAGGAGTTGACGTTCAGCATAATCGCCAGACACGGTAAAACCTGTTGTAATCTTATATATGTATACTGGCAAAAAGTACCCATAGCGTTAACAGCTCCACCTAAGCTATAAAGCATTGAGGCCGCATTGTCCTAAGCTGACTGCCTTTTGGCAACGGCTGACACCGGCAAATAGGCTCAAAAGGAAGCCACTGCCTGGTGAAGGTCGGTCAGTTGAAGGACAATGCATAAGTTATCAAAGCTACCTGTTTGCATACTTTGCCACTAGTATGTGTGGCTTTTGCAAACTGGACGCATTGTAAAATGTGTCTATTTTGGTGTTTGGGATCTTCGCACCTGCATAATCGCCAGATACGGTAAAACCTGTTGTAATCTTATATAAGATATATTTGTTTTATTAACACAACAGCGATGCTATAGCTCGTGCCTCACAGCAACACAGGTGCCTGGGGATACAATTCCTAAGTTGGGCCCTCTTTTCATTTGCAGTTCGTACACTTTTCCCCTTATACTTCGCAGTTTTTTCTCCGGACACTCCAGCCTCCACCCAGACCTGGTACAGTGGTCAAATGCCCCTACGCCGAAACGTTACTCGCAAATAACTCACTTGGGATTAAACACCGCCACAGCCGACATGCCCCATGCTGGGGAAAAAACCTGACGGAACCCTGACAACAACAAAAAAAAACCATCTTGGCGCTCAGCGAAACACTTTCCCGCAAGGAAATTGTGAATAAGGGTAACGGACGAGGTATTGAGAGCAGTCGTTTGGTCTTACTTCAGGGCTGTCTTCAGAAATGCATTGCACAGCTTGGATGGAAGTTCCACATCCAAGGCCTGCGGGGGTAGGCAATGCGACAAACGGAATCAAACACGAGGAAGCGTACGGGGAAGCGGCGGCTGCAGGCACAACGGGCACGGCAGCCGTACCTGTGAAACGCGGCGCGCAGAGACCGCCGACATCAAGCGCAAACGCCGTTTTGAGCCCGGGCCCTCGTGTCGGTGAAGCATGAGCGTCGCCACTGCGACGCCACCGCGTTGTCAATGATAGCGCAACAATGAAATCCATCCTGCGCAGACAGCTGCGATAAACACGGCTTCAGTTTCACTGGATGCACACACACTGTGCTTGGTAAACACATACGCTGTTACATCAGTTGGGCGGCACGGTGGCCCAGCGGGTAGCGCTGTCGCCTCCTCCTCACAGCAAGAAGGTCCCGGGTTCGAATCTCGGCTCGGGTGCCTTTCTGTGTGGAGTTTGCGAGTTCTCTCCCCGTGTCCGCGTGGGTTTCCGCGGGGCGCTCCGGTTTCCTCCCACAGTCCGAAAAGCATGCTGCTGTATATGTTAATTGGCTCGCAGACTAAATTGCCCGCAGTGCCCGATGATGGACTGTCGTCCCATCGTGGTCACATCCCTGCCTGGCGCCCTGTGTCTGCCGGGATAGGCTCCGACTCACCGCCACCCTGTACAGGACTAAGCGGTTTGTGACAAGACGAGATTAAATCCGTTCACCAGTTAAACGGGAGACTCGCTATGATCGTGAGCAGTGCATTGACTTGCACCCACCAGGAGCTTCTGAAGACGGTTGAGAAGCTGCGTTTCGAAATGCTCGTCGCGTCCTTGTGTTGCGGCGAACGTGGCGATTAAACGGCGGACACAGGTCTCGGCCACGCGGCCTTCGAGGCCGCGGAGAGGTCCAGGCAGCATGGCGTCCACGACCTGCCACCTGCGGCCCGCAGGGCGGCGCACGCGTGCCCGTCACACACAATCCCGTGCCGCTACACACTTTCGCTGCAACGCAAGCGCGGTTCACCTGCCAGGCAGTCACGTTTCAGCGACGAAATGTGCAATGGTGTTTAAGATTTACGCTCGGAAAGCACATAGAAGTCACAGAGAGATGATAAAATAATGTTAATGGTCATCCTGTAGCCAGGAAGCCTCTTCGACAAGCACGCCTCTTTTCAAGGAGGTCGTGATTTAGGACGTTTTCCAATTCCTTACAAGCTGGGCAAGACTACAACACACACATGAAACCCACACATATGTTGGGGATAATCAAAACTCGAAAAAGTACTGGGGCATAAACGTATTTAATATTATGTCTCCTCCAGATCATGCCATAGCCCAATGTTGGGCAGTATTGGACAAGACTCCAATGCACAAGCCTGCAGATGTGTGCCACCACGCTTGACTATTGGGTGGAAGGAACCCTGATCATTATTGCAGTTGTTTATGCAGGAAAAAGTCACTGAAGCCTCCTTTTATTTACCTCAAGAATGGCTCCGGAAGCCTCAGGAGCACCTCCTTATTTCCACACTTTCGGGCCTATACCGATGTGGCCTAGAATCTCTGCCAGGGAATGTGGCCCCCGTGCGGTATGTGGACGCAAGGCGACACCGAGGCCGCCACCGTCGAGGCTCCGTGTCCTGAAACGTTTGTTGAATAGGTCTGGTGGCCCTGAGGGGATTGTATTGACTTTCGTCAAATGCGGCGGCCACTGGTGAGATAATGGGATCAAGGTTCGACCCCTGTGAGTGATGCCTGTCACCGTCCTTTTATGTTACTGTTGCTGATTTTCCGTTCTAATGTTGAAGTGCCGTTCTCTCCGCAGCTCTGTGCAGAGCTTTGTGACCCTCGGGTGAAACGCACTCTTAGAGGCATCCTCAGGCACCTGAGGACGCCTCGAACGTGTCAAGGCGAAACGTCGCGATGGGGGTAAAGGGAGAGCGATCGACGCGGCTGTCCCGAGAGAGCAGCTTTTCGAAGCAATCATCATGCATCGAGCCGTGAAAGCCGACATCATTAAATAGTCGATTCTTTTCCTCGGTGGAATGCATGGCCAAAACCATTTAGATTGTAATGATGACGGGTGCTTTTAGCAATGGAAAGGAAGCAAAGAATCTGGAGGAAACCCAGAACAGGGGGAGAACGTTCAACTTCTACGGAGAAACGTGCTCAAGCCGGGAACGAAAACCAGGCTCTTGCTTGCCGTGAGGCACGGGTGTCACTACCGCGTCATCACCCTGCCGCCTAAACCCTCTAAAGTGTGTCGAGTCTTTACCAATCCACAAGCTCGCTGCCCTGGAGCTTTGCCAGCAGCGCCGAGAGGAACTGCTCCCAGCCTCCTGCGCACAGCGCCACGACGGCGTGCAGAGCCGCGCCGCCTCCCCGTTGGCCGCCGCCGACGCAACCGCCGCGCGCCAGCAGCCGCGCGAGCAGAGCGGGACAGCCGTCCCCGTCCTCACCCCACAGCCTGGGCCAAGCCAGCGGCAGCACGGCCCGCAGCGCCGCCTCCCCCACATGCGCTGGGCATAGACGAGACACCGCGTGGTCACCGCCATCATCCACTTCCCTCGCAGAGATAAAAGCTCGTGTGCGTACAATTCATTGTAAGTGAAAGTTACCTTCTTGCTCGGCTTGTTCACATTGTACTGCATCAAATTATTGTTAAATTTAGTCAACACTACTTGTTAAATTTAGATTTTTAACAAACATCGTAAGTGTAACTGTTACACGATTGACAAACGTTGATAGTGTAACACAAATCTCATCTCATCTCATTGTCAGAACCCGTTTAGTTCTGTACAGGGTCGCGGTGAGCCGGCGCCTATCCCGGCAGACACAAGGAACAAGGCAGAGATATACCCACGATGAGACGCCAATCCATCACTGGGCACTGCGGGCAATTTAGTCTGCAAGCCAATTAACCCATGCAGCAGCATGTTTTTTGGACTGTGGGAGAAAACCGGAGTGCCCGGCGAAAACCCACGCGGACACAGGGAGAGAACATGCAAACTCCACACAAAAAGGCACCCGAGCTGAGATTCGAACCCAGGCGCTTCTTGCTGTGAGGCGACAGCGCTACCCACCGGGCCACCGTGCCGCCCAAATGAAAAATTTCTAGAGTCATATTATAAGTGGGTGAATTTTGACCCTAATACTGGGTGCGTAATGGCCTACTCTTGTGAACGTTTAGGGATCTTTAATGTCCTCTGTTAGTTATTACAACAACAATATTAATCAAAGCAACTGGACCCTGTGCACCACTGCAACACGCGGCGATGCCGCTGCCGCTAGGAATATCACCGACCCCATAAATGCTAAAGCTCTATAATTTAAAACACCAGCAATGCACTGCTTTAATAAGCTCTCTCTACGACTGACGTGGCTCGATGGCATGAGAGCCTGACCATACTTCCCCCGAGCCGGTCAATGCAGGTTTGGTGAAAGGTGCCACGTCATGCTCGCCAACTACACAAGGGAATCCAGCCGCAGGGGGGGCCGTAACCTCACCGGGGCGGCAGGGATCATCGAGCTCGACGTGGCTCAGGTAGGCCTCCAGCAGCTTCCAGAGGCGCGCGCGGTTCTCTTGCAGCAACTCCAGAGCACCGTCGCGCAGTGTCCACAGCTCGAACGCGGCTCGGTGCGAGCGCGAGCGCGCCACCAGCGCCGCCACCAGGCGCACGGCGGCCTGGGCCTGCGGCCGTGGAGAAGCGGAGGGTGCGCGGCGTCCCGTTAGCGGTCGTTTCCGGCGCTCGTGAGCGGTGGCGCGAGCGCCATCGGTGTGTCCACCATGCAGAGTCAGTGGCAATGAACAATGTGGTAACGAATGCAACACAGCAGCCGCATTCATTTTTCTAAGGTTAATACATTGAGTTTATCACCGGACGCATTCATAAGGCGAGGCAAATCGGTAACGATGTAGGTTTCTCACGGCTCGACGCGTGATGATCGCTTTCGAAAATCCGCTCTCTCGGGACAGCCGCGTCGTTCGCTCTCCCTCTCTCTCCCCGCATCGCGACGTTCCGCCTCACACGCGCTTGTTTCCCCTCTAACGCGCGAGGAGGCGAAACGTCGCGAGGTGGAGAGAGCGGGAGAGCGATCGACGCGGCTGTCCGTCGAATCAAGTGTTTTCTCGTGTGAGCATCAACAATGCGACGGCCGATGTCTCGCCAACGTGAGCGACAACGGGCACCGCACGGCGACAACGTACCGACTCCGCCAGCAGCGCGCCCTGCGCAAGGACCCTCTCCACGGTGCACGCGGGCACCGCGGCGACGGCGACGCCGTCGCCCAGAGAGGACGCGAGCGGTTCCAGCAGCTCGCCGCGCCGCGAGCTCACCGCCAGCTCCACGACGGTGCGCACGTGCGCCGCGCTCAGCGCGGAGAAGTCTTCGGGGCTCAAGCGCGCGAGCAGCGCCGCCAGGGTCTCCCCGAATGCGCTCAGCCCCGCGGGAGACTCAGCGTTGGGCTCCTGGCCGTCGCCGCCACCCTGCAGAGACCGTCGCCGCCTTCTCCCCTCCACCTTCGCTCCTTGGTCTTCTGCGGAGCTGCGCTTCTCGTGCGCTCTCCGTCCCAAGCGATTTCCCTCCGTATCTCCGTCGCCGCCCGTCAACAGGAAGCGCGCGGGCACTTGCAGGAGCAGCTGAATGAGCTTACCGATGGCGCCCGTGGGCAGGCGACGGCACAGATGGCGGAGTTGCGTCAGCACCGCGGCCGCGCTGGCCGAGCCCTCGCTTGGGGCCGAAGAAACGACGGCTGTGGCCCCGGCCACGAGGCGACTCAAGAAAGGCGCGCACAGCTCGTCGTGCCTACGCTCGCCGATGGCCGGCGTGTTGAGCAGCGCGCACACGAGGGCGAACACCGCTGCCGAGAGCCGCTCCGTCGGGGATTCGCCAGGAGAACGGCGACGGCCGTCGCTGCTGCTGCTGCTGTCAACCGTGAACAGATTCTCCAGCGTGGGATTCTTCAGAACCGTGGCCACAACGTCCCGGAGAATCTAGAAAGGGAATTCACAACGTTCTGAAAAGTTGGTGAAAATCTTTTCAAGGGCAGAGCCTTCTTCAAAAAACAAAAATGTTATTCAAGAACGATGATTACGATTGTTTCCAAAAAGCTGCTCTTTTGGGATAGCAGTGCCAACTGCTACTCTCGCCTTCGCGACGTTGCGCCTCCCAAACTGGAGACATCTCCTTTTGGAGGGAATAGTCACGAATCGAGCCGTGACAGCAGACTTCAGCACAACAGCAATCGCTTTGAAACATTTCATGGGTAAAGACGTACCTCGGAGTTGTCCGAATCTTTCTGCAGATTCAGTTCGCAGAAAACGCCCTCCATTAACAGATCCTCGTCGCTCTTCTGCTCAGAGGTGCCCTCAGTCTTCGAGGCGGATATCTGCGGCAGCCCTGTGGACTCTTCCACACAGCCTCTCTCTTCTTGTTTCTCCTCTTCGCTGCGCTCGGCCACTCTCTCCGACGCACGCCCTTGTAGGATCTCAGCCCGAGATACGATGCCAATTAGCAGCTGCCCGTACACTGCAATAACCTGTGGCCCGGTGTCCTGGTCATACTGACAGCAGAGGACCAGATGCAAGTTTAAAAACTTAAAGGAACACCAATTCATCAAACACTAGCAGTGTGACTACACATCACATTTATATAACAACGGAGCAAGTGTTTGTATATATTTTTACGTCTATATTCAGGGTACCCAGGTTTAAATCCTTCATCTCATCTCATTATCAGAAACCGCTTAGTCCTGTACAGGGTCGCGGTGAGCCGGAGCCTATCCCGCAGACACAGGGCGCAAGGCAGGGATATACCCACGATGGGACGCCAGTCCATCAGCGAGCACTGCGGGCAATTTAGTCTGAAAGCCAATTAACCTATGCAGCGACATGTTTTTTTGGACTGTGGGAGGAAACCGGAGTGCCCGGCGAAAACCCACACGGACACGGGGAGAGAACTCGCAAACTCCACACAGAAAGGCACCCGAGCCGAGATTCGAACTCAGGACCTTCTTGCTTTGAGGCGACAGCGCTACCCACTGGACCACCGTGCCGCCTACATCCTTCATATAAATTCTAATCTTACCTTCAAAACACCCAGGCTATTGTCTAAGTTGAACTTAACTTCCCACTTATTGATTCATCTTCTGAAACGTTAACGACTATTTCCGTTGATGATTGCTCCGCCTGAGGATGCCTCCAACGTGTGAGGCGAAACGTCGCGAGGAGAGGAGAGGAGAGAGAGCCATCGACGCGGCTGTCCCGAGAGAGCAGCTTTTCGAAGCAATCATCAAGCATCGAGCCGTGAAAACCTACATCATTAAAGCTCACTGTATGAAAATAAGAGCTGCTTTTTTGAATAGCCATGTCGAGTGTTCCTCGTCTCTCCTTTTCAATGTTTAGCCTCGCCCATCTGAGAAATTATAAAGCCCGGTGGGGACAACGCTTACCATTTTAGCATTAAATTCTCACTTTTACACCGCTACCGTTCAACCTGATGAGCCCTCTTTCAAAATTCAGCCTCACAGACGAACAGGTTCCATGCTTGGAGGAAGATCGCCTACAGGGCAGGTGTTCTGTGCGTGCGGATGGAGCAGCGCTGACTCAGGTGGGAGTATGTGTATGCTGACAGCAGGTGAGATGACTCGCAGGGGGCACCTCTGAGAAACTACGAACGACATGCTGCAGGTAGAGCAGCGTCTGCTTGGCGGCTGCGGACAGGCGCGAAGCCGGGATGCGGGCGGTGGCCTGCAGCAAGGCGTCACGGGTGACGGGCAGCGGCAGGCGCTCGTGCCGCTGCCAGCAGAGGCGCTCCAACAGCTCGCTGTAAGCTTCCTCTCCCGCTGGCGCAGACGAGCCTCTCGCGTCCGCTGCCTTGCGGGTCTTCTGCCCGACAAACTGGGCAGACGGGGCGCAGGCAGCCACGTTAGCAACCGGCAAGAGCACGTGCATGCACAATCCCCGACTGATTGCGCGATGGAGTAAAGGGAGGAAGCTAATGTTGTTTGTTTCGCTCCTATCCGCGGTTGTCTTTGCTGGCTGAGGACAAAAGGAGAGACTTGTTTCGGTGTATTGGATCATCACCAAAGTCTCCAAACATTTTCTTGCGATCTGTTCGGGGTCCATCTATCCTCACATCATTGATTTTCAGGGATGCACCTCCCGTTTTTCCCCACCAAGCCCCTCTACCCCTCTCCTGCCCTTAACCCCGTTAAAATCAAATATTGTGGAAATGTCACCACTAGAGTGGTGATAAATAGACTGTCAACCCTGTGGAAATGTCTGTATTTCTGGATGAATTTTACCTAAAATGTGATCAGGTCTTCACAGATGTCCAAATATTAGGTAAACTAAACCTGATTAAAACAATTAGCACACAAAAATGAAAGTTTTCATGTATTTATTGAAAAAAAAGATGAAACATTCAATTTCTTTGTCAGAAAAAAGTATGTGAACCTTTATATTAAACAGCTCAATTAAGGGGGTAATTAGAGTCAGGCAATTCAATTAATGGGAATGATAATTAGCAGTTTGGATGGCATGGTCCTACATTAAAAAGCGAAGTAATCAGAGTATGATGATTTAGGGTTGCTTTGCTGCGTCAGGAGCCAAACGGCTTGCTATCATTGATGGAATAATGATACGACGATTGTACAAGCATAGCCTACAAAGGAATGTCAGGGCATCAGTCCGTGAGCTGAAGTAAGTCTTGCAGCAAGGCGATCCTATGCCGTTGTTATTTGTACAATTCTGCGCGGTCCCGGTCACTTTATGATTATTGTTCGGGTTACATACTTGTGCAAATAAGTTGTGTGAGTTTATTTGCATTCTGATTTTATATGTTGTTGCATGCATCAGTCGGAACGTTTGTTGTATCGCAGGAGTAATGCATGCAGAGCTTGCAAACTCACTGGGTATTTTCTGCAGCGGTACTGAACATCATGCTCGACACACAAGTAAACGTAAAAGAAAAATCGACGAAAGCAGAGGAGATTTCATCTCATCGTCTGAAACCGCTTCGTCCTATACAGGGTCGCGGTGAGCCGGAGCCTATCCCGGCAGACACAGGACGCAAGGCAGGGATACACCCACGATGGGACGCCAGTCCATCGCCGGGCACTGCGGGGCGATTTAGCCTGCGAGCCAATCGACCTATGTAGCAGCATGCTTTTGGACTGTGGGAGGAAACCGGAGTGCCCGGCGAAAACCCACGCGGACACGGGGAGAGCATGCAAACTCCACACAGAAAGGCACCCGAGCCGAGAGATTCGAACCCGGGACCTTCTTGCTGTGAGGCGACAGCGCTAAGCACTGGGCCACCGTGCCGCTCTCAGAGGATATTTTGAATTGTCAAATGTCCACGACCAGACCTTAACCCAACTGAAATGTTGCGGCACAATTCAAAGCGAACGGTTAATGCAACAACAACAAAAAAATCCCGTAAATATCTCTGAGTTGCAGCAGTTCCGCAGGAAGGGAGAGGGCGACATTCCTCCAAGCCGCTATGAAGGATCAATCAAGTTGCAGGAAATACTTGGTTGAAGGTTTTGCTGGCTCGAGGGGGTGCCACCAGTTACTCAATGTAGAGGTTCACAGCATTGTCTGATCAGTAAATGAAAAGTTGGATTATTTTGCTGAAATAAATGGAAAATTAGGTTTAAGTGCCATTGTAAAAAATCAGGATCGAGAGAGCAGCTTATCAAAGCAATCATCAAATCAGGATCTGATCATCTATTATTAGGACTTAGATAAAAATGTGATCACATTTTAGGTATAATTTATGCAGCAATCCAGAACCTTTTAAAGGGTTCACAAACTTTTTCTCCCCACTCGCTCTCATTACGTTTGAAATACCGTTCATCGTAACGTTAAGCAACAAAAACAGCAACGCAGATTGATGATGATCACCGCGCCTGCCGTGCAAGCAGGTGAGATGAGAGAGCGAGCGCGTGCTGTGCCACGCACACACACGCACACACAGTGCAGAGGCCCTACCAGCTTCTCCCTGGCGCTCGCGGGAATGAAGGGCGCGTAGTAGCGGTGGAAGGCCGCCACGGCAGAGAGGGCAGCGTGCGGCAGGCGACCTCTCCCCTCGCTCTCCGCCGCGGCGTCCACGTGAGCATCGCTCAGCGGGCGATGCAGCGCCTGCAGAGCCAGCGCCAGCGCCAGCGGCTCAGTCTGCGAGTGCAGCACTTCCTTCAGCACCCGCACCAGGTACCTGCACACCGTGTCCACGCCTGCGCCACGGCACAGGGAAACACTTTGGAGGCGCCAGCTAATGCTTGCCCATCGACGCGTTCCGCGGGTATCGCCATGCAACAGACATGGATACTGTCGGGCTCCACAGTCTCAACCCAATGTCTCCCCAACGCAGCAGCAGCAACATCATTGCAGCTCTCATCAGGGTGGCATCTCCTGGCTTGCAGGGTGTGGCAACACACAGAGCGCAGGAGCCTACATCAGCGCAGTATTCCGTGGATGCCCCAATCGAGTGTGACGCCCACCTCGTACGGGTGAGGTTGCTCCAGGTACTCATGTTTCCTTTCACGTATAAAGCACTCATTTACCAAGGGAGTTCATCAAACGTTCCAATACACCGGCCACAGAGCTTGTGCAACTGTTTGTGCCAGTTATGGGTGCCTCTCTGCTTGGCTCTGCATTTCCCCAACCCAGGAGCTCGTGAAAACTGCATCCACCATTTAAATAATTAGACTTTGCGCCAATTACAAAGTGGAACGCGAGCAGGTGCCTGCGAACCTCTCTTCTGCGCCGGCAGTAACAGCTGCTGCTGTAAACTCCCAGGCACGAGGGCACTGTAGGGGAAGCTGGCGGAGATGAATTCTTGCTCGAGCGACCATTCCACACCCTGGCCCATCTCTCCCACAAGGCCAGCGCCATCCCCACCATCTGCGGAGGACAAGTCACTTGCTCACATCATCATCATCATCATTACGCTTGTTTAGCCAGGGTAGTCTCGGTGTTCACCGACAGAGCAATCGATTTTTAACTCCTTCGTTTGACAGGCGATTCATCGGACAGACGCCAAATGCACAGGCATCTGCCAGCACGTCCCTCGGCTTTGGTGAATAGTTACATGCGGCCGAGTCCGGAGTCTGGGAGTCGAGGTTTCTGAGCGTCGCCGCCTCCTGGACAAACTCCGACACCTTGTCAAGGTAGGCGTACGGGCTGGCCAGTACCTTGCACACCACCTGCGCGCGCGCACAACGCATGACAGCGCGCAAACAAATCCGCGTTCGGTCGAGTGCGTGGACTCCTGCAGCGGCCAAAACCGACGGTGTCCTGTGAGAGCGCGCGCGCGCTCATCGCCGCACGCCTGGCAAGGTTCAAAGCTGGCGCCACTCAAGCTGGCGCCAGTCAAGCTGGCTGCCTGCCCACCTCTCCGTTCCAGCTCCACGACCTTGTTCGACCTGCGTTCTTATATTTTTCCTTCATTTCTGCCAGGGACATCGGAGGCTGCCGACGCCTCCTACCCAACGCCCTCGCCAACCAGCTCGACTGGCACCAGCACCTCGAGCCGGTGGCCTCCCTAAGCAGCGGGGGCCGCTCCTGTTTTGCGGCTAGACCGAGGGCGCCGACCTCACCGGCCCTGCCCACCGATGCAGCTCCACCCCCGAGCCTGGCCTGCCGTCGCCGTTCAGCCAGCGCAACAACACGGACCACCCATGGGTGATCTGTCGTTGGAGACCTCCTCCACTACCAGGTGAACGCCGGCAGCCAACGTCATCCAGCTGCGACCTCGGCGTGGGAGCTCTGCCGACGGCGTGAGCCGACGAGGCAACCGGAAAAGCCGCCGGGGCTCCCTTGGGCTTACGCCCGGAGGAGCGTCCGGCAGCGGTGCGTCTCACCCCACGGCGGGAGCGCTCACGGATTCCTGGGCTTCCAGCTCGCGGCGTCCTTGGAAAACCCACGGCCCCTCCCCCACTACGCGCCACGGGGCGCAGCCGCCAGGAAGCTGTTGGCGGTCGCCAAGATCGCGGTCGCCAAGATCACGGCACATGGCCTGGACCCCAGCTCAAGCCTTGGCCATCTGCGCGACCGCGGGAAGGCGCGCGAGTGGTCTGGCCGCGCTCGCTATGCCGAGCATAGCGACCGGCGAGCTGTGCCCGAAGCTAGTCACCCCTCTACCACCCCACTCCTTCACACACACACACCCGAACAGCCGACGCGCCACACAGCCCGCTCACACACTCGCTACACCCCACCTAAAACTGCACCACCCACCACATCCTCCTCATGGGCATAGACCCTAACCCAGGCCCTCCCATTCCAATCACGACACTTACATGACTGTGCCACAACATTCCTTCAGCAGCTTTCATGGTCTCTCCCAGGACCTGGGAGCTGCTATGACACTCCGGTGGTGCAGGAGGCGGATGAGCGCTGGATTTTAATTCCACTCTTCACATCAAACCATTACACCTGACCCTTACCCTTAAATCCTATGAAACAGCACCAGTCAATCGTACGCTCATTATCACCTGCTTCAGGCTCCCTCCTCAACACGACAACTTCAATCCTCCAATACGGGCTGCTTGCTGCGTGTGCCCAGATCGCACCTCCATTCGATGGGTGACAGCGCCTTCTCGCTCTGCGCTGATCCCAGACTCCCTTCCTTTGGAGATTCGATCAGCTGAGTCGCTGGGCATCTTCAAATCTCGTCTCAAGACTCACTTGTTCCGTAAGGCTCTGAAGTCCTCCAGTTAGGACTAATGATGCGGCTCACTGTTGTCGTGCCGGGATGATGGCTCGCTGCCGACCTTTGCCTGCTCAGGAAACATTTATTCATTCCTTCCTTTAACATTTTTTTTAAATCTCTTACGTTGTGTCCTCTGATTTATAGCCATTATTTGACGTTCAACTGATCTACTCTGATGTTGTTGTTGACATGCCGTTCTCTCCACAGCATTGTGCAGCGACTTGTAACCCTCGGGTGAAAGGCACTCCAGAAGTGCATTTCTTATCACATGCATCAACATCATCCTCCTGTACAGCCAACTCCACTCAAACCACACGTTGTTAATCACTGACCCCGCTGCCTTATTTGACCACCTTCAAGAACACAGCACGTAACAGTAATAATTGTAATGATGTAGGTTTTCACGGCTCGATGCATGATGATTGCTTTGAAAAGC
>JAZEWT010000059.1:11562-28526 GCA_036362905.1 Mordacia mordax | reverse complement strand
ACGCCAGCTAGTGCGGGCTACTCGTGAGTAGGAGTCCAGTCTAACACTCCAGCTATTTCGGGCTACTCTTGAGCTGGAATTCAGTAAAACGCGCCAGCTAGTTTGGGCTACTTGTGCGTAGCAGTCCAGTATGACACTCAAGCTAGTGCGGTCTGCTCGTGAGCTGGAGTTCAGTCAAACACTCCAGCTAGTGTGGGCTGGTTGTGAGAAGGAGACGGGCGTTCTTCGGCACGTTGGTTCAGTGGGAACACTCGCACCTCACAGCTGGGTGCACCAGAATTCGATTCCTGGCTCGGGCATGTTGGATTGTAAGGTTTTAATATTCTCGGCCTCTCGTGACCGCGTTGGTTTTTTGTCTGATCTAAGCTTATAAACAAACTCAAACAAAACACTCATCATCTGTCTGATAAAGTCTTAAGTTGAAAACGTTTCATCACCCACTTTTGAAGGGAAACATTGTAAGAGTAGCTAGAGACGTCACGCGTAATGATGCCTTCAACCTGAGAGTTTATAGAGAAGGAACGCCAAGGAGAGCGGAGAAACGCTGGACACTTCCGTCTCTGAAAGAGAGCAATTCTAACACATTGAGCCTTGACGCCTACACCAGTACACTTGCCCACTCTCTGCGTTGATGCGTCTCTAAATTATACAACGAATGTAGTTTGCAGGGAATATAGATTTTTACTAAGTTATTATACCGAGTCATCCTGTTATAGGAAAAGTAGTCGTGTTTTATTATTGACTTTTGCGTCTGCGCTGTGCGCGACTCCGTCTGTGACACCTTTGCTCTTCTCCCCGCTTCTCCCTACTTCTCCCAGATTCTCTTTCCTCTCGCCTTCTCTCCGCTTTTTTTTCTCCCCGCTTCTCCCTGCTTCTTTTTTTTGCTGATCAGTTTAAACATCAGTTAATTTTTTTTCGAACTTCAATTAAAATCATCATTCCAGCCTTTTTTAAAGATAGCGTGTTATTTATTTATTTGCTGTTTTTAACGTATTTTATAGTTGCTTTTTATTTACCTATTTATTTATTTGCTCTTAGTGAGTTTTTTTCAAGTCCCCTTTTCCCGTACCATCTTTCAAACTAGGTGTCACCCCCTCCCTTAACCCTCTACCCTCTCCCCTCTACTCTCTCCCCTCTGCCCTCTCCCCTCTACCATCTGCCCTCCGCCCTCTTTCCTCCACCATCTACCCTCTCCCCTCTCTCTCCCCTCTACCCTCTCCCCTCTGCCCTCTACCCTCTCCCCTCCACCCTCTACCCTCTCCCCTGTACGTGTGTGCCGTTGGTCCCCACCACCCCGTCTACTCTTGGAGTTCTATTTTTACGTCTCCGGTGTCTATCACCGAACACACGGCCTCCTCCAGCGCCCACCGCTCCTTGAACGCCATCACGGAGTGCGTCAGCACGGCGTGACGGAACTCCAGCCACAGCCTGGCATCGAGCAGAGTTCGGAAGATTCCGAGGCTGCTGGGCGGGCGGTTTCTCTCCATGGCCACCTTCATGGCCCTGTAGATAGCCAGCTTGGCGTAGCCCATGAGCACGTTCACCAGTCTGTCCCGTGGTTCGGATCCCTTGCTGACTTGGTATCCAAAAATGAGGATGATCGGGGAGAAATGGAGGTGAATTTGAGCAGGGCGTTTCGAAGGACCTTGAACAGGGAGTCCAGGTTCTTGTAGCGGATGTACTGGTGGGCCACCGTCTCGGCTTGGCCGCAGAACCCGCACTCTGGCGGCGTGTTGGTGAAGCGAGCCAAGAAGGTGTTGGTGGTGATGGTACCGTGCGTGATGCTTCAGCTGAGGTCTCCGTGGTGGTTTTGCGTGGGCATCGCATAGAGCTGCTTCCAGAGGGGCTTTTCCAGTGTGACGCAGGGTAGAGCCTTCCTCCAAGCGTGGTCCTTGTGGCTCCTGATGGCATCCTGGTGGTGGCTGTGCACCACGCGGATGTACAGCTCTTTTCTTTTAGCTCCTGGGAAAACCACCTCTGGCAGGTCTTCCAGGCGGCAGAGGTTGTGTTCCTGGTGTCTCGGTGGGGGGGGGGCTGCTCGGCTCACTGGCGCGATGGAGAGCTTCGGTGGAGAGGGGCCAGGGGAGGCTTCTCTGCCTTCGGTGCTGATGGCGGACGCGCTCCTCGCAGCTGCCGCGAAGGCCTCCTTGGTTTCTATCAGAATCCTGGTGGCCAGGCGGAGCGACCACAGTCCCAGCCTCGAGGCCAGTGCTGGCTAACAGAGCCATCGTCCCCTGGTGCCAGGTTCTGCCAGATCCCCCATCCTGGTGAGATGGCCTTCTGTGAGGAGCCTCTCCATGGAGGGTCTGGTGCTAGAGGGCAGTTCCATTTGAGAGTTTCCAATGAGTGGCTCGTGGACCATCTCCTCAACCGATTGTGGCCAGTTCAGCTTCCTTACCCTGAGGGAGCTCCAGGTAGCCATGACGCTCCTGTAAAAAGGTGGTAATGGTTGAACTGGGAGGTTGTGAAGGTTTGTGTGGAAGAGTTGCTTGGTGTACGGCAGGTTCCCCAGCTGTTCCAAGAGGAATTCAGCTGTGATGAACCAAGCTGGTTGGGGGGTGGCGTACAGGGGTCTGTGTGCGGCCTGCAGACGGAAGGTGGCCCAGCTGACGCTGCACGCAGATCAGCCCGTGTCCTCCCTCACTCAGTGGTACAGCCAGGACTACGGCCACGACCCAGTGTCTCCTGCCTGACCAGAAGAAATTCAGGACCAACTGCTGTAATTCGTTGACCAGGTGGGCTGGGCGTTCCAGGGAGAATAGGCAGTGCCATAGCATGGCCGTGAGCAGCTGGTTCACCACCAAGGTCTTCGTTCTGAAGGTGAGGTACTTGCTTAGTTGACCCCAGGTGTTCAGCTTCTTCTCGACCTTCTCCTGCAGTTCGTCCCAATTCATCTGTGGAGGTTCGTCTCCTGGGCCCAGGTGGACGCCCAGGTAGCACAGTGACTCGGTGCTCCACGTGATGTTTTTCGCACTGTCAGGGATTTGCGTCATCTCCCATGCCCCCACCAGCAGCCCTCCGCACTTATCCCAGTAAAATTTTGCTGAGGACGTCTTGAAGTGGGTCTCCTGACATCCATGAAGGAGGGTGATATCATCCATAGATCTTAGGATGAGGAGTATGTCGTCTGTGTAGGCCGATAGTACAACTCTGATGCTGGTTCTTTGAGAATCAGGCCACTCAGCTTTTGTCTTATGAGGCACAGGAAAGGTTCCACTGCCAGGGCGTATAACTGTCCTGACATGAGACATCCCTACCTCACGTCCCTCCGGAAGGCAATTGGAGCCATGATGGCTCCATTAACCTTGACCAGGCATTCTGCCTCAGTGTATAGAAGGCGGGTGAGCCGAGTGAAACTGATCCCAAACCCGAATGCTTGCAAAGTACCCAAGAGGTATTGGTGATCCACCCAGTCAAAAGCTTTCTCCTGGTCCAGAGACAACAGCACTATCGGGATCTTCAGCTTCTCGGACACCATGATGAGGTCTCTGATCAGAAAGATTCCATCGTCGATGGTCCTTCCTGGTACGGTATAGGATTGCGCACCACCGATGACCTGTGCTAGCACCTCCTTGAACCTCAGGGACAGAGCTTTCGCGAGAATTTTATCAACGGTGTTAAGCAGGTACACTGGGCGCCAGTTTTTCAGGTGTCTCAGATCGCTCTTCTTCGGGAGCAGAGTGAACACCACCCTCCTGCAGGAGAGAGGCATCACCCCTGATCGGACGGCCTCTTCCAACACTGCCTCCTGTAGGGACGACCAAAAAGCATTCTATAATTCCATTGTTAGCCTGTCCAGACCCGGGGATTTATTGGTTTTTAGGGCCTTCACTGCTGTATTGAGGTCGCTCTGGGGCAGCTCTTGCTCCAGCCATTCTCTCCTTTCTTCCCCCAGGGTGGGCAGTGTGCTCCATGCCTCCTCCTGGGCTGTGCGGGAGTTTTGCTCCGGAGTTAACAGACCATTGTCGAAGTCCCGGATTATTCCAGCCTTCTGCTTGGTTTTGTGAACCAGGACCCCCATGTCGTCGAAATGGCACTCGATGTACCTGTGCCCCCTTTTCTCGGAGTCGAGGTTGATGGTGTGTTTCATCTTGGATCTCGTCTGTTCTTCCTTCAGCCCTTGAGATGCTCTTTTGCTTCCTGATATGCCTGAACGAAGTCAGGGTTCCTGACCTCGGCGAGTTGCTCCTCCATATCAAGGACCTTGGCCTCAATATCAGCGATCTGTTTGCGTCTGTTCTGTGTGCTTCCCCAGGTGTATTGTTGGCACAGCATTCTGATGTGCACCTTGCCCACGTCCCACCACTGTGCCAAGGAGCCGAATCGCTTCTTTTGAAGCTGCGAGCGTTCTTAGAACTCTTCGAACAGTTCCACAAAAGAAATGTCCTCTAGTAGGGCATTGTTGAAATGCTAGTGGGATGCACCACCATGCATTCTCTGCAGCTTTAACTGCATTACTATGAGGTTGTGATCAGTGAAAGGTGCTGCTTTGATGTCTGATAATGTGGCGCATGTCAGGAAAATTTTGTTATATAGAACCTGTCGAGCCTGGACGGTTTCACCGATCCGTCATCTCTAGTTCTTGGAAGGTGAACTGGTGTCGGTCTGGGTGTTGGAGACACCACACATGCACCATGACCTTAACAACCAGGAGCCTCTTGAGTTCCCTCTTAGGCCTGCTGTCTCTGAGAGCTTGCCTTGTACGATCCAGGACATCGAGTGTGCAGTTGTGGTCGCCTCCCACAATCACGCACTCATCGTCTGGGATCCAAGCCAGGTACTCTCTCAGGAGGCACAAGTATGGGAGCTTTTCATTGTTGGTGGCTGGTGCGTATATATTTAGGAGGTGGATAGTGACGTGGGCGGCGCGGTGGCGCAGTGGTTAGCGCTGATGCCTCACAGCAAGAAGGTCCCGGGTTCGAGTCTCTCAGCTCCGGTGCCTTTCTGTGTGGAGTTTGCATGCTCTCCCCGTGTCCGCGTGGGTTTTCGCCGGGTACTCCGGTTTCCTCCCACAGTCCAAAAGCATGCTCCTGGATAGGTTGATTGGCTCGCAGACTAAAATTGTCCCGCAATGCCCGGCGATGGACCGGCGTCCCGTCGTCGGGTGTATTCCTGCCTTGCGCCCTGTGTTTCCGGGATAGGCTCCGGCTTCACCGTGACCCTATATAGGATTAAGCGGTTTCAGATAATGAGATGAGATAGTGACGTCTCTGACCTTCACCACTACCTCGAGAACCCTGTCCTTCACCACCTTGGTTTGATTAATGAAGCGTGGGTTGAAACCCTTTGCAAAGAGAGTCGTGACTCCTGTGGATGTGTCATTAAGGTGGTTGAAGAAGCATTCTCCTCCCCATTCCATCTCCACGTGTCCTCGTCAGCATCCGTGAGGTGAGTCTCCCGAATGAAGAGCACAGAGACTTCGTGCTCTTTTGCAAGAGCCATTGCTTGAAATCTTCGTATTGCCCCTTCCCCCATTCATGTTCAACGAGGCAATTAGCATAGTGATGTAACCCCTGGTCCTTCAGCACATGCGTAGCCATCCACTTATATTTCCCTTGAGAAAATCTCTCATCCGGACTCCTTCCTTCCCACTAGATTTGCGTTCTTGTCTGGACAGCATCTTAGAGACGTGACTTGTGGCAGCCTCTATGGCCTTGATGTCGTGCCATTTCGAGACTGCAATGTCTACTCGGTCTTTTCTTTGGAGGGTCGCAGTGAAGAAATCTTGGAACTCCTCGGAATTGAAGAGGGGTTCCCTGTGGCCTAGGTCAATTGACTGCACGCTGCCTGCCTCACTGGCCATGCTGGAGCAGTTGTCGAGGTCGGGCCCGTCCGCCCCATCGTCTGGTTCCATCGTTGGAGCCATAGCTGTGGTGGCTGGGTTCTCGCTCAAACCCCAGAGTCTTCCTCACTGGCCGTACTGCTCAAGGCAGCCTACGGAGGCTCCTGCTGCTCGGGTTGCCCTGGCGGGTCGCTGGGGTCGCCTCTGCAGCTGCGGGTCCTAGGGAGACGTGAGGCTCCTCTTCCCCTCTGTCTTCCTTTCCGAAGGTCTTTGGTGCCCCCGTCTCAGCCCTGAAGGTCTCTCCTGTTCCTTCCGGGATAGACCAGGCTGTCTCCGTTGCGCTGTCCTCCACCTTCCCACGAACTTTGGAGCGTGACCGGATCCCTCGGTCGGAACCTGCTCCCTCCGGGATGTCCTGTGTTGGTGGCGATGGTCCTTGTGCCGGGCAGTGTTTTCTTTTTCCCACCGCCATTTTCGTCTCTCAACCGGGTTGTCCTCTGGGATGGTGAACACCGCATCGGCGCCCACCTCGTCTGGTGTGAAGGGCGTTGTCGGTGCCTCCAGGTCCAGGTTCGGGGGCTGTGGAGATTCTTTGCTCTCATCTCTATCCGAGGTGGATGTGGGGGGGTCAGGCTCGTCCGTCTTCCTCCTCTTCCTGCCTACCTTGTATGAGGGTGGCGCTTGTATTTCGGGTTCAGGTGCGGGGGGATTTGTGGTTGTCAGCTCTGGTTTGGAGTCTTGAGGGCTTTGAGGTGGAGGGTCCTCCCCCGGTTATTGCTGGCTGGTTCCCCGTCACCTTCCTGTCCTCTGCCGCCTTCCCTTTCTACCTGTCTTCGGTCACCGATTGCTTGGGGCAGTTAGATTTTGGTACGGCTGAAGAACGGTGAGAGCTTAACAAACTCAACAAGAATAAAGACATACTCATTCTGCAAGCAGACAAAAGAAACGCTACAGTCATCATCAGCACAGATGATTACAACGCTATGGGTACTTTTTTGCCAGTATACAAGATCTTAACACCTGCATAATCGCCAGATACGGTAAAACCTATTGTAATCTTATAGATGATTACAAGTTGAAGATGCACCAGGAAGTCAGCAACAGCGCAGTATATGAGAAACTCAAACGGGACCCAATCAAGAAAATCGAAATCCGAACAAAGGCCATCATCGAGCAGAATTTTCAAAGTGAGGAAAAAAGAAAAAAAATGAATCCACAAGATAGCAGAATTCCCAGACTATATGGACTACCGAAGATTCATAAAGAGGGCACCCCGTACCGACCAATAGTAAGTGCAATAGGTTCACCAAGCTACAAACTCGCCAAATACATAGCCCAAGAACTACAACCCACAGTGGAGCTTGCAACTTCATATATCAAGAACTCCAGATACTTCATCGAAAGACTGAAGCAAATCACACTCAACGGAACAGACCTGCTCGTTAGTTTTGATGTGGTCTCCTTATTTACAAAAATACCCATCAAAGAAACCATCAAGATGATTGAAAAACACTTTGACCGGAGGTTAGCAGAACTGGCAAAGGTATGCCTGACAACAACCTATTTCAAGTTCGATGGGGAGTTTTACCAACAAAAAGAGGGTGCAGCAATGGGATCACCAGTCTCACCCGCAGCAGCCAACCTGTAACTAATTGGTTTTGAGGAGGAAGCCATAAACTCATCTACACTAAAACCTGCCCACTGGTATCGATACATTGATGACACATTCGTCGTATGGCCATGCAGAAGACAGAAGAAAGTGGAATTCCTTGGTCACTTAAACTAAATACACACAAACATCCTGTTCACCATGGAAATTGAAGAAAACGGCCAAATCCCGTTCCTGAACGTACTGGTGAAGAGAAACGCAGAGGAGGCGCTCAGCCACACTGTTTACAGGAAGACAACACATACGGACAGGTATTTAAAACGCGGAGTCTCACCATCACCCAAAATAGAAACGGCGGATACTGCACACCTTAGCCCACCGGTCAAAAACAATATCAGATAAACAACATCTAAGAGATGAGCTACAACATCTACAAGAAGCACTAGCGAACAATGGATACACAAAAACAGAAATCCAACGTGCTATAACAAGAGAGCCTAGACAGAAACGGCAAGAAAATGAGGAGAAAGGTATCAAGACCCGCGCTTTCCTGCCATATGTGAAAGACACCACGGACAAAATTAGCAAATACCTAGAAAAATATAAAATAAAAACAGTCTTCACAACCCACCAGAAGATACAAAACGTACTCAAATCACCTGAAGATCGACTACCATTACAGACAGAAGGTGTATATTGCATCCCTTGCAGCAACTGTGAGGAAGTATACATCGGACAAACAGGAAGAACAATAGCCACAAGCAAAAGAGAACACGAAGCAGCAGTACGTTTGCTGAACACGGATAAATCAGCAATGGAGCACATAGTGTATATAAACAACACAGAATCGATTTTGACAAGATACAAGAACTAGCAGCCATCTGCAATAAAGGTCCAAGATTAATTCGTGAAGCTTTTGAGATTCACAAGACAGAAAAGACAATGAACCGAAAACAAGAAATGAGGATAAAACTCCACCAAACCTGGAGGCCAGTCATTGAAATCAGTAGTACATAGATTTAGAACTATGGGGTGTGGACATCAGAGGGGGATCACCAGGTGTGTGGGAGGTTCTTTCATGAGATGCAAATTAGGGGACTAGTCACAGACAAAGCAGGAGGGCGTTATCGCAGTTCCGGGGTGTGAATCGGACAAGGAGATTAATGTTAATGTGATTCAGATGTAGACCCCAATCAGCAAAAATGACTCAACACATACATGGTACCCCTATATATATAGGCGCAATAAGCACTTCACACGCATACTGCGCCTGAGGATGCCCCTAACGCGTGAGGCGAAACGTCGCGAGGAGGAGAGAGGAAGCAAACGACACGGCTGTCCCAAGACAGCAGCTTTACGAAGCAATCGTCATGCATCCAGCCGTGGAAACCTACATCATTACAAATGTATTTTTGTTCATTCATTGTGAACAGGATAGAATGTGTGGTCTGACCCCTGATGTGTGTTTGTGCAGCCTTTGTCTAACCGCTCCGAGCGAGACACGGGTGAGTGGGCGCCCTGGGGGCGCCCTTGACTAATTACGCGCCTCGGAGCGCTGTGAGTGAGGGAGCGCGCTGGGGGCGCCGTGAGTGAGTGAACGACCGTGAGCTGGAGTCCAGTCAAACACTCCAGCTAGTACGGGCTACTTGTGAGTAGGAGTCTAGTCAAACACTCCAGTTAGTGCGGGCTACTTGTGCGTAGGAGTCCAGTCAAACACTCCAGCTAGTGCGGGCTACTCGTTAGTAGGAGTCCAGTCAAACACTCCAGCTAGTGCGGGCTACTTGTGAGTAGGAGTCTAGTCAAACACTCCTGCTAGTGCCGGCTACTCGTGAGCTGGAGTCCAGTCAAACACTCCAGCTAGTGCGGGCTACTTGTGAGTAGGAGTCTAGTCAAACACTCCTGCTAGTGCCGGCTACTCGTGAGCTGGAGTCCAGTTAAACACTCCAGCGAGTGTGGGCTACTTGTGAGTAGGAGTCTAGTCAAACACTCCTGCTAGTGCCGGCTACTCGTGAGCTGGAGTCCAGTTAAACACTCCAGATAGTGCGGGCTACTTGTGAGTAGGAGTCCAGTTAAACACTCCAGCTAGTGCGGGCGACTCGTTAGTAGAAATACAGTCAAACACTCCAGCTAGTGTGGGCTACTTGTGAGAAGGAATCCAGTCAAATACTCCAGCTAGTGCGGGCTGGTTGTGAGAAGGAGACTGGCGTTGTTCGGCACGTTGGTTCAGTGGGAGCACGCGCACCTCACAGCTGGAAGCACCAGAGTTCGATTCCTGGCTCGGGCGTGTTGGATTGTAAGGTTTTAATATTCTCGGCCTCCCGTGACCGCGTTGGTTTTTGTCTGAGCTAAGCTTACAAACAAACTCAACACAAAACAGTCATCATCTGTTTGATAAAATCTTAAGTTGAAGACGTTTCACCTCCCACGTTGAAGGGCAACATTGTCAGGGTAGCTGGAGACGTCACGCGTAATGATGCCTCCAACCTGGGAGGCCAGAGAGAAGGAACGCCAAGGATAGTGGAGGAACGCTGGACACGTCTGTCGCTGAAAGAGAGCAATTCTAACACATCGAGCCTTAAAGCATACACCAGTACACTTACCCGCGCTCTGCGTTGATGAGTCTCTAATTTATACAGCAAATGGTTTTTACAGGAGAATTGTATTTTTTTAACAAAGTTGTTTATAGGATAAGCAGTCTTGTTTTATTATTGACGTGTGTTTGCGCTGTGCGCAATTCCGTCTGTGACACCTTTGCTCTTCTTCTCCCCGCTTCTCCCTGCTTCTCCAGTTTTTTTCTCCTCCCTCCTTCTCCTCGTTTTTTTCTGCTTGCTCCTGCTTTGAGGTGGCAAGGTGGCGCTGGGGCGCCGTGAGTAGGTGAACGCTCTGGGGGCGCCGTGATTGAGTGAACGCCCTTGGGGCGCCGTGAGTGAGAGTGCGCGTTGAAGGCGTCGTGAGTGAGGGAGCGCACTGTGTAGTCTCACCGCGGCCTTTATGAACCCAGTGAACCCCCCTCCCGCTCCCTCCCCCACACCTGCCTCCCCTCGCCCCCCCCCCACTCAGCTCGTTGCGGTACAGTGACCGTCAACACTGGACAATTGGCTTCGTTCTCAGAGATAGCCACAGCTGGGCGGAGTTCAGCAGGAAGAGCGGAGCGCTGCTGTCGCTTCTGAGAGCGATTCTCATCATAAACTGAACCGCGACTAAACGTTAACTATAACATCGTTATTTACAACGTTCATACAAATCGTTAATGCAGCGCTTGCCATGCGTTGGTATCTGTGTGTTAATGCTGGCATACATCATCAATCATCGACGTCAGCCAGGGTCAATCCACTGCTGAATAAAGACTTCTCCCCAAAGCGATCCCTTGATGCAGCACAGAGACCAGATTTTCCCGAATCGCGTCAAAAAGACTGAAGTGTCACGTTATCATATTAATAATTATACTTCGAGAGCACTTTTCACCCAAGGGTCACAAAGCGCTGCACATAGATGCGGAGAGAACGGCATGTTAACAATATCGGAGTAGAGCTATTAAAAGTAAAATAATGGCTATAAATCACTGAAGGACATAAAATAACAGAAAACAATAACTGGTCAACAAATAAAGGAATGAGGGGCGGCACGGCGGCCCAGTAAGTAGCGCTGTTGCCTCACAGCAAGAGGGCCCCGGGTTCGAATCTCGGCTCGGGTGCCTTTCTGTGTGGAGTTTGCATGTTCTCCCCGTGTCCGCGTAGGTTTTCGCCGGACACTCCGTTTTCCTCCCACAGTCCAAAAAACATGCTGCTGCATAGGTTAATTGGCTTGCAGATTAAATCGCCTGCAGTGCCTGGTGATTTACTGGCGTCCCATCGTGGATGTATCCATGCCTTACGCCCTGTGTCTGCCGGGATAGGCTCCGGCTCACTGCGACCCTGTACAGGACTAAGCGGTTACTGACATTGAGATGAGATGAGGTAAAGGGATGAATAAGTGTTCCTGAGCAGGCGCAGGTCAACAGCAAGCCATCATTCCGGCACAACAACATTGAGCCGCATCAACATTCCTCGCGAGAGGACTTCAATGCCTTACGGAACGAGTGAGTCTTGGGACGAGATTTCAAGATGATTCTCAGGGACTCAGCAGAGCGAATGTTCAATGGGAGTTCCAGAGTCTGGGAGCAGCGCGTGACAAGGCTCTGTCACCAATCGAATCTAAAGGGGGACTTGTGACCTTCCTCAATTCCCTCCGCGGTTCAAGTCCGACACAGAGATGTCAGTCACTGTCAGGCAACTGCTTAATCCTGTACGGGGTCGTGGTGAACTGGAGCCTATTTCGGCAGACACAGGGGGTAAGGCAGGGCATAGGATGGCACGCCAGTCTTATTGCAAAGGGCAGTTGAGTCAGCAAGCTAATGAACCTAGGCAGTAGCAACATAAGCGTGTCTGTCAACTGTGGGGGAAACCGGAGTACTCAGTGAGAACGCGCTCGCGCACGGGGAGAGAAAACGATGGAACGCACCGGTGCCCGGAATCAAATCCGGGCGACTCTTTGCTGTGAGGCAGCGGCGGCTTTACTGAGAGAGAATACTGTGGGTTCAAACGCCACTTGTGATCCAGGGAACACGGTCGCTGTCACGGACGGCGCGGTGCGCGTGTAAATAACGCATTGAGCACGGGGAGGCACCTAGCTGGAGCAAAAACAATCACATCCAGGCGCGTTCATCATTACCGCACCTGAATAAAATATAGAATGGACCTGTAATTGAGTGGCGGCGCAGAGATCTGCTGCCCTTCTCGGTTCTGTGCGAAGAGACTGAGAATTGCTCAGTCTCATCACAGTTCAGACTGAAAATTGCTCTTAACAGCTGCTCTTTCGGGATAGCCGTGTCGAGCGATCCTCCTGTCTCCTTCGCGACTTTTCCCCTTCCATGTTGGAGGCATCATCAGGCTTCTGAATGCTTTACCTGGAAGTTGTGTTTTCATACCTGCCAAATTGTGGGCGTGTGTATTTTCATCTATAAGAGGGAAACCAGAGTAACTGGCGCAAACCCACGTGTGCTGTGCCAGCCTTCATGGTCGCCACTCGCTAACAGCACTTGGATCAAAAATCTGTGAAGGTTACACTGGGGGATCTTTTTCGATGCACAATGGGGTGTGGAGGAGTGGCTTCAGCACAGTCAATATGTCCACGTTCCCAGTTCCAGTGCGTGTGTGGAACCGTTAGACCTATGTTGTATCCACGTTGGACCCAAGTTGGACTCATGATGGACCCAAGCTGAACCAACGTTGGACCAACGTTGAACCCACGTTGGACCTAGATTGAACTAATGTTGAACCCGCGTTGGACCCACATTAGGCCCACGTTGCACCCACGTTGGACCCACTTTGGACCCACGTTGGACCCGTGTTGGCCCCGCGTTGGCGCGACGTTCAGTGTTTACTGGGGCAGCCGGTTATCAGACTACACCACGCGCCCGGCTTTCCAAACTCAGATCCCGCTCACGACCCAATGTCCAACTATCTGTACAGGTCCCTAGCCTCTCCTAGATCATCTCTGGATTAACTGGGTGCAGTGTTTATTAATCAAACAACCGCAATGGGGAGACAAAAGCGGCCGAGTTTATTGTTAGATACACCTACCCATTGGGGCACTGTTTCATTCATTCTCAGCACTCGCTTCATCCTGTACAGGGGGTGGAAACCAAAGTATCCGACGAAACCCACGCGGGCGCGTGGAGAACAAGAAAATCATGCAAAGAAAGGCACCATAGTGAGAAATCGAACCCGGGATCTTCTTGCTGTGAGGCGGCAGCGTTGCCCGCTCCACTAGCGCATTCACCATGCCACCGTGTTCGCCTCCACAGGTAAGCCTTTAGGCGGGTCCTGTGCCTGTCTTGCCACACGGGAGGTGGCGTGATTGATGGGTACCGGGTTTACTCCGCAGCACGTTCCGTCTCACTTCACGGATGACTGTGAGGCATCGTTGCGGGTTGAACCAGATAGAACTGGGACAGTTCCACACACACACACCGAGCTCTGGGATCCTCCCCTCACACGTTTGTTTACGCTACCTAATTAAGTGGTTTGGCCGTTCCTTGTGAAGCAGAGCCTTTGCCATAGGAATGTGGAATGTCCACCGTTGGTTTGGGCGCCAAGCAGTGAGCAACGCAAATTGCGATTGATACTTATGGTAGAGGAGTGCTGGTATAGAATTGTCAAGGTTCAATGTATGATTAGTATTCCCCTTAGGAACTGCTCTTTTGGACAGTTGCGTCGATCGTCCCTCCTCCTCTGTAATATTTCACCACCTACGTTGCAGGAGCGTTGTTTTCAAGACGTAAATCGTTGAATAGTTGTGCTGCTGCACTCAATTGAGTTGGGTTCGTGTGGCTCCTTCAAATCAACAGCTATGGAAGAAAATTATCTGACACAAACTCCAGGCAGATAGGCGCCCGAGGCGGGACTGGAACCGCTCCAGGCAGAACCTTCTTCCAAGGCACAGATGTCACCGTTGCACCAAAGCTACCTCTGCAAGTCTGGAGCAGCGGTTCCCAACCTTGTCAGCAACACGGGACACTTCAATGAGACAAATCCACGGCCCACATGCACTTTTTTCATCTGAATCGATTACTAATGAACATCACATTTTCTGTGGTTATAGTCCCACTCGAGAGATTTTCAACATAATAAAATAATATTTGCATTTTTAAAGGAGCATAGTGAAGACAACAAGCTATCCATAATAATAATAATTGAATTTACATACAAGTGAAACCAAAGATAACCATGCAACAAGCTTAACACAAAATCTAAGCATACCTGCTAAACACACAACAAACTAAACACAAAAATCTGAGCACACAAGTTAAACACAACAATGTAAACACACAATAATCTAAATATGCAAGCTAAACACTCAACTGGCTAAACACAAGCTACACACAACAAGCTAAATACACGACACGCTAAACGCACAGCAAGCTAAACATACAACAATCTAAACACACAATAATGTAAACACAAAAATCTAAACACAAAAAGCTAAACATACAATAAGCTAAACATAGCAAGCTAAACACAACAATCTAAACCACATGACACTCACACAACAATACAAACAGCAACAATCGAAACACACAACAATCTAAACACTTATAATGCTATGGCTGTCAAGCACCCCACACCCAACAACGATGTAGCATAGAGGCCGACCTTTGTGCACCCCGAGACCATGACTATGGATTCGCTTTGGTGGCACCGCCAAGAGTCAGGTTCCAGCGAGCGCGGTTGCGCCCGGAGCCAACGAATCAGCAATGTTAGGGATGAGGGAGAACTGACCAGTCAGGAGTGAGGATACTGGTCAAGGGTATGGAGATGACGGAGGTGGTAGGAGGACCAATGGGAGACTGAGACACCAACAACCATCTGGACAAATCAGAGGGGAGGCTAAAGGCGGCAGGAAGCAGGAGAGAGAGAGGGTGAGCATGTGACTCGTGCTCTTCCAGGGAGAGACGAGAGTTGGAAAGGCAGGTTGCGTGTGAGCAGAGAGGGATGTGGTGAGGCGCAGAGAGAAAGAGATACAGGGAGAGAGTTGGGGACCATGATAGAGAGAGTTAGAGTGCAGGGACAGTGATAGAGAGTTGAGAGACGGAGTGGCTGAGACAGAGAGAAACATGGAGACACGTGGGGGAAGCGGTGGACGCCATTTTGTAGGCGAGGGGACCACTCAGAAATGGACCAGATGGCAGCAGAGAATAAAGTTTGTTGCATCACTCATCGTGTGTATGGTAAACGTATCGCGCTGTGTGTGCGTGGAGAGCAGTAGCACAGTGGTTGGTGTGTGGGGTTAAAGCTTTCTGGGGGCCGCGTGGGGGTGGGGGGGCGCGTGAGCGGACGGTGCATCAGTTTCCTGTTGTTGGCTCGCGTGAACCCATGGTCGATAGTCATGAGCGATTACGAGACTTATGTTATTTACTCATAATCTCGTGATAGCGAACCTGTGATGCATGATTCATTGGAACTTGTGACTACGGGTGAGGTCATCCAGAAGGTGCGAAGGGGGGGGGGGGCGACACAGAGGGATATAAAGACGGAGGAGTCGTGGGTCAGTGATCGGTCAGACAGAGAGTTCGTCAGTTGGTCGTCAGGCGGTCAGATGGAGGAGTCGTGGGTCAGTCATCGGAGAGACGGAGGGGTTGGTCAGTCAGTCATCAGGGCGTCAACATGTAGTCGGCTACTCGCTGTGTTCATCATGCCCGGGGCCCGCGTCGTGCTGTTCAATAAAGCATCAAAAGTCAAGAAGTCTCTGCTTGCTGGCTGAATGGTCGCGGAGTGAATGCCGATCCTCGCGCGCCATTATTGTCGAGCCGTCACGAGTCTGCGGTCCGAGTCGTGGTGCCGCAGTTTAGTTTCAGACAGTGGGATGCAGACTCACGCAGGAGGATGGTGCCGCGACTTGAGACTGCAGCGGGTGGCGGCGGAGCCAGCGAGCGGAGCGGACTTGCGGTGGAGCGGCTGACGCGGGTCGGGGGGGGGCAGTGACGGCGAAAGTGAGGCGAGCCAGGGAAATCGGCGCGGAGGGGGGAAATCACCACAGCAAAATGGCGGATCGACTCGAGAGTCGCAGGGTAGCGAGCGACAGCGATGGTGACGACGACGGCGGATGGCGATGGTGGCGACGACGGCGGACAGCGATGGTGGCGACGACGGTGGACGGCGATGGTGGCGACGACGGTGGATGGCGGAGCGATGGCGGGCTCGCCAATGTTTGCCGGGCCGTGCCACACAGGCTTGCCGGGCCGGGCCGCGCAGGCTTGCCAGGCCACGCCGCGCAGGCGTGCCATTGCCCAGCGGCCACACCACACAGGCTTGCCGTTGTTTGGTGGCCGCGCGTGGTGTTGGAGGCCGCTGGGAGCCATTGCGGTGGCGTCCCGTCGGCGATTGGAGCCAGGGAGGGGGAGCCCGTTGGGGGCCCCCCTGGCGCGTCCCAACCCGGGAGGAGATGACGGCGAAGGCAGGAGGAGGCGGAAGCTGTGGTGTTGCTCGGCGGGCCTGCGTTTTACAGCGGTTGGTGTCTGTGTCAGTGTGTGTATATAAGTGAGTGGGGAGTGGTGGCTCAGCGGTTAGCACACTGTGTGTGTAGTGAGTGGGGGGCGGTGGCGCAGCGGTTAGTGCACTGTGTATGTGTGTCGTGAGTGGGGAGCGGTAGTGCAGTGATTAGCGCGGTAGCCGTGGTGGAGCTGCGCCGATGTGGGGCTGCCATTGTGGTGGCGCCCGTTGGCGCTGGAGTCGGGGGAGGGGGGCCCCTTGTGGTTGCCTGGATCGTCAGACCCCAGAGGGAAGTGGCGCGGTGGCCGCGGGTAGCGCGATAGCCGTGGGGTAGTGCAGTGGCGCGGTGGATAGTGGTGGCGCAGAGGTAGCGCAGTAGCCGCGGATAGCGGGTGGCGCAGCGGTTCACGCCATAGCCGCGGGATGGCACGGTGGAGAGCGGTAGCGCAGTGGTTAGCGTGATAGTCGCGGGGTAGCGCAATGGCGCGGTGGATAGCAGTAGCGCAGTGGGTCGCGCGGTAGCCGCAGTGAGATGCAGTAGCGC
>JAZEWT010000056.1:16852-29469 GCA_036362905.1 Mordacia mordax | reverse complement strand
CACCCACCAACTCCCTCACTCACTCACCCACTTACTCACTCACTCACTCAACTACTCACTCACTCACTCACCCACCCACTCCCCACCCTCTCAGACACGCAGGAACTTAGACACCCACTCACTTACTCACCCACCCACTCAGTCACCCACTTAATAACCCCACCCACTCAGTCACCCACTTACTCAGTCAGGCACCTACTGGAACACGGGGTTCTCCGGTTCCACACACACCCCCCCCCCACGGACCGCATAAACTACCTCTGGGGCCCTGCGATGGGTCAGTGCCCGAAACGCCGCCACATTATGTACGCTATAGCGCTATGACGTCATTCCTTCTCGTTTATCACTTGATATCACTAGGAGTAATAATTTCATTTCGAGCGCTTTTTCACCCGAAGGTCCCAAAGCGCTTCAGAGAGCTTCAGAGAGAACGGCACGCCAACAACAACGGCACCAAAAGGGAAAATCAGCAGCAATAAACATTTTTGGAGTTTTTAAAAAAATAAACTCATCGTTGTGGAACAACAAGTAATATAATCAGACTATCGACTATAATTTTTAAATGCAAAATTATCAATGTATATAATGCATATATTGTTAAATGGTTTAAGTTAACATTTGACGTATAATAATAATAGCATTTCTGGAGCTCTCAGCACCCAAAGGCCACAAAGAGCTACATAGAGCCGCTGAGAGATCGGCACATCGAGGTAAGAACGGCGAATCAGCAACGACGTCATTGTATTGTGACGTCACAATAATCTCTCCTGGAGACGTCATTTTATTCTGTGGTGACGCTTTCGTCTCGCAGTTAAGTAGCGCGTCATCGCATTATTGTAAAGTTATATGACGTCACTCCACGAGTGAATCCAAACTGTGCGGTGGCGTCATCGCACACACAATGTTATTCTACGATGGCGTCACTTTTCGCCACGCCGATGCTAGAACGTCACCACAGAGTGGTGAGATGACATACGTCTCTGAGAGACGTATGGGGACTGCGAAGATGTCACGCCCCACACCGTCACGAAAACTCTCTTTGGCATCATCACATCTCGTGGACGTCAAACGTCATAGCATGCCATCGTCCATCACGGAATACGTTAGAATGACGTCACGTCTCCACCTCGCCGAGTGACGTCACTTTCGTGGTGCCAGGCGTCACTGGACGTGGAGCACGATGAAGGTAAAGATGGCGCCGCCATGATGTTACGATCGCGCGCTTTCGTCTCCTCTCCCCTTTCTCTCCCTCTCACCGTCCTCTCTCTCTCTCACCTTCTCACCTCCCTTGCCACCGTCTCTCTTCTCCTCTCCTGCTTCTCCGGCCCGTTCTCTCTCCCGCTCCTCGTCACTCTCCTGTCTGTACCCTCTCATCTCTCCCCTCCTCTCATCTCTCCCCCCCCCCTTCATCTCTATCTCCCTCTCATTTCTCACCCCTCTCATCGCCCTGCCCTCTCATCGCCCTCCCCTCTCATCGTTGTCCTTCATCGCGCTCCCCTCTCATCCCCATTCTCTCCACACCAAGATTAAAGCCACTACACGGATAGACATCCTGGCCTCTCACCTCTCTCCCTCAGTGTTAGAGATGGGAGTCACAGTGTTGGAGATGGGAGTTAGTGTTAGAGATGGGAGTCTCAGTCTTAAAGATAAGAGTCACAGTGTTAGAGATGGGAGTCTTAGTGTTAGAGACAGTAGTAACTGTTAGAGATAGCGAGTATTAGGGACAGGAGCCAGTTTCATACTTAAGGTCCTAGAGCGCGCATTAGCCATGCAACTCCAGAAACACGTCCTCAACAATGACCTCGATTCCTTCCAATTTGGGTTCAGAATTCGGTCAAAGTAGTAGTTAATGACCGACTTGTCGCTGCTGATGAAGACTTGCCAAACATGCTTGCCCTCCTGGACCTGAGTGCTGCCTTTGATACCGTTGACCACCCTTACCTTCTTGAGCGATTGGAGGGCACAGAGGTCTCTGGTTGTACCCTGCACTGGCTGAGCTCCGATCTCTGCGACCGGAAGCAATTCGTCAGCCTCGGAGAATGTTATACAGAGATACATCTTTCTTTGTCTAGACTCACTCAGGCTTCAGTTCTCGGTCCACTCGTCGTCAGCATCTACTTACAACGAATTGGCCATATCCTGTGCAGCCTCAATCTCAGTTACCATTGCTATGCCGATGACATCCAAATTGATATCCACACAAAGCCATCCATCAATGCGTCTGGTCTTTGTATGTCGGCCTCACTGTCAACTGTGAAGGCCTGGCGCAATTCAAAGTTTCTAAAGCTAAATGGCGACCAAACAGAAGTTTTGTTTGTCGGAACCCCGCACCAAATGTCCAAGGCTGAACGCATCCAATTGATGCTTGACGATCAGACCATTGAAGTTGCTAAGGCAGTCAGGAGTCTAGGAGTGACTCGTGATTCCTCACTCAGCTTCGAGACACACATCAACAATGTGACGACGTACCCTATTTTACATCTCAGAAAGACAGCCAGACTATACAATACCCTGTCACCCTCCGATGCTGAGAAGCTAATACATCTTCATCTCTTCAGAAATAGATGATTGCAATGCACTGCTCCCCGACATCTTTGCCTACCTTATCAATCGTCTCCAACTTGTGCAGAATCAGGCTGCTAGAGTCCTCACTTGTACACCCATTCACAATCACTTCCCCAGTACTGGTGTCTCTCCACAGGCTACCGGTTACATATAGGATTGAATTCAAGATCTTCCTCACCTACAGGTTCTCACCTACTCATGATCAGGAACACTTATTCCTTCTTTTATTTTTGTTTAACAATTATTTATTTGTTCACTGCACAACTCTGTGCAGCGCATGGTGACCCTCGGGTAAAAGGCGCTCCAGAATGCAATTATTAGTCTTTACACAGTTTATAGCCTGTACACAGTGTCTACAGTCTATACATAGTCTATACATACAGTCCATAGACTACATACAGTCTATAGACTGCTTACAGTCTCTAGTCTGCACATTTTATGGTCTATAACCCAGTCTATAGTCTATACACAGTGTGAAGTCTATATACACTGTGTAGTCTATATACACTGTATAGTATATACACAGACTGTGGTCTATACACAGTCTATAGACTATACACACAGTCTATGGACTATACACAGTCAATAGACTATAAATACAGTACATAGTTTATAGTCTGTACATACAATCTATAGACTTTTCATAAAATCTATCGTCTATACACAGTGTACAGTATATACATACAGTCTTTAGTCTATACACACAGCCTCTAGTCTATACACAGTCTATTGTCTATACCCATAATCTAGACATACACAATCGATAATCTATACATCCAGTGTATAGTCGATACACACAGTCTATAGTCTATACCCAAAGTCTATAGTCTATACATTCAGTATATAGTCTATACACACAGTCTATAGTCTATACATACATTCTATAGTCTATACATGCAGTCTATAGTCTATACGCACAGTATATAGTCTGGACCCACAGTCTATAGTCTATACATAGTCTGTCTACTGTACTGATGTAGGTTGATGAGCATTCCTCTCAAGATTTTGGGATATCCGTGCCCTTGTTCCTTCTCCACCCACTCAAACATCCACCCACTTAACCACCCACGCAGCTACCCACCCACACCCACTCACCCACCTGCCCAGTAACCTCCACCTACCGTGTCACCGTGTGCTCCATGTCATCCCTCGGCTCCAGAATGCGGCAGAGAAGCCGAACGTTCCGGGTGCAGCAGCAGGAGGAGGAGCAGGAGGGGGAGGGAAGCTGAACCCTGCGAAGAAGGCGGTGAGACAGAAGGTGAGTCACTCTTCAACTTATTCCATTACGTTTTCATTCCGTCCCGAGTCATTCCATGAAATGTAAACCGTAAAGGTTTTACCAATTCTGGATATACCAGCGCAACCTGACCTACGAGTTATTTAATACTCACGTAATTGTGATTGCCTTCCAGTAACGTCTGTCTAACACTGGCGAGACCGGGTCTGACACTGGCGAGACCGGGTCTAACGCTGGCAAGACCAGGTCTAACACTAGCGAGACTTGGTCTAACAGTTGTGAGACTTGGTCTAACACTGGCAAGACTGGGTCTAATACTGGCGAGACCGGGTTTAACACTGGCGGGTCCCAGTCTAACGCTGGCGAAACTGGGTCTAACGCTGGCGAGGCCGGGTCTACCGCTGGTGAGACCGGGTCTACCACTGGCGAGACCGGGTCTACCGCTGGCTCGACCATGTCTACCGCTGGCGAGACCGGGTCTAACGCTGGCAAGACCAGGTCTAACACTAGCGAGACTTGTTCTAACACTTGTGAGACTTGGTCTAACACTGGCAAGACCGGGTCTAATACTGGCGAGACCGGGTTTAACATTGGTGAGACCATGTCTAATGCTGGTGAGACCGGGTGAAACACTAGAGAGACGGGGTCTAACATTGGCGAGATGGGGTTTAACACTGGCGAGACCCGGTCTAACTGGTGAGACTGGGTCTAAAGCTGGCGAGACGGGGTCAAACGCTAACCTTCCCTTACTACCCCCTATCGTTCCCCCCACCAGGAGGAGGAGGTAAAGGCCGCCGAGGTTTACCAGGAGTTCCTCGCCTCGTTCGACTCCTCTGGCTCTGGAGGAGGAGGAGGAATCAAAACCTTCGTGCGTGGGGGCGTCGTCAATGCCAAGGGTATCAAGCCGCCACTATGCTAACAAACACTCCCTGACACGCGCTAACAAACACTAACAAACACTAACACACTAACAAACACTCACAAACACTAACAAACACTCGCTAACAAACACTAACAAATATGCTTACGCACAGTAACACACTAATCCACTAACACGCATCCTAACACACATCCTAACACATCAACAACAACAACCACCATTCGCCACTAAGTGGCAGTGACGTCACAACAGCGCTTGTGCCAGGCGAGATGCACCTTGAAGCCACGTGAAGTGTCGAAGGCTCACTGACAGAAGGTCACGGACAGACCCAGTTATTATGGGTTGCCTGACTGAGATGACTGCAGATGCACCACATATACTGCCTTCTGTGCCAACTTTCTGTGTTTTAGCCGCCCGATGCTCCCCTTGTTATTGTGAGCATTGCTGCTCCACCCTCCGTTGTGGTTGGAGGGCGACTGCCTCCAACTGCTCCGTAGCATCCTTCACGATACTCCTGCACAGAGGTCGATCTTGATACCGCTGGTACCAGTATTCAGAAAGTCCACTCAGCTACAGGTCCTCCTGTGCCATATCAGTCCGGCCAAGCAGTTATTGCTTGGGCATGCGGTGGCTGGGCATGCGTGCTACATGACCCAACCACCTCAGCCTCGCCTGCTGGAGGAGCTTACAAATGAGATTTTGTCCAAATCTTTGAAGAATGTTTGAGCTCCTCACACAATTCAACCCAGTTTTAAACCCAGGATGGATTGTAGTCAGGGCGGCCGAAAACGGTGCAGATGTTCCACCAGGGGGGTTCACGTTTTGCAAGCATAGAGAACAGAGGATATGACTAAAGATATGAAGACCCGAAGCTTCGTGTGGAACAACAGGCCAGGCAGCTTCCATACAGCGTTACTGAGCCGACTGATTCGGAGCGGGACCTCTGCCGTCACACCGGAACTCACCATAAGCACACTGCATGGGTATGTAAACTTCTCCACAACTGCCCTGTCACTCATGGAGAGCTGAGGACTGAGAAGGTAGACTTTTTGGTAGCACTAAATACTCAGACAGTTGCTTGGTTTTCGTGTGAATGATGGTAAGACTCCATCTCTTTACAGCATGCTCTAGGTCCAACAGCAGAGCCCCCCACTCCTCAGAATTAGCAGCAATCACAAATTATCGGCATAGATAACATGGTTGCACCCGGGCATCAGTCAGCCTCCCATTGTACCTGTACCAAATGGATATTCTACTGGAACATCCATGGAAAGCCTCTCGAACTACCTGGTCGAAAAACATGTTGAATAATGTATTAAGCCAGAGGGCATCCCTGTTGCACCCCAATGTGAACAGGGAATGTCTGAATCATTCCACGTATCTTTACTCGGGCTTGTCCACCCTCATGAAGGTCCTTAATGATGGTGAGCAGCGTATCAGGGATCCTGAAAGCACGAAGAACAATCCCCAGCCATAGCCTATTGATGGTATCGTAGGCCTTGACCAGGTCAATAAAGCAGAGCTGCAGGTTCTGCTGGAATTCGTTACATCTCTGCTGTAGCAACTGGACAGAGAATATGGCGTGTGCAAGACTGTCCCGGCCTGAAACCACAGTGGGGTTCTGCAAGCCTCTCCTCAGAGTGTCTGGCAAGGAGGCGATGTTGAATAATCCTTGCTAGGACCTTTCCTGGCACACTGAGGGGTGAGATGCCCCTTTCGGTATTACAATCGGTGTCGTCCCCCTTCTTTAAGAGGGGGACCACTGGGGCATCCTTACATTCTGGCGGGGCTCTTCCTATACTCCAGACGGTTTTAATGATGTCATACAGGGCAGTCTGCAGACAAGCGCCACCTTTCCTCAGTATTTTTCTTGGAAGATCATCTTTGCCCAGTGCTTTTACTGGTTTTAGTCTCTGGATTATTTTACGTACGTCCTCTACGGATGGCACTTCTACCAGCCATTCACAGGGTGTGGCTACTTCTTCTATTATCTGAGATACCGTAGCCCCATCAGGGTCACCCCCTCACACAAAGATCCCCCATACAGCCTTAACAGACTGTATGGTCAAGTGCCGGTAGCATGCACCTATAAAGGTCGACACGGCACACTAGGGCGTGGGTAACTAACACCACGCACGGCCGCCTTTTTCTCCCTAGTGGCAATATATACACACTGCACCAGGTAATTAGTTGAGGCTGAGTCGACCTTGGGGAGGCTCAGGACAGGTTCATAAAATCATTACTGGTGTTGGCCGTGAGCGGGATTCGAACTCAGGTCGCCGGATTTGTAGCCCACCACACTACCTGCTGAGCCACCACTCCCCACTAGGGTCACCCCCTCACACACACATACAATAACACAAACACACACTGATACTCTAATGCATTCACAAATGCACCCTTACAGATACACGCAAATTTACAAACACATACTAACACATACACACTTAACATGCACACACTAAAACACTCACACTAACGCACACTAACACATTCACAAACGCACATTAACATGCACACACGATCACACTCACAAACGCACACGAACATGCGCACACTAACGCACTCACAAACGTACACTAACATGCACACACTAACACACTTACACAAACGCACACTAACACGTGCACACTAACGCACACTAACTCACACACACGAACAAACACACTTGTACATGCACAAATTAACAGACGCACACACACTAACACACACACTAACGCACACTTAGAAACGCTTACATCCGCCCGCGTGCGTCGCCTAGATGATGCCGAGGAGCCCAAGAAAGGGCGACTCTACCGGCCCACGTCTCGCTTCCTCGACAGCAAACCGAGCCAGGCCAGCGACACTGCACCAGCACCGGCACCAGCCTTCGACTCTCGCAAGCCTGTACGTGGAACGGTGGTGGGGGGGGTGTGTGAGTCGGTGTGTGGGTAGATGGGTGTAAGTGTGGGTGGGTGGGTGGGTAGCAGTGTGGTTGGATAAGTGTTCTGTGGGTGAGCGGGAGTAGGCGTGTGGGTGAGCATGTTGGTGAGAGTGTAAGTGAGTGGGTGAGCATATGGGCGTGTGGGTGAGGGTGTGGGTGAGCGTGGGAGTGGGCATATGGGTGAGCATGTGGGTGAGTGTGCCGGTGAGTGTGTGAGCCAGTGAGAGTGTAAGTGAGAGTGTAAGTGAGTGGGTGGGCGTGTGGGTGTGTCGGTGAGCGTTTGGGTGGGTGTGTGGGTGAGCGTGTGAGCGTGGGAGTTGGCATGTGGGTGAGCATGTTGCTGAGAGTTTAAGTGAGTGGGTGAGCATATGGGCGTGTGGGTGAGCGGGTGAGCGTGGGAGTGTGAGTGAGTGAGCGTGTAAGTGAGTGAGTGAGCGTGTGAGTGAGCGGGTGGGCGAGCGTGTGGGCAGGTGAGTGAGCGGGTGAGTGAGCAGGTGTGTGGTTGAGCGTGTAAGTCAGCGGGTGAGTGTGTAAGTGAGTTGATGAGCGGTGGACGTGCGGGTGGGCGTGCGGGTGGGCGTGCGGGTGGGCGTGCGGGCGGGCGTGCGGTTGGGCGTGTGGGTGGGCATGTGGGTGGGCTTATGGGTTAGCGGGTGAGCGTGCGGGTGAGTGTGCGAGTTAGTGGGCGAATGTGTGGGTGAGAGTATGCATGTGCGGGTGAGTGTGCAGGTGAGCATGTGCTTGAGTGTGTGAGCGTGTAAGCTAGCGGGTTAGTGTGTGGGTTTGTGTGTGAGCGAGTAGGTAAGTGTGTGGGTGAGTGTATAAATCAGCTGGGGAGTTGTTGAGCATGTGGGTAAGCATGTTGGCCACGTGGTTCACCTCGTGTCAAGTGGACCTTGAGGTGGAGCAGGATGTTGAGAACCTCCAGTGAGTCTGTGCAGGTTGGTCACTCAGCTCCTCCACCTCCTCCACGCATCTCCACACTCCTCTGCCTCTTCTACACTCCACCTCCTCCATCACCTCCACATTCCTCTGTCTCCTCCACACTGCTCTGTCTCCTCCACACTCCACCATCTACTCAATTTCCTCCACACTTCTCCATCTCCTCCACACATCTGTCTCCTCTACACTCCTGAATGTCCTCCACACTCCTCCATCTCCTCCACATGCCTGCATTTCCTCCACACATCTCCCCCATGCATCTTCTCCATCTTCTTTATCTCCTCTGCACAGCTTCTCAAGAAGGGAGAGAAAGAAAAGAAGAAGAGCAACCTGGAGCTCTTTAAGGAGGAGCTGAAAATGTGAGTTGGAGTTTTATCTGCCCGACACTCCACTCATTGTTGTGAACGTCGCGCCTCCACCCTCCGTTGATGTTGGAGAGCGACTGCCTCCAACTGCCCCGTAGCATCCTTCACGATCCTCCTCCTCCACAGAGGTCGAGCTTGACACCACTGGTACCAGTCTTCAGCCCACTTAGCTCCAAGTCCTCCTGTGCCACATCAATCCATCTCTTCTCTAGCCCGTGCCGCGCCCATTAAGCCCCTCATATCCGCCAAACAGTAACTGCATGGGTATGCGGACTACATTACCCAGATTGCCTCCCATTTCTCAGTGTGTTTCTTTTGCTGACCCTGTGTCCCTCTGACCCTATGTTCTCTTATCCCCATGTCTCCGTAACCTCGTGTCCTCTCCGTGTCCCTCCCGTGTCTCCCTTGTGTCTCCCCCATGTCTTCCCATATTTCCCCGTGTTTTCTCGTGTATCCCCATGTGTCCCCGTGTCTTTGTGTCTCCCGGTCTGTCCCTGTTTCTCCATGTCACCCCCATGTCTCCCTGTGTCCCCATCTCTGTGCCCCTTCCCCCGTGTCTCCGTGTCCCCTCTGTGTCTCCTGACGCAGGATTCAGGAGGAGCGGGAGGGACGACACAAACTAAAGAAAGTTCTTCAGGATGGAAGTTACCGACCAACGCGCTTTGAGCCTCTGTCTTCAGAGCTGGAGATGCAGCTTGCAAAGCGCTCCTGTGAGGCTCACTCGCTCGTTCACTCCCATGCTCACTCGCTCACACGTTTACTTGCTCACATGCTCGCTCGCTCACGTGCATGCTCGCTCGCTCACTCGCTTAAGCGCTCACGCGCTCAGTGCTCACTCGCTCACTCACATGCTCACTCACGCGCTCACTCGCTTACACGCTCACTTGCTCCTTCACTTGATCACATGCTCACTTGCTCACGTGCTCACTCGCTCACCTGCTCACTCCCTCGCTCACTCCCTGGCTCATTCGCTCACGTGCTCACTCAGTCACTCACTCAATCACTCCCTCGCTCATTTGCTCGCTTACCTGCTCATTTGCTTGCTCATTCTCACTCAATAACCTCACCCACCTAATCACCCACCTATTTACCTACTCACTCACCTACTCACGTATTCACGCACCTACTCCTCACCTAGTCACCTACTCGATCACCCATTCACCTACTCGCTCACCTACTTGCTAACCTACTCTCACCTACCCACTCACTCGCCCACCCACATGCCCGCTCGCCCTCCCACCCCCCCTCTCCTACCCACCCACTCAACCACCCACCCCCTCGTGGCCCGTGTCAGCCCTCACAGGTGCTGTTCCCTAACAGCCCTTAACCCTGCGCTGTGTGTGAGCTTACCTGAGTGACCTGTGTCTGTGTAGCGGTGCTGGATGAGTACACGAGTGGATCTTACGACACGGGCGACCCCAGCACCACCAACCTCTACCTCGGAAATATCAACCCCAAGGTGCCTAGACCCTCACTTGTTCAAAAAGTCGCTCGCTCACAAAATCGCTCATTCACAAAGTCGCTTGCTCACAAAGTCGCTCGCTCACAAAGTCGCTCGCTCACAAAGTCGCTCGCTCACAAAGTCGCTCGCTCACAAAATCGCTCATTCACAAAGTCGTTCAATCACAAAGTCACTCGCTCACAAAGTAGCTCGCTCACAAAATTGCTCATTCATAAAGTCGCTTGATCACAAAGTCGCTCAATCACATAGTGGCTCATTCACAAAATTGCTCGTTCACAAAGTCGCTTACTTACAATATCGCTCGATCACAAAGTCACTCACTCACAAAATCGCTCATTCACAAAGTTGCTCATTTACAAAATCGCTCGATCACAAAGCCGTCCCTCAAAAAGTTGCTCATTCACAAAGTCGCTCATTCACAAATGTACCAATTTATAAATTCTTTCATTAAGAAATTTGTTTATTCAGAAATCACTTATCCGTGAGAGTGTGTGTGTGTTACTGTGTGTGTGGATGGACAAACAACCTCCCTCCTCCTCATGGTGCCGGTCAGTAAAGCTGTAGTGGCTATGCTCACAGTTTTTACAGTGGCCAAGGGGGCTTTGGATGGTTGCGGGGGGCTGGTAACCACTCCCCACCTTCAAATTAATTACCACTTAACCACACAAAAAAAGAAAAATCTAAGCTAGTGCTGGAGGCCCTGGGGGAACAGGGATTAATGACGCCTCTTGGCAAAAACCACATTTGGCAGAGCAAGGAGGCTCATTACTATCCCTCGGGGTTCCTCTAAAAACACCGAAGCTGCTGTGTGGCTCCACGTGGAATGTTCGAACGCTTGTTGCGGAGAACAAACTGCCACTCCCGTCGGGAACTGGACTGGTTCTGCCTGGATTTCCGTAGGATACAGGATGTTCGGTGGACTGGTTCTGGCTCCAGAAACTGTCAAACAGCAGGGAGTGGCTTTTCTTTTAAATCAAGAATGTAGGGGGTGTGGAAATATAGTGATGAAATGTGGGAACCTGTGAGTCCCAGGCTGCTGTGAGCTCGCCTCCCTATAAATAGAGGCCAGCATTGTGGTGGTAGTGGTGGCTTATGCCCCCCACTGAAAGTGAACATCAACATAAACTCACTGATTATGATGCTCTATGAGTCTGTGTATCTCTGTCTCCGTAGTCTCTTTGGGTGTCAAGGGCGGTAGGGAGGTGCAGTGATTCATGGTGAGGAGTAGTGGGGGAAGTAACAGTGAATAATGGTGGAGCAACAGTGGGTAGCGGTAGGGAAGTGGTGGATCAGCGGTGAAGTAACGATGAGTAATGGTGTAACAGCAAGTAATAGTGGAGTAACAGTGAGTAGCGGTGGAGCAGTGGTGAATCAGTGGCAGAGTAGCGGTGGAGAAACAATGAGTAATGGTTGAGTGACGGTGAGGAGCTGCAGTGCCGCCGCCTCACAGTGAAAAGGAGCCCGGTTCGATTCCCGGCTCGGGTGCCGCCGCCTATTTGTGTGAAGTTCGAATTCTCTCCTTGTGTCTGCGCGGAGTTTCTCCGGGTACTCTGCTTTCATCCCCCAGGGTTTATTGTCCTGAGATTTGTAACTTGGTCACCCCTCCGCGCTGTGCCCTTGTCTCCTCCTCTGGATGAACGAGGAGTGACCTCGATAACTGCCATGCCCTCGTCTCCTCCCGGTAGAAGAACGAGGAGTGACCCTGATAACCGCCGTGCCCTCATTTCCTTCCGCTAGATGACGATGAGGATCCCTGATAACTGCCTTGCCCTCATCTCCTCTCAGTAGATGAAAGGGAGCGAACCTGATAACCGCCGTGCCCTCGTCTACTGTTTGTAGATGAACGAGGAGTGACCCTAATGATCGCTGTGCCCTCGTCTCCTCCTTTCGATCGATGAATGAGGAGTGATCCTGATAACCGCCATGCCCTCGTCTCCTCCCGTTAGATGAACGAGGAGTGACCCTGATAACCATCGTGCCCTCGTTTCCTCTGTAGATGAGCGGGGAGTGACCCTGATAACCGCCTTGCCCTCGTCTCCTCCCCCCTATAGATGAACGAGGAGATGCTGTGCCAGGAGTTTGGCCGCTTCGGGCCCCTGGCCAGCGTGAAGATCATGTGGCCCCGCAAGGACGAGGAGCGAGCGCGCGATCGGCACTGTGGATTTGTGGCCTACATGAACCGCAAGGATGCGGAGCGCGCTCTCAAACTACTCAACGGTGAGGGGGGGCTCTCAAACTACTCA
>JAZEWT010000056.1:2620-16847 GCA_036362905.1 Mordacia mordax | reverse complement strand
GTGAGGGCGGCTGTCAAACTACTGAACGGTGAGGGTGGGGGGCTCTCAAACTCTTCAACGGTGAGGGAGGGGAGCTCTCAAACTACTCAACGGTGAAGAGGGGTCTCTCAAACTACTCAACGGTGAGGGAGGGAGGCTCTCAATCTAACGGTCGGGGGTTGGTGGTTTTGGGGGGGTGATAGTGGTGGAGGGGGTGAAGGTGGCCTGGGTGTGAATCTTGGGTCCCTGTGGGTATCTGGATCTCTCCCATCTCCTCTTTGCTTCCCTCTGCTCTCCCCTCCTCCCCTCCCAATCCCCTCTTCCCATCTCCCAGGCAAGGAGATAATGGGCTATGAGATGCGTCTGGGTTGGGGGAAGGCTATCCCGCTGCCCCCGTACCCTCTGTACATTCCCCCGGCGATGCTCGAGCTCACAATGCCCCCACCCCCATCGGGGCTGCCCTTCAACGCTCAGCCACGCGAGCGCCTCCGCAACCCCCACGCGCCGCTGCCCCCGCCGCCGGCCAACAACGAGGAGCTGGAGAAGGTACGCGGGTGGAGCAGCGGGGCCGCTCGCTGGTGGGCGCGGCGGGGCGGATGGGTGGATAAGAGTAAGAGTGGGTGGTTTGGGTGGGAGTTTGTGGGTGGGTGGGTTGGAGCGGTGAGTGTGGGTTTGTGGGTGGGTGAGAGTGAGTGGGGAGTGCGGGTGGGTGGGTCGTGGGTTGGAGTGGTGAGTGGGTGGGTGAGTGACAGTGGCGAGTGTGTTGGTGGGTGAGTGGCGAGTGTGTTAGTGGGTGAGTTGGAGCGGTGAGTGTGGGCGTCTGGGTGAGAGTGGTGGGTGTGGTGGGAGAAGTAGCCACCCCCCGTGAGTGGCTGGCGGAGGTGCCATCTGTAGATGAAGTACGTAGAGGATCCAGAATCTGAGACCAGGAAAAGCACCAGGCAGAGATGATCTCCCAAGTGTAATGCTGTAGGAAGGTGATGCTTGTCTGCAGACTTCCCTGTATGACATCATTACAACCGTCTGGAGCACAGGAGGGATGTCGCAAGAATGGAATGATGCCCTCGTGCCCCCCCTCTTTAAGAAGGGGGACTGCACCGATTGTAACGACTACAGGGTCATCTCACTCCTCAGTTTGCCGGGAAAGGTCCTGGCAAGCATCATTCAACATCGCCTTGCTGGGCATGCTGAGGAGAGGCTTGCAGAACCCCAATGTGGTTTCAGGCTGGGGTGGTCTTGCACAGATGCCATGTTCTCTGTCTGGCTGCTATAGCAAAGGTGTAGAGAATTCCAACGGAACCTGCATCTCTGCAATATTGACCTGGTCAAGGCCTATGATACCATTAGTGGGCCAAGGCTGTGGGTTGTTCTTTGTGCTTTCAGAGTCCCTGACTGCTCATTGTCATTAATGGCCATCATCATAGTCGGCATATCAATATAAAGCTATGTGGTCAGGAATCAGAGCCATTCCCTATTCATCTTAGGGTGTGACAGGGATGCCTTCTGGCTCCTATATTTAGCATCTTTTTGACCACGTAGTTCGAGAAGCTTTCCATGGATGTTCCAGTGGAATTTCCATCTGGTACAGGTACAATGGGAGGCTGATCGATGCCCGGGAGCGGTCAAGGGATGGCTCTCTTCTGGCCAACCATGTCATGTATGTCGATGATTTGCTGCTCACTCTGAGGAAGACTTGGGGGCTCGGCTGTTGAATCTGGAGCATGCCACAAATAGGTGGGGGTCTTACCATAAGTCCCACCAAAAACAAGCACCTTGTCTGGTTATTATATGGCATGGAACACTCCACCCCCTTAGCTGTCCATGAGTGATGCGGCAGTTGGAGAGATAGTGGAGAGGTTTTCATACCTAGGCAGTGTGATTATGATCGACTATAGTTTAGCAGCGAAGGGCTAACTCTGAATCAGTCGAGCGGCGTTATCTTTTCTTCGGCTACGTAACGCTGTGTGGAAGCTGCCTAGCCTATCATTCTACATGAAGCTTCGGGTCTTCTCAGCTACAGTCATGTCCTCTCTTTTCTTTGCTTGCAAGATGTGGAATCCCCTTGCAGGACACCTGCGCTGATTTGAAATATTCCGGCTGGTCTGCCTACGATCTGTCCTGGATTGAGCTAGAGGCGTTCACAAACTCTCAAAAGGTCTGGATAAAATGCCATTGGTGAGATCTTCCAACAGGCGAGGCTGTGGTGTCTAGGCCATGTAGCCCATATGCCCAACCACCGCATGCCCAAGCAGCTTCTGTTTAGCCGGATAGAGGGGGGTGAGTGTGCGTGGCACGGACTGGAGAAGACGTGGACTGATGTGCACAGAAGGATCTGGAGCTGAGTGGACTTGCTAACGACTCATATCAGTCGGCCTCCAACAACAACGGAGGGCAGATCAGCGACACTCATAACAATGAGTTGAGCGCCGGGCACAGCAAGTTGGCAGCGTAGGGAGCATAGGTGGTGCATCTGCCAGTCATCTAGGCAAGCAACCCATAACACCTGGGTCTGTTCCGTAACCTGTTAGCGATCTTCGACACTTCACATAGCCTCAAGGTGCACCTATCCTGGGCTCAAGTGCCATGGTGATATCACCCCCCTAAGTGGCGAATAGCGGTTGTTGTTGCTTTGGGTCTGTGTGGGTGAGTGTAACTACTTGTAATATTGCTGTGTGCTTGTGTGTGATGATGCTGTGGGTGTGTTACTGTGTGTGATGATGCTTTTTGTGACTGTGATGTTACTGTGTGTGTTATTTTGTTTGTTGATGCTGTATGTGACATGTGTTACTATTTGTGATGTGCATTACTATGTGTGTTACTTTGTGTGTGACATTACTACGGGATAATGTGGTGTGGTGATATTGTGTGTGAAGTTGAGTGTGATGTCATTAAGTGTGACATCACTGATGCAGTGATGCTGCTGTGATGATGCTGTGTTATGTCACTGCGTGGTGTCACTGCGACGTCACTGTGATGTCACTGTGACATCACTGTGACATCACTGTGACCTCACTATGATGATGCTGTGTGATGTCACTGTTTCATCAATGTGATGTCACTGAGTGTGACATCACTGCGATGATGCTGCTGTTGTTGCGCTGCCCCGAGCCGCTACTCGCTCTCACTCCTCTCATCTCTTCTATGATTCGATGTGAATGGTCGAACAGACTCTGTCTCAAGCCGTAGTCAAAGTGGTTATTCCCACAGAAAGGTACAGTGTCCCCGGCCTCCCATGCCCCTACTGCGTTGCTCCTGGTCTCGCCCCGCGGTGTAAATGCCGCCCCGCTTCCGGTTTCTCTCCAGGCTTCCCTCCTACCCGACGTTTAGACGTCTCAGTGTGGTTTCTTAAATTTGCCTGTCCGCCATCTCCGTAACATTGAGCCTTGTTCCCTATCGCCTGCGCCGCCAGTGTTAACGAAAGGAAATTAACCACCGGAGCGAACTCGATAAACGTTCACGAGACCCACCGCTAAGCACCATCGATGCCCAACAACTACAAAAATATTTTAAAATATATCAAATAAAAGTAAAAAAAAATATCCCCAGCCCCGTAAATTTCATTCCCGTTCGGTTCCTGATCCAGTCACGGAACCCGTCCTCCGGCGCGCTAGCGCGACTCCAGGCTAGGGCAGAGTCTGTTAGTTTCTGCTTCGCTAGCGCGCACGCTCAAGCCAAGGAGCTGGGGATCGGATCGTTGCCTCCTGCGTGCCGGCCGGCGGGCGCCTGGGGGTGGCGATGGAGGGCACGGGGTGGCACCCACCGCGGAGATGGCGGGGAGAGGAGGGGTTGCTGCTGCTGGCGCTGCCGCCAGTGGCGGCGGCGCTGCGACAATGCAGGGGGTAGCGGCAGTGCTTGTGTTGCGGGAGTGGTGGGACGACAGGTAACTGGTGCACACCGGCGGATTCGTGTGGCGGCCGGCGCGGGAGAAGCGTGAGGGGAAAGCGTCGTCGATTCGCGGGGGAAACGTCGTCGATGCGAGAGGGAGAAGGATGCAGGGGAAGCGTCGTTGACTCGCGGTGGTGCACGGGAGGGGAAGCGTGCAGGGGAAGCGTCATCGACTCCTGGGGGAGAAGCATGCTGGGGAAGCGTCATTGACTCGTGGTGGCGTACGGGGGAGAAGCGTGCAGGGGAAGCGTCGTCGACTCACGGTGGCCCATGGGGGGGGGAAGCGTGCAGGGGAAGCATTGTGGACTTGTGGTGGTGCACGGTCGGGATGCATGCATGGGCAGCGTTGTCAACTCGTGGTAGCGCATGGCGGGGGGGGACGCGTGCAGGGGAAGCATCGTCGACTCGCGGTGGTGCATGGGGGGGAAGCGTGCAGATGACGCGTCGTCAGCTCGTGGTGGTGCATGGGGGGGGAAGCATACACGGGAAGCGTCATCGATTCACGGGGGAGAAGCGAGCAGGGGAGGGGTTGTCAACTTGTGGTGGTGCATGGGGGGAAGCGTGCAGGGGAAGCGTCGGCGACTCGCGGTGGCGCACGGGGGGACGGTCACTTTTCACGACTGTGTGGCAGCGGTGCATTCTGGGAGCGTTCAAGAACTCCATCAGTGGAGTCGTGGTCAGTAGCTGTGGAGTAGCAGAGTAGTGGTGGAGTAGCGGTCGAGTAGAGTAGCAGTGGAGTAGCAGTGAGTAGCAGTGGAGTGGAGTAGCGGTGAGTAGTGGTGGAGTAGAGTAGTGGTGGAGTAGAGTAGCGGTGAGTAGTGGTGGAGTGGAGTAGTGGTGGAGTAGCGGTGAATAGCGGTGGAGTACCGGTGGGCAGCGGTGGAGCAGCGGTGAGTAGTGGTGTAGTAGCGGTGGAGTAGTGGTGTAGTATCGGCGGAGTAGCGATGAGTAGTGGTGGAGTAGCGGTGGAGTAGCGGTGGGGAGCTGTGTAGTAGCTTTTTTTGCCGGTACACAGATAATTTCTGCGAATAGCACAGCGAATGGTAAAATCTTAATCCACCCATGAGACATTGCTCACAGTTTTTAAAGTTTGCAAACAATATGACACATGCTTGTGGTAAAACTTGTAAAATTCTTGATTAATGAATAATTATACTTGATAATGTATGTGTTGTCCGCGAAACTGATTGGCCCATAGCAGAGATGGCTTTCCTTTGTGCCTAATCTTAGTTTTAGATTTCGTCTTACCATTATTAGACCAGTCTCACCAGTGTTAGACCCAGTCCCACCAGTGTTAGACTCAGGCTTGGCAGTGTTAGAACCCATCTCATCAGTGTTAGACCCATTCTCACTACTGTTAGTCCCCTCCTCACCAGTGTCAGACCCCTTCTCACCAGTGTCAAACCCAGTCTCGCCATTGTTAGACCTTAATCAGTACTCAGCACAGGGAGAGAGAACACAAACGCCACACTTGTTGTGGGAGAAAACCGAAGATCCTGGAGGAAATTCCAACAGAACATGAGGAGAGAGATAGACACAAACATCACACAGAAAGGCCGTTCGACGAGGGAATGTAATGGAGGTTAGGTGGGTGTGTACGTGAGTGGGTTGGTAAATGGGTGGGTATACAGGTTTGTGAATGAGTGAGTGGGTAGATGCCTGGGTGGGTGGGTGGACAGCGAGGTGTCTGGGTGGGTAGATGGCTAGGTAAGTGGGTAGGTAGATGACTGACTAGGTAGGTGGGTGAGTAGCTGGCTAGGTGAGTGGGTGGATAGTTGGCTAGGTGAGTGAGTGGATAGCTGGCTGGGTGAGTGGGTAGGTAGATGGCTAGGTGAGTGGGTGGATAGATGGCTAGGTAGGTGGGTGGGTAGATTGCTGGGTGCGTGGTTAGGTAGGTGGGTGAGTGGGTGGGTGACGCTGTGGTCCCTGTGCTTACAGACCCCTTCTATGCCTCATCCACCGGATGATTGAGTTTGTTGTGAGGGAGGGGCCTCTCTTCGAAGCCATCATCATGAGCAGGGAGATAAACAACCCCATGTACAGGTGCAGTACTCACTGATTACCAGAGACTCACACTCACAGACACTGATACAACAGAAACACACACAGACTCACCACACAGACACAGACTCACCACATTGACACACACAGACTCACCACAAACACATACAGACTCACCACACAGAGACACGCAGACTCACCACATACACAGGCTCACCACATACACACACACAGACACACACAGACTCACCACGCACACACAGACTCACCACATAGACACACAGACTCACCACACACTCACCACGCACACACAGACTCACCACGCACACACACTCACCACATACACACACTCACCACACAGACACACAGATTCACCACACACACACCATGCCACCTCCCACTCAAACACTCACTACACAGCGACCCACAGACTCACTATAGAGACCCACAGACTCAGAGCCATCGCATCCCAAATGCTGGAATCCATGTGTTGATTGCGGTTGTGTGTGTGTGTGTGTATTTTTTCAGGTTTCTCTTTGATAACCAGAGTCCAGCCCATGTGTACTATCGCTGGAGGCTATTTTCCATCCTGCAGGTAACCGCTGAGAAGATGGGTTTGCTTCCTGGGTCTGAATATTAGATTCACTTACACCCACAGACTAACCACACACAGACCCACAAACTCACCACACACAGACCCACAGACTCACTGCACAGAGACCCACAGATTCACCGCACAGACCCACAGATTGACCACCCAGAGACCCACAAACTCACCACACACAGACCCAGAATTTACCATTGAGGCACTCATCAGTCTGTAACCCCCCCCCCACTCTCCCTCAGGGAGACTCAGCTACCCGCTGGCGCACAGCCGAGTTCCGTATGTTTGAGGGGGGCTCGGTGTGGCGCCCGCCCCCCCTCAACCCGTACCTGCAGGGGATGCCGGAGGAGCTGGAGCCACTGCTGCTCCAGGGCCTGGTCGACGGGGCCGACGGCACCGACGGGCAACTCCGCAAGGGGCAGCTGAAGGAGGAGTGAGGGGCAGGGCATGCGCCACCGTACACTTATACCGCACTGCCATGCTTCCGCACTGCAGTACTACCGCACTGTCGTACCGCACTGCTGTACACTGTACCGCACCGCCGTACCGCACTACCGTACCACACTACTGTACACTCTACCGTACCGCTGCACACTGTACCGCACCGCAGTACTACGAGACTGTACCACACTATTGTACACTGTACCGCGCTGCCATATCACACTGTTGTAAAGTGTACCACACTACTGTACCGCACTGCTGTACACTTTTCCACACTGTTGTACTACACTACTGTACACTGTACTGCACTACTGTACCACACTGCCATACCCTACCACGCTACTGTACCGTACAGAACTGGTGTACACTACTGCACTACTGTACCACACTACCGCACCATTACACCGCACTACCGCACCGCACTACTGTACCGCACTTCTGCACTACACAACTATCACACTGTACCACTACACTATCGTACCTGATTATTTACCTCACCGCTTCCCTGCCCCACTCTACTGCACCATGCTACTGTACTGCACTGTTGTACCAAACCACTGTACAACACCACTGTACCACACTGCTGTATTGCACTACTGTACCACACCACTGTACCGCCCTACCATAACCCACTAGCATACCCCACTACTGTACCCCACTACTGTACCCCACTACCGTACCCCACGACTGAGCGAGACAAGCTTGAGAACATTCTACGGGTACTGTGTGTGTGACTGTGACTAACTGTGTGGGCGACTATGACTGTGTGATTGTGGGAAGTGGTGGCCCAATGGTTAGCACGCTGGGCTACAAACCTGGCGATCCGAGTTCAAACCCGGTTTACGGCGAATACAAGTGATTATTTAATGAAATGGTGATCGGATTGCCGACCCCTAAGAAAAAGTCCGCAGATTTACAGAGCATTTCTGTAAGGTCTTGATTGAGTGGAACTCCCCCAGCTTAGATAACGCCATCGTACAACGTGGCGGGTGACCCTGCTGGGGCTGCGATACCTAAGATTATGGAAGACGTAATCATGCCCTGTGATTGGCTGGCAGAGATGCCATCTATAGAAGTACATAAGGCGATCTGGGCCGAGATCTGAACCCTGAGGAACTTCAGACAAAACAGAATGGATCTCTGAGTATTGTCCTCCGAGGCTGACAACTGCTTCTGGTTGGATAGGTAGGAGCTCAGCCAATGCAAGGCACTACCAGAGACCCCTATACACTCCAGTCGCTCAAAGGCAGCGCTCAGATCCAGTAGGACAAGAATGCTTGGCAAGCCTTCGTCAGCAGCAACGAGTAGGTCATCAACTACTTTTAACAGAGGAGTTTCAGTACTATGGCCGAATCTGCGCCCAGATTCCTAAGATTGAGCACGCAATGTGCGTGCTGGAAGAGGTGAACTAACCAGCGGTATTTTTACGAAGCAACGTCGAGCCGCAAACTTTCTAACTTGTTGTGTCCTCGGTAGAAGTGTTCGCGAAGGGGGTCACAGTGTTAGAAATGGGAGTCTCGGTGTTGGAGATCGGAGTAACATTGTTAGATATAGCAGTCTCAGTGTTAGAGATGGAAGACACAGTGTTAAAGATAGGAGTCACAGTGTTATGCTGAACAGGAGTGGGCCGAGAACTGAACCCTGAGGAACTCCAGACAAAACAGAATGGACCTCTGAGTTTTGTCCTCCTAGGCTGACGAACTGCTTCCAGTCAGAGAGGTAGGAGCGCAGCCAATGCAGGGCACAGCCAGAAATCTTTATACCCTCAAGTCGTTCCAGTAAGGTCAAGTGATGATTGCTTTTAAAAGCTGCTCTCTCGGGACAGCCGCGTCGATCGCTCCCTCACACGTTAGAGGCATCCTAATGTGGGCAGCTTTTCCAAGCAATCATGCATCAAGCCGTGTAAACCTACATAATTACATAAAGTCAGGTGGTCAATGGTATCAAAGGCAGCACTTACGGGCAGGACAAAAACGCTTGGCAAGGCTTCATCAGCAGTGACGAGTATGTTATTAACTGGTTTGACCAGAGCAGTTTCAGTGTTATGGCCGAATCTGAACCCAGATTGGAAGGAATCGAGGAGGTCATTGTTGATGGTGGGCAAGCCCAGGTAAAACTACATGGCCAGGAGTCAGAGCCATTACCTATTCTCTTTGGGGTGCGACAGGGATGCCCTCTGGCTCCTACATTATTCAACATCATTTTTAAACACGTATGTCGAGAAGCTGTCCCGAGAGAGCAGCTTTTCGAAGCAATCATCATTTCAGTGGAATTTACATCTGCTACAGGTACAATGGGAGGCTCTATAGATGCTCTGGTATGGTCAGGGATGGCTCCCTATTGGCAAACCATGTTATCAGAGTGCTTATTACCGGTTCCGTTTTAGCAGTGGAGGTCTCACTCTGAATTAATCGGACAGCATTATCGTTTCATCAGCTATGTATCACTGTGTGGAAGCTTCCTGGCCTGTCATTCCACGTGAAGCTTCAGATATTCTCAGCTGCAATCATGCCCTTTCTATGCTTGCGAAACGTGGATACCCCCTGGCAGAACAGCTGTGCCATTTCAAAACTTTCTGACTGACTTGCCTACAATCCATCTTGGGTTTAACCAGGTTGGATTCTTTGAGGCGCTGACAAATTCTTAAAAGATCTGAACAAAGTCCCATTTGTGAGTTCTTCTGGTAGCTGAGTCTGCGGTAACAGGGTCATATAGCCTGCATGCCCAGCTATCGCATGCTCATTAAGTTACTGTTTGGCCGTACAGAGGGGGCTAAATGGGTGCGACACGGACTGGAGAAGAGATGGACTTATGTGGAACAAGAGGACCTCGAGCTGAGTGGACTTGGCTGAAGACTGGTGCTAGCGGTATCAAGATCGACATCTGTGCAGGAGGATTGTGAAGGACCCTACGGGGTTGTTGGACGCAGTTGCCCTCCAACAACAAGAGGGCAGAGGAGCGACGCTCACAGCAACGAGCAGAGCGACTGGCGGTTAAAACACAGCAAGTTGGCACAGTAGGGAGTACAGGTGGTGCATCTGCCAGTCATCTCAGTCAGGCAACCCATAATACTTGAATCTGTACCGACACCTCTTGTCGGTGAGCCTTCGACACTTCACGTGGCTTCAAGGTGCATATGATCTAGCACAGGCGCTGTGGTGATGTCACTGCCACTTCGTGTCGAATGGCGGTTGTTGTTGTAACTGTGTGTGACTGACTGCGTGTGTGGGGCTGACTGCGTGTGTGGAGCTGACTGCGTGTGTATAACTGTGTGTTAACTGTGTGTAACTGTGCTACTGTGTGACTCTGTAACTACGTGTGTGTGGCTGCGTGTGTATGTGTAACTGGGGAGCGTGCTGGGCCGGAAACCCTGCGAGCGGAGTTCAATTCTTGCACACGGCCAACACCAGTGACGATTTGCCGAACCGATGCTGGGCCTACCCTGGGTCGAGTCAGCCTTAAATGACTACCTAGTGCAGTGTGAAAATATTGCCACTAGGGAAACAAAGACGGCCGGACGTGGTGTTTGTCACCAACCCCCTCGTGAGCCACGTCGACCTTCATAGGTGCTCGCTAACGGCACTTGACCCTACAGTCTGTTATGGTTATATGGAGGATCTTTGTCTTTGTAACTGTGTGCATCTTGCAATGTGTGCACCTTGCACACAGTTACGAGCAGCAAGGTTTGGTGTGGGTGCCTGATGCTGGTTGCAATTATCAGCGAAACGTCGTATCGTATTATAAATACTTTGGGTTTGCTCTCCCACACACTGGTGTGCTGAAATAGTGAAGGAATTGGCACGTTCAGTTCACATGACAAACCTTACTAATTGGTCGTGTCGGGTGGTGGAGGGTTTAACGACACAATTTCTTGTGTGACCGACCCAAAAAATTTGATTTCATCGAGAACATTGGTCACGAAAGCCTTAGAATTAAAGTGTGTGTAACTCTGTGTGACTGTGACTGACTGCATGTGTGTGATTGCATGTGTGTAACTGTGACTGTTTATGTGTAACTGTGCGGTTGTGTGTAATTGCTTATGTGTCACTGTGTGTGATTGTGTGTAACTGACTAACAGTTTTGTGTGTAACTTTGTCACTGTGTGTCACAGTATGTGTGTAACTGACTGTGTGTGTAACTGCATTGGTGTAACTGTGTGTGTGACTGTGTGTTACTGTCACTGTGTGTGTAACTGTGTGTGTGTAGCTGTGTGAAACTGCACGTGTGTAACTGCATGTGTGTCTGTGCGTGCATAGTGAGCGAGACCAGTTGGAGAACGTTCTGCGGGGTCTGACTCCGCGCAAGTCAGAGATCGGAGACGCCATGGCGTTCTGCCTGCAGCACGCCGAGGCTGCCGAGGAGGTGGTCGAGTGTATCGCCGAATCGTTGTCCATCCTGCAGACTCCGCTACCCAAGAAGGTGCGTGCTCGCCCGCATGCTCATTCCCCCACGTAATCCCTCGTCGTCTCGCTCACCCTTGTGCTCATCCGCTCGCTTGTTGATGGTATCGCTCACCCGCTCGCTTGTTGTCTCACACACCCACCCGCTTACCCTCCCCAGATCGCCCGTCTCTACGTGGTGTCAGACATCCTACACAACTCCTGTGCTAAAGTCGCCAACGCCTCCTACTACCGCAAGTAGTGAGTCCTCTTCGTCCACTGCCTCCTCCACCTCCTCCTCGTCCACCTCATCGTCCACCTCCTCATCAACCTCCACCTCATCCATCTCCCTCTCCTTCTACACCTCATCCTCCTACTTGTACACCTCGGCCACCTCCAACTGCTCTTCGATCTACTCCCCCTCATAACAACACAGGAGCCAGATAGGAGACAGTGTTAGAGATGAGAATCAAGTGTTAGAGATGAGAATCAAGTGTTACAGATGGGAGTCAGTGTTACAGATGAGAGTCAGTGTTAGAGAAATGAGCCAGTGTTAGACATCAGAGCAAGTGTTAGAGATGGGAGTCACAGTGTTAGAGATAGGAGCCAGTGTTCGATATAGGAGCCAGTATTAGAGATAGCAGCCATTGTTAGAGATTGGAGTCGCAGTGTTAGAGATGGGAGTCACAGTGTTACAGATGCGGGTCACAGTGTTAGAGATAGGAGCCAGTGTTAGATATAGGACCCAGTGTTAGAGATAGGAGTCCGTGTTAGAGATGAGAGTCACAGTGTTAGAGATAGGAGCCAGTGTTCGATATAGGAGCCAGTATTAGAGATAGCAGCCATTGTTAGAGATTGGAGTCGCAGTGTTAAAGATGGGAGTCACAGTGTTACAGATGCGGGTCACAGTGTTAGAGATAGGAGCCAGTGTTCGAGATAGGAGTCACAGTGTTAGGTATAGGAGCAAGTGTTAGAAATGGGAGTCACAGTGTTAGAGATAGGAGCCAGTGTTAGATATTGTACAGTGTTAGAGATCCACACTTGACCTCCTCACCTCCCCAAGCAAAAGTGGGCTCCCGGTTCCTGCCCCCACAGCTTCGAGTCCAAGCTGCCGCAGATCTTTGCCGACATTCACGAAGTCTACAAATCCATCCAGGGCCGTCTGCAGGCCGAGCAGTTCAAGGTGAGGATGATGTCACCATGGAGCCTGTACCAAGCCAGGTGCACCTTGAGGTAATCACTTGAAGTGTCAAAGTCTCGCCAGCATGAGATTATGGACAGACCCAGATGCTATGGGCAGACTGCTGTGCCAGGCTATGTGCAAAAGGAGGAGGTTACAGTGTTATGAGTCGCCTGAGACAACTGACAGATGCACTACCTGTGCTCCCTTCTCTGCGAACTCGCTGTGTTTTATCTGCCCAACGTTCCACTCATTGTTGTGAGCGTCCTCCGTTGTTGTTGGAAGGTGACTGCCTCCGACTTCCCCGTGTAGCATCCTTCACGATCCTCGTTCACAGAGTTTGATCTTTACACTGCTGGTACCAATCTTCAGCAAGTCCACTCAGCTGCAGGTCCTCCTGTGCCACATTAGTCCATCTCTTCTCCAACCCGTACCAGGCCCGTTTAGCCCCTTCTATCTGGCCAAACAGAAGCTGCTTGGGCATGCGGTGGCTAAGCATGCGGACTATTTGACTCACCTGCTCACCCACTCACCCAACCATCTACTCACCCACTCATCCACTTCCCACGCGGTGGCTAAGTATGCGAACGACCACAGCTACCACCGCAGCCTCTCCTGTAGGAGGTTTTCATCACCGTGCCTTTCTCCCGATCACCAGGGGCTCAGTGGTCTCCTCTCTCACTGACACCCGGTCTGGTTGATCCTGGGAGGGAACACAGGGCGTCTGGGGGCGGGGGTGAGTAGAAGGCTCCGTCGTTCCCTCGGGGTCTGCACATCTCCCCGTAGGGGAGGGGGGGGGGGCATGGGGGGTCGGCTGTAGCGCTCTGAGCACCAACCTCAACCAACCTCTCACTTGCTGATGGTGCTGCACTGTTGCTCCTGCTTCTACTGCTGCTACTTCACCTGCTGGTACTACTGCTGCTGTTTCTCCTGCTCCTACCCCTGCTGCTCCTACTACTACAGCTACTTCTGCTGTTCTACTCCTGCTTCTACTGCTACTGCTCCTACTCCTACAACTGCCGCTTCTAATGCTGCTGCTGCTACTACTACAACTCCTACTACTATTCCTGCTTCGACTACTATTGCTATTACTGCTGCTACTTCTACTCCTACTTCGACTGCTCCTACTACTGCTGCTGTTACTACTCCTGTTTCTACTGCTACTGCTCCTACTGCTGCTACTGCTGCTACTGCTCCTACTGCTGCTACTGCTTCTACTGCTGTTACTACTACTGCTTCTACTAATGCTGCTACGACTACTTCTGCTGTTACTGCTCCTGTTTCTTCTACTACTGCTCATACTACTGCTGCTGCTTCTACTGCTGTTGCTTTTACTGCTCATACTCTTCTGCTGTTACTGTTACAACTCTTACCACTACTCCTGCTTCTACTACTACTACTTCTACTACTACTCCTGCTTCTACTGCTGCTACTACTACTACTCCTGCTTCTACTCCTGCTACTACTACAACTCTTACTACTACTCCTGCTTCTACTCCCGCTACTTATACTACAACTCCTGCACTACTGCTGCTTCTCCACCCACCTCCCCCCCCGTCGGCTGCTGTGCAGCAACTACTGCTGCTGCTTCTACTGCTGCTGCTTTTACTGCTCATACTCTTCTGCTGTTACTGTTACAACTCTTACCACTACTCCTGCTTCTACTACTACTACTCCTGCTTCTACTGCTGCTACTACTACTACTCCTGCTTCTACTCCTGCTACTACTACAACTCTTACTACTACTCCTGCTTCTAC